>WNWU01000065.1:4917331-4932031 GCA_012654045.1 Ptyas mucosa | reverse complement strand
TTGCTTCTTGTCCTGCCTTCAGGTGCTTTGGAGAACAGCTTGACCCCTACTTCTTTATAATGTCCTTTCCCAACAATTTCAAAAGCTGTAAGAAAGGCTTCTATTTTGCATTAGATGTTCTTCCAAAGATGAATTCCCTGTTTGGGTGTCACCTTAGAAGATACGACCTAGCTGGGATTCACTCGCAGCCAGCCAGGTACCACGGGAGACCATTCCAAGTGTATTTATTAAATATGAATACAACAAACATCCTGCAAGCCGCTGAGAACTCCTCAAGACTCGCAAATCTCCTCCGAAGATCCATTGGCCATAATTAATTCATAGAGATGGGCCCCTGATTAGAATTTTTAATGAGCACGAACAGCTGTTCCTTCTCAGAACGCAGCGCCTGCCTGGGGCGCCACGCACCCGGTCCTCTCCCACAACCAGCCAAGAGACAAATCCTGACCTTCTCCAGGAGGCTGGATGGACCAGGCATCGGGGAGAGGGCTGCAGTAAAGAGGGAAAGGCCTCGGAGTGTGTTGGAGAACGGATGTCCAGAAAAATGGGAGCGCATTGCACGTTCTCCAGCGGGGATGGGAACAGATCAGAGGAGAAAAGCGTCTGCAATGGCAGAGACCGAAGCAGAGGGATTCTCATCGAGCTTGCAAAGAGCCGGATTTGTCTGTGCAATCACTGAAATGTGAGCCAGCAGTGACCTGCAGCTACCAAAAAAGCCCAGGCAGTCGGAGGCAGCATTAACAGAGGGAAAGACAAGTTCCCGTGAAGTGTTAATGCCGTTGTATAATGCCTTAGTAAGATCACACTTGGAATATCGCATCCAGTTTTGATCACCACGATGCAAAAAAGATGTTGAGACTCTAGAGCAGTGTTTCTCAACCTTGGTAGCTTGAAGATGGGTGGACTTCAACTCCCAGAATCCCCCAGCCAGCGCTGCTGGCTGGGGGATTCTGGGAGTTGAAGTCCACCCATCTTCAAGCTACCAAGGTTGAGAAACACTGGTCTAAAGGGTGGAACGTGGCCTTTCAATCCTAGCAAAGGACAATGGAAATTGTGGAGCTCAGGAGGGACTACCTGACGAAAGAGCATCAATCAGAATAGAGCTGGAAAGGACCTTGGAGGTCTTCTAGTCCAACCTCCTGCTCAAGCAGGAGACCCCGTACCATTTCAGACAAGTGTCTGTCCAATCTCTTCTGAAAATCCTCCAGTGTTGGAGACCCCACAACTTCTGAAGGCAAGTCGTTCAACCGGTTAATTGTTCTCAACATTAGGAAGTTTCTCCTTAATTCCAGGTTTCTTCTCTCCTTGATGAGTTCCCACCCAGTGCTTCTTGTCCTGCCGTCAGGTGCTTCGGAGAGTAGCTTGACTCCCTCTTCTTTGGGGCAGCCCCTGAGATACTGGAAGACTGCTATCATGTCTCCCCTAGTCCTTCTTTTCTCTAGACCAGCCATAGCCAGTTCCTGCAACCGTTCTCCGTGTGTTTTAATCTCCAGGACCTTAATTTTACCCAACTCTGCATCTGATCTTGGTAACCTCTCTCAGCCCAAGGAGAAATGACCTGAGTTGGCAGGTGCATCCTCTCCCTCCCAAACTTTCTTTCCCCCAAAAAATATATTTCAAAGTCTGTCTTCCTTGCGCTCAGTCTGGTTTCTTTCCCTACCTTGTCAACAGATGGAAGACCCATCAGCTACCTTCAGGCTGCGGCTGTGTCAGCCTTTTTGATTTCCTTAACCCAGTTCTTTGCAAGAGGCCTGGATTCATTGTTCCCTGGGCGGTCACCACCCCCTCCCTCACCCTCGCCTTGCTTCGAGGACATTTTCTGGAAAGGCTTCAGCCTCTGAAGAAAGATTGCTGGCAGCCAAAAGCAAAAAATTCTCCAAGAAAAGAGAGTGTGAGACAGACAGAGAAAGAGAGAAAGAGACTCACTTGCCTGGGGCTGAAATCTTGCAAACAGTTTTCTTTCCTCTTTTTAAAAAAATTATTATTGTTGTTGTTGTTGTTGTTTCTGGTTAGGCTGCTGTTTTATCTTGGGCATTTTTTTCTTGGTTTGACTGGAAAAGTGGAGGAACTCTCTTCTTGCTGGGTCTGCAACCAAGAAGAAAAAGTTGTTTTATTTTTAAATTTCTTCATTTCTTTATTGAATTGATTTGCCACCCATCTCATAGCAGACGTCTCTGGGTAGCAAAAAACCACGCAGTGGGATTCCACCTGCCTGAAACCCTTTGTGGGTAGAGTAATGCTGTCTGTTTTGCTACATACAGTAGGTGCAACTATTCATTTAGTAACGGTTCAAAGTTAAAATGGTGCTGAAAAAACTGACAGGACCATTTTTCACACTTAATGACCATCTCGGCGTCTCTGCGGTCCCACAATCAAAATTTGGATGCTTGGCAACCGCATTTATGACAGCTGCATCCCCTTTTGCGACCTCTGGCAAGCAGAGCCAATGGGGAAGCCAGATTCACTCAACAACGGTGTTACTAACTTAAACATGCAAAAATTCGCTTAACAACTGTGACGGGAAAGGAGGTAAAATGGGACAAAACTCAGTTAACAACCGTCTTGCTTAGCTACAGAAATGTTGGGCTCAGTTGTGGTCGAGGGCTACCTGTAATTCCAGAGGTTGTGGGAGGAAGGACACAGGATACTGGTGTGGTGGTGGGAGATGGTGGACGGACCTCAGTGCCCTGTGAGGGCGGCTAACCTACATGCACAACTGAAGTTGTTAGCTTTCATCTGTCTCGTCAGTTGGGCTGGACTTAAGGCATCGTTTTGGTAGATGATGAGGTTGTGAAAGGCTTTCCACAAACTCATGGGTCTTCTCCAATTTCATTGATGCGGCCAAGGAAATCCTTGGGGTCATCTTAGCTTGGACATGTTTCTAATAGCTTGAAGGAATGAGCAGAGAGGCGCCTTGCTTCCTCGCAGGCGTGTTGTGTCATATGTGAAAAACACGGTGCGTGTGTTTGTGTAACATCCTCCGTCCTTCCTGGAGGTCACCGTGCTCTTCCTGGAGGCTGGGTGAAGGAGCGATAGATACTTATGATCTGGTTCTGCAGATGGAAAAAATAAGAATCTCATCCCAGAGACTCTTAGATCAGACTATATGATCTTTGGCTCTCCTCTAGCAAAGCAGCTGATTGGAGCAGTCCATCTTTTTGGTAAGGTGGGAGGCAGGCATGTCCTAGAAGTTAAGAGGGTTTGGCCAGGACAGGAATGAGGGTGAAGGTTCGTTCTCCAAGCTTGTGGGTTGGTTTCCTTCCATGACAGGTATCTCCTGGACCGTCCTACCCCAGATATTGTCTTCTACATAAATTGGGTTAGGGAACCTTTTCCTTTCTAAGCTAGGGTCCTCCAGGTTTTCTCTTACAAAATGCCTAGAACAGACCTTCCCAACCTTGGCACCTTTAAGACACATGGACTGAAACTCCCAGAAGTCCATGCGTCTTAAAAGGTGCCAAGGTTGGGCCACCCTGGCATAGAGGCTTCCTGGAAAGTCAATGAAGAATTATTTGGGCATCCCAAGAGGGCATCTTTCCTCCTCCCCTCCTTGTCCCTTGCTCTTTCCTCTCCACGTGGTTCTTCGGTGCCTGGTTGGCCCCTCTTGGTGTGTGTGTGTGTCTCTGTGTGTGATGCAAGTGTGATGCCTTCTCTTCCAGTGACGCGGCTTCTTTTTCTCATTGTTTCAGGCATGAGCCATGAGCCAAAGTCACCCTCTCTAGGAATGCTTTCAACCGCCACCCGGACTACCGCTACCGTCAGCCCCCTGACCCCTTCTCCTATCAATGGCGCCCTGGTGCCCACTGGCAGTCCGGCAGCCAACAGCACTTTACAAGTCCAGGCCGTGCCCTCCTCCAGCTTTGCCGCCGCCTTGCGCAAACTAGCCAAACAGGCCGAAGATCCCAGAGGTAAGAGAGAGAGGGGAGTTGTTGGTGATCCTTTGGGTTCGGAGATCGAGGGGTGCCAGCCAGGTAGGGCAACTTCAGTAGAGACAGGAGGCATCCCAGTCCTCCCCAATCTTGGTATCTCAAAGGATCTGCCCACAGAGTTTTTGACTTCTCACCAACTTTCTTGTTCCTCCTTACTCTTTCAAGTAAGAGTGAGGCTGCCATCAAGAAGAAGGGGTCAAATTATTCTCCAAAGCCCCTGAAGGCAGGACAAGGAGCAATGGATGGAAATGAATCAAGGAGAGAAGCAACCTGGAATTAAAGAGAAACTTCCTGACCGTGAGAACAATTAACCAGTGGGACAACTTGCCTCCAGAAGTTATGAATGCTTCAACACTGTGGAAGTTTTTAAGAAGAGATTGGATAACCATTTGTCTGAAATGGTACAGGGTCTCCTTCTTGATCAGCGGGTTGGATGAGAGGACCTCCAAGGTCCCTTCCAACTCTGTTATTCTGTTCTCCAAAGCACCTGAAAGCAGGACAAGAAAAAATAGATGGGAACTAATCAAGGAGAGAAGCCATCTGGAATTAAGGAGAAACTTCCTAACAGTGAGGATAATTCATCAGTGGAACAGCTTGCCACCAGAAGTTGTGGGTGCTCCATCACTGGAGGTTTTTAAGAAGAGACTAGATAGTCATTTATCTGAAATGGTACAGGTTCTCCTGCTTGAGCAGAGGACTGGACTAGAAGACCTCCAAGGTCCCTTCCAGCTCAGTCTATTCTATTCCAAGTCTTCAGTGTTCACAAATGATACCATTTCTATTGCTGACGTTGAAAGGTGAATAGCAAAAGCTGCCCTTGAAATATTTTAGGTCATAAGATGGGGCAAATTCACTTAACAAATATTTCACTTAGCAACAGAAATGTTGGGTGGGCTCGACTGTGGTGGTAAATCAAATCTGTATATTGCCGCCAACAATCTGGGCCCTCATTTTACTGACCTGGGAGGAATGGAAGGCTGAGTCAACTTGAGACCAGTCAGGATCGAACGGCTGGCTGTGGGCAGAGCTTGCCTGCAATGCTGCATTTGAACCACCGCACCAGCAGGATTGAATGTGTATGCTAGAGGAGGCCAAGAATTACACATCTCGTTTGAAAGCCACACACAAACTTTAGGGAAAGCAGTCAACTCTGAGCAAGTCCTTGGGAATGTTCCGGCTTTCTCTGATCCTTTGGCGAAAGGGCCATTCTTCCAAGATAGATACGGTCATGCGGCCATCTAGGCAGCAGAGCCAGGACATCTGCAGGAGATGAGCCCCACAATTGAAGCCCCACCCTTCCCCTAATGTATCTTGCAGGTGCAACACCCTGGGGGGGAAAAAGAGAGTAGGGCTTAAGCAAGCATGCCACCATCACCAATGCCATCGTGACCTTTGGGGATTCCCTTGAGTCTTTCTTTGGCGCTATGACATTCTCCGTCCTTCCCAAAGCCAACAGGATTTCCAGAACCCCTCTCCTCACCCCCGACAACCATGTGAAGGATTTGTCATGAGCAGAGGAAGGGAAGTCGTTTGATGGGGGTGGGGGTGGGGGTAGGGCTTTCCCATCTGGTTTCTAGAAATCCCCACCCTTTTCTTCTCATTCCATACTAGGGACAAAAAGAGCTGAATGAATGAATGAATAAATTAATCGGTGTCCTTTTGGCCGTGGCTGTGGGTTAATCATTTGTAAGGCCAGAGAGTGCCAAGCAGTTGAGGTCAGTGTAGACGTGACATCATTGACATGTTGGAAGAAGACGAAGCGGTCAAAAAGCAGGAGGGTCAGAGAGTGTGGAGCAAAGGCTGAGGACCAGGAGAATGACCTTGGCTAGAAAGAGCTGGAAGATGAAGTAGCTTGAGAAAGAGGGAGCAGGAGAAATGAACTCTGTGCCTTCACGGAGTGACTTAAGGAAGATTTTGACCGCTTCTTTCAACCCTCTCTTCTCTCGCCTTCCTTTTACCTAGGGGGCTTTTTCAACCCCCCACCTCAGTTGTTCTAAGCCAGGGGTTCTCAAACTGGGGTCTGAGGACTTTCGGAGGTCCCCAAGAAGACCCTTTCAAGAGCTTCACAAAGTCAAATCAATCAATACTTTATAAAGTTTCTCCATTTTAATTTCTTACGTAGTCGATATCGATGGATAGAACCTACATGGCTCTTTCCTCGATCACCTTTAAGACGGTCAAAGGTCCTTGAGACCAAAACGCTGGAGAACTGATGTTCCAATTATAATCACCCCAGGAAGTTCTTCTGCATGCATCTGTCCTTGCGTTCCTTCATCTCCTCATCCCTGCAACAGATTCCTCCCCACTTCTCCAACAGGTCGAGATTCCCAAAGGGAAGGGCAAGAGGCTGAGGGTCCATGGGGACCTTCTGAGCCGGCCTCTTGAACCTCTGAAGACAGAGAGGGATAGAAACGCCGCGTCCTTCTAGAAGGACATCCGGTGCTCCGGTGTCTAATTCTGGAAGGGAGGAAATTGCTAGTTCAGGACTCGCCGTTGCCAACAGCGGGGACGGTTTTGCAGAGCAAGCCTGGGTGCTTCTCCAGCCCCATCCTTTGTGGAGCCAGCCAGGTCTCCTCCTGGCATTCCTCTCCTCGCCCGTTGCTCCTTCCTCCCCGCTCAAACGCTTGTTTTATTTTTAGCCATTGAATTCTCTTCTCTCCCCCGCCGCTTGATGGGCTAATGTCTTTCCTCGGCATTGTGTCTCGAGGGGGCAGTTTAAAAATTCAATTCAGACGGAGTAATCCAAATGCCATATCATTTGTTGTACCCCCAGAGAAAGTCTGGAGTGAGCCGCGGAAAAGAATCTGTCCTTTCCCCTGCAAATATAGGTCTCGTTGCCGCTGCTATGCTTCAGTGAAATTTTATTTTTCCTAAGGCTCCTAAATCTGTTCTCTCACCATCCAAAGCTCCTCCGCTAAATAGCAAAGTCGGCGGCTGCTGGGTGCCGGGATGGTGAAATGCACATCTGAATATTTTGCTCTTTAATGGGCTGTTTAACTGGGGCCCGGTTGAAGGCAGGAGCCAGCAGGAAGAGATGGGGATGGAAGTCAGCGGAGCAGCAGAGAGAAGCTTGCTAGGGGGAAAACAAATGATGGAGGAGGAGGAGGAGGAGAAGGAGGCGGGAGGGAGGAAGAGGAGAAGGAAGAGAAAGAGGAGGGGGTGAGGAGGGGGAAGGAGAAAGAGGAGGGGAGGAGGAGGAAGGTAAGAGGAAGAGAAAGAGGAGGGAGGGGAGGCGGAAGAGAAAAAGGAAGAGAGAGAAGAGAAGGAGGAAGAAGAGAAGGAGGGGGAGGAAGAGGAAGAGGAGAAAGGAAGGGAGGGAGGGAGAGGGGGAGGAGGGGAGGAAGAGGAAGGAAGAGGGGGAGGACAAGAGAAGGAAAGAAGGAGGAGGAAGAAATAATTAACTATAATCTAGATAGGAGGGAAAGGAAAAAGAGAAAAAGAATAGTTTAATATAGGAAAAAGGAGGAGAACGAGGAGAAGAAGAAGAAGAAGAGGAGGGGTTTAATCTAGTCCAAGCCAGAACTACAAGTCAGACAGAGCTTCTCTTTCTGCTTAAGGCTTCACTTGCCTTGACCTTTGAAAGCAGTGGTGCCCTCTTCCTCTGGAGGAGATGCCAAGCAGCCACCACCTTAGAGGAGGATAGATAGAAAGCTGCCCTGCCCGGCAGCCGTGGCAGATGCTCCCCGAGATCCCATGTTCAAAGGCAACTTGCTACCCAGGGTCTGTTCTCTCTGGAGGCAGCGGCCTTGAGTGATGGGTCTTTGGCATGGAGGGCCCATGACCTTATTGCTGAGCAGCTGTTCCTTTGCAAATAAAAACGGGCGGGGGGAGCCCAGCTTGAGTCGGATGGCAAATGTCCACATTCCCTTTAAGAACTGTTAGGCTTCCTGAAGGTTCCTGATGTGCAGATATGAGTGGAGCAGAAGAACCAAGCTGCGTCCTTCAAACCTTGGGCACCCTCACAGCCGGGTCCCCAAAGTTAACAGATAGGAAAACCCACCATGGGCAGACACGTATGGAAGGATGGGATGGATCACTGACATTTTTGCTCTTTCTAAAAGTTGGGGATGGGGGGGACTGGAGAGCCAGGACATTCCACCTGTGCCTGCTGCATTGTTTTTGAGAGCGAAAAGCCCTGTGTGGGCCAGCGGCAGCCAGAGGCTTCCCTCTCCTTAAGACCCGGGAGTCAACAGATGGCTTTCCCAGCGGGAGAAGGATGAAATGAAATTGTTCTTCCTGGCGCTGTAAAAATCCACAACTTGCAGTTGCCAGCCCAAGGCCACCTTGAAGTGGGGGTGGGGGGGGTGGGGTGGGGGGCTCCTGACCCCCACCAGGAATTCCTCACCACCCCTCCACCTTCTCCCCAGCATCTCAGAGACTGTTTTGGCGCCTGAGGTTCCATAGTGTCAGCTTTGTTATTCCACCATGTCTGTTCCTTTCTTCACGCAGAGGCTTCCTTGTGCGTAGCAATTATCTAAATTGGTGTTGAGAGTCAATGAAGAATGGCTGGAATGCAGCCCTGGGCGTTTCCTTGCAGGTGAGCAAATCTGCGCTCACAAGAAAAGCCAAAGGCAACCTTCCCAGAGCAAGGAACAACCTGGAGGCTTTTGAGCTTGGAAAGAGAAGGAGGGCTGGTGGTTACTCTCAACTTCGCAAGCGTAGTGGACGAAAAAGCCATCCCCCCCCCCCCCCCCCCCGTATGGAAGCGATTTCTCTAGGTGCCTGCTCTGCTCTATAGATTCATCCCATATGCTCAGCTTGGGGCTCAGAGCGATTCTGAATAACAAAATAACAGATTTGGAAGGGACCTTGGAGGTCTTCTAGTCCAGCCCCCTGCTCAGGCAGGAGACTGGGCACCATTCCAGACAAGTGACTGTCCAGTCTCTTCTTCTCCAGTGATGGAGCACCCACAACTTCTGAAGACAAGCTGTTCCACTGGTCAATTGTTCTGTCAGGAAATTTCTCCTCTAAATTCTAGGTTACTTCTCCCCTTGATTAGAATAGAATAGAATAACAGAGTTGGAAGGCTCCTTGGAGGTCTTCTAGTCCAATCCCTTGCTCAGGCAGGACACCCTAGACCATTTTAGACAAATGGCTATCCAATCTCTTTTTAAAAACGTCCAGTGTTGGAGCATTTAAAACTTCTGGAGGCAAGTAGTTCCACTGATTCCTTGTTCTCACTGTCAGGAAATTTCTCCTTAGTTCTAAGTTGCTTCTCTCCTTGATTAGTTTCCACCTATTGCTTCTTGTCCTGCCTTCAGGTGCTTTGGAGAATAGCTTGATTCCCTCTTCTTTGGGGCAGTCCCTCAAATATTGGAGCATTGCTATCCTGTCACCCCTAGTCCTTCTTTTCATTAAACTAAACATGAGCCTTGGTGGCACAGCAGACTAAAGTGCTGTTAAGTAACACCAGCTGTCTGCAATTACTGCAAGTTCAATTCTCACCAGGCTCAAGGTTGACTCAGCCTTCCATCCTTTCGAGGTAGGTAAAATGAGGAGCAGGATTGTGGGGGCAATAAGCTGGCTTTGTATAAAAAAGAACACCGCTTGGGGTGGGGCCAAGTCCTACTAAGCAGGTATATACAAAAAGTATGAAAGCTATTGCTTAATGCATTGTAAGCCGCCCCAAGTCTCCGGAGAAGGGCGGCATATAAATCAAACCAATAAATAAATAAATAAACTAGACATATCCAGTTCCTGCCACCGTTCTTTGTACATTTTAGCTTCCAGCCCCCTGATCATCTTTGTTGCTCTTCCCTGCACTCTTTCTAGAGTCTCTACATCTTTTTTTAAAAACAATATTATGGTGACCAAACCTAGGTTGGAAAGGGAATAAAATGACATTCTGAAACCTCCTACCCTTCGTGGCCACTTTGCCTCTCCCGGAATTGAGGTTGTAGGCAAGGCAAGTTGCAAAGCAGCTGAACGTTTCCAAGCTCTCCGTCAAAGGAAGGCTAAAGCAGGCCAAGCTAATCAGACACTTAAATGCTACGAGTGAGCGGAGGGAAAGAGGCTTGATAGAGGCAGAAAATGTATTATTGTGGTGGAAATTACCGGTTCTTTCTTCAGAGAGTGTTAATCATCGGAGTACGGCCTCCCTCCTTTTCTCTTCTCCCTAAAGGGGAAATCAATTTGCGAAATGCTATAGATTAGAAAATGCTTCACCTCTTCTTCTCTCATCTTTCCGTTCCCTCCCCAATTTTCCCCACAGTGGCTTCCCGATCCCCTTTCTCCCTTCCCTCTCCCGCTGCTGACTGCTTAGCCCATCAAAAGCCACATTAGAGGATTCGGACATTGATTTCCTGAGGTGGGCCTGACTTCCTCCAGCTTCCCCCCCCCCCCACACACACACACTCCGTGCCGTAATTTCCCCTTTGCAAGATATATACAAATATCTGCCCCAGCAAGATTTGGTTGGAAATGAAATGGAGAGAAAAAACAACAACAACTGGCAGAAAGCTTTTCTTCTTTGTTGATTTAGATGTAATGGCGGTATGATTTGATGGCTAGGAAATAAAAGGAAGAAGGGAGGATCTCTTTTTCAGCTTGGAGGCTACTCTGCCTCTCTGGGTTCTGGCGAGGGATCGATTGAGGTTTTTTTTTTAATGCAAGATCAGGAATAGTGGGAAGCAGTGAAGGAAAGGTAGAAAGAGTGAAATTTGGAGAGAATTGAGTGGCAGGGCTGTTTGGGGTACAGTATCAAGCCAAGTTCAACGTCTCCGTGAAAGGCATGTCCAAAAGCTGCGTTCTCAGGTGCTAATCGAGGAATAAATAACCTGACGTATAGAAGAGAGAGCTCGGGATCGGTGGATCCCATTTGGTTGGTATTTTTGGGGGGGGGGGGGGGGGGTTCTTCATAGTTTCTCTGCAACTTTCTCTGTTGCATTAAATGGGAAAATAGAACTTAGGGAAGTGAATTCCTGTATCTGCAGCACGAGGAGATTAAATAAGTATTTAATGCAAACGGGATTGAGAATCCCAGGTAAAAAGCAAAAACGGGCCTTGAAGAAAAACCCATCTTTAATTTGGATTAGAGGAGCAAAAGGGTGGGTGGGTGGGTGGGTGGGTGGGAGGGGTCTGCAGGTATGCAGATCCTCCCCCAAAAAAATTTCTTGAAAAGGAAAAAAAGAACCAGAATTGAGGTTGTCCTGTTTTTTTTTGGGGGGGGGGGGGGGGGAAGAACAGGAAAACAAGGCCACGCTTGTGAGATGCACACACCGTTGGCAGCCGCATTACCTGTTCTTTAAATTGTGGCATGTAAATCTGGTGAGGAACGAGCAGAATAGGATTCGTGTATCCGTGCCCCCCCCCCCCTTTGTGCTGGGGGCATAACCGATTGTGGGGACATGAGGTTCAACACTGTGGTTGCACGCTGTTGGGAGGTGAACCACTTGTGTTCATTCTCCACCCTTGTGACCTGCCCAAGCAAGGAATTCTTGCTGTGTGAACTGTGCTTGCAACCAATATCCGTGCAAGTGTGAAATCCAGCCACTTAGAAGAAACAAGAGTCTGTTTCTAACCCCAAGGTAAAGGACACGTTTTTTTCAGAGCGGACCTCTGCCAGGGACAGTTTGTTTAATTTCCTCTAATCAATGGTTACCTCCTCTTTTACAATATCTATCTCTCCCAAGACGCTTCTCAAAAAGGGAACCCAAAGCAATAAAACAGCCGCTGGAAATGGCTCGCGATCGAAATTATTTAAAAGTGCATCAGCACAAAACAAGAGTCAACAGAAAGAATAAAATCAATCGTTAAAAACCTGGGCACAATTAAAAGGGATTCAAATCCCATCTCAAAACAGAAGGAGTCGGTGGGGTAGATTTCCACAGGAAAGCAGAACTTTCATTTCATTTCTTCCAACTGGGAACCCACCACCCAAAAGGCTGAGCGTTCGGTATAATTGAGAAGCCCCCCCTTCTCAATTGACCCTCTGGATTTCAGAGACTGGAAAACCAAAGGCCAGATGTCTATGGAGAGTCTCAGCTGTCCAAGTCATGGTTGTCCCAAAGGTGCTTTTTCAAGAGGCAACTGGACTTCCTTGGTTTTTCTTTGAAGACTTTTTGCTTCTCATCCAAGAAACTTCTTCAGCTCTGAGAAGATGAGAAGCAAAACATTTTCAAAGAAAAACCAGAAAGCCCAATTCCTCTTGAAAAAGCACCTTTGGGACAAAGGCCAGAAGAAATACAAAGAGCAACAAGCAAACTTTAGAATCCTCCAGGATCCAAAGGAAGGGGCCAAAGAAAACACAAAAAGCAGAGCATAAAATCACATTCCAAAAAATTTCCTGCCTTGCATTTATCTTAAAGTGCAGGGCAGAAGGTTTTGGACCGGCGTTTTTTGGGGGAAAATCCCTCTGATTTCTTTCTTTTTTTATAATGATTTCATTAAACATTACAATGAACAAGAATAAAAACAAATACAAAGTAAGAAAAGAAAAGAAAGAAAAAAGTGCAGAAAAGAAGAAAAATAGAAAAAAATATAGTAAAGAAAAAAATATATATAAAGAAATGACTTCCCTCTCCATCACAGAAAGAATAAACAATTTTTGTAACGTATTAACTTCTTTTAAAATATAACAAATGTTTTCCCATAGCCCATCTCTTATCTATAAACAAATCCTTAAAGTTTTGTGGTTCTGTTCAGTCAGGAAAAGTCCATCAAAGATTAATTCTTTGATCTTCCTTCCTTCCGTCCTTCCGTCCTTCCTTCCTTCCTTCCTTCCTTCCTTCCTTCCTTCCTTCCTTCCTTCCTTCCTTCTTCTCCCTCCCTCCCTTTCTCCCTCTCCTTTCCTTCCTTCTTTCCTTCCCTCCTTCTTCTCCCTCCCTCCCTTTCTCCCTCTCCTTTCCTTTCTCCTTCCCTCCCTCCCTCCCTCTCCTTCCTTCCTTCCTTCCTTCCTTCTTTCTTTCCTTCCTTCCTTCCTTCCTTCCTTCCTTCCCTCCCTCCCTCCTCGTTCATCTTTTAAAAAACTTTTTATAAGATTATTTTTTAAAAAAAAAGACGGTAGGCAGAGAAAAGATTCTATGCTGCATCCGTGCGATTTTATCCCACGTGGTTCAGAGAAGGTCAGAAAGATCTAGAGCACCTCCTGGAGCCCAGCTGAGCCCCGAAAGGCCACCCTCGCCTTGAGACAGGGGTAGGGTGCCTTCTTGCTCAGCAGGGAACACAAGCTGCCCTGTGGATGCCAGGCGACAACTGGCGTGCCCCACCTCTGGGGTCCTGGAAGGGCAACGCCTCCTCCTTGCAAACCCATCCTCTTTCATCTCCAAAGAGAAGCCAGCAGAGCTTCGGAAGCAGCCGAGCGGATTTTGCTTTGGTGCATCTGGTTAGTGTGGGGCCTTTCGGAAACAGGAAGCTGCTTAGCATATTTATTGATATCAAATGGATGTTAATTGAGTTCTGGGAACTCGGAGAGTTCAAAGTGGCTTTGTGTGTGTTTCTGCCGAGGTTGGGGATGGGGGTGGGGAGGAGGGAATGTGTCAACGCCGTATTGGACCCTCCGAATACGACGTTGGGGCAACCTGCCAGTTGGGTAGACTCTAGAAAGCGGAAATAAGTACAGGTAGTCCTTGGCTTACGACGGGCAATTGAGGCCAAAATTTCTGTGGCTGAGCAAGACAGTTGCTAAGTGAGTTTTGCCCCTTTTTACCACTGTAGCTGTCAAATAACACACTTGTTTTGTGAATCTGGCTTCCCCGTTGAGTTTGCTTACCAGAAGGTCACAAAACGAGATCGTATAACCCCCTGGACACTAACCGTCATAAATCTGAACCCGCGGTCAAGCATCTGAATTTGGATCATTGATCATGGGGACTCTGCAATGGTTGTAGCTGTGAAAATCAGCAATAAATCACTTTTTTCAGTGCTGTTATAAGTTTGAAGGTCACTAAATGAATGTTTGTAAGTCAAGGATGACCTATATTGCTGGTGTTTCATTGCTCCTAAACTGCTAACCAGAGGGAGAGGCCAGACTTCGAGGGCAGGGGGTGGACTCCCTGCACTCCCTATTTGTTCGTCTTTTCCAGTCTTATCTTTGGACTTCCAGAAATACAGATAGTCCTCAGTTAAGGATTGGTTGCTTAGTGAGCATTTTAAGTTACAAAACACACACACACACACCAATGTATGTATCACCTGGTTCTGGAGTTCCAAAGGCTCACAATTCGGCCCTTGGCAACCAGCTTACCTTTAGCTTTCTGCGGTGATGTGACGTACGATATATTTTTGTTTGCCAGAAATTGTCTTTAACCACTGTCACAAAAAGGTTGTAAAATTGAGCCAGTCCCTTGAGTGCGTCTCCTTATCCACCATCATGACATACGAACGAAATTCCAGTCTCTGTTACGGTCGTACATCGAGGATTACCTGTGACCAAATGGTTTTAACTCCTTTAGTTACCTGTAAAATGAAGCCCCGAGGAAGTCCTGGGACAGAAGTTTCAGAGAGACTCACCTATGGAGACCCTTCCTTCCTTTCTTTCCACCTACCTACTAACCACGTAATATTTTGCGGTAGGAGAGAGAGAGAGAGACATGGCTTGGCTCCATCCTCCCTGCTGATCCTAGCAAGCAGGAAATTAAAAATTCCAATCTGGTCTGAAAAGCTTCTTCCGGAGGAAAATGTGCCTTATCCAGCAGACTCTGGGAAGGACATTCCCTGGTCCTTCTCCAGTTCCGAGCTGGGACTTAATTGTCCCTTTCGTATTTGGGCCCAGAGATGGCCATGGCATGCATCTAGGACAGTGTTTCTCAACCTTGGAAGCTTGAAGATGGGT
>WNWU01000065.1:4890087-4910683 GCA_012654045.1 Ptyas mucosa | reverse complement strand
GGAAGGAAGGAAGGAAGGAAGGAAGGAAGGAAGGAAGGAAGGAAGGAAGGAAGGAAGGAGGGTCGAAAGTCTTCTGGAACGAGGCTGGTTTCATAGCTCTTTCCCTCCCGGGTTTCCATCTGTCTCGGCTCACGCTTCTTCTCCTTCTTCTCCTCCGGCCGCAGCTATTGAAGCGCGGAGCGGAGGCGAGGATGCTGTGGGCTGAATTCAGAACAAAGACTTCCCGTTTCTCCTTTCTACCCACAAAGGTTTATTGATTGTCAAGGAGAGCCAAGCCAGCCCATTGAACACCTGGCAGAGCGCAGCTCAACCTGATGCCCTCTTAATGCGTTGGGTTAACCGTGCTGGGCTAACCAGAGAGGCTGAGCATTGGGTAACGACACATCTGGAGGGACACCAGACTGCCGAAGCCTAATTTAAGGCAACAAAGCACATCGTGTATTTATGGCAGAGGTTCCCAGCTGGGAGAACACAACAGCAACCTCGCCTGTGTTTTGGATTAAGCAACAAGTAGAGCATAATAGCTTCTCTCATCCGTGCAAGAGACACACACCCCGTCCTCTGAGGCTCCTTCTCAGATCGGCCCAGACTGTCTGGCTGTATTTGCTGCCTGCAATTTTGTTTTCTTCCCTCTTACTCTCTTGCAGACAGTGGCAGAGAGCTGAAGCATCCACTAATTAAGAATCATTGTTGGTGGTTATCCTTCCCTTGTATTTTACCCGGTTTCCCAGCGGGATCACAGCTCTTGGAAATACTAATTAAACCACAAAGAGAAAAGGAGAGGGGAGGGGAAGAGGCTGCCGTCTCCCCAATGCTTGCGAGAGCCGTACAGATGATGCCCCAGCAGAGACAAACACGCACAAAATGCACACACACACACACACACACACACACGCACGCACACAGCTTTGATCTCGTTGAAATGAAAAGGTAGCGTTCTCAGAGAACAGAGTGGATGAATGAAATGCGGGTATCCTGAATGGAACATGCTGGGATGAATATTCGAATATTCCGAATGTTTTTTCGCTGCAACAGGATATTGGGCGGGCAGGACGGAACAAAAGAGCCTCTCCTTAAGCGGTGGTCTCTGGGGTTGACTCTCGGAGACCCCCTTGATCATCCAGGTCTCTGGGTGGCTTTGCCATGCGTACCCATCTGTTGGCCACCCTCCTTTCCTTGTGCTTTTTCTGAGCTTTTGAAACCCGAATCCGTCTTCCCAGTCCTGCGTGTCTCTTTAGGCAGCAGTGAGACAGCGTTCTCGTCTGGCCACCATCGCTCCCAGTGTTTTGGCAATGCTGAGCCTCCTGCCTCCCCCCCTGCTTGGCCCTTCCTTCCTCCTCCCCTGCCAAAACCCATCGCTTCAGACGGAAGCCCTCTGCCCCTGGAATGGGCCGTCACCCTCGAGAGGAGGCGATAATTTATCTGCTCCAACAATTTGAAGCTAACGAAGCCCTAATGCCACCAGGGAGCGCTCTGCGGAGGAGAGAGAGCGCGGGAGCTGACTCAACGGATGATGTGAGCCATCCATCCTCGTGGAGAGCTTTGATGGAAGCCTTTTCGTTCTTTCTTGAGGGGGTGGGAGGCTGGGGGAGAGAGCGACAGCGCCTGGTCAAAGGAGAAGAGGGAGGGGGCCGAGAAAGGCTCCCGAAAGGCTCAAATCAGTGGCCGGTGCCCATCCATTAGAGGCCAGACGTTTCCAAGAGATCAAACCGTCTTTGAACGGCTGTGTGGAATGAAGAATGGTCTATTTTAAAGCTAATAGGGCATGTCTCGTGGCCTCGCTGGCAGAGATTGCACAGGGAGAGTGACTGATGGTGCTCCTTGTCCTGGCCCCACCCCACTCCTCGCCATCTTCTCGCCCGGAGGAGGCGCATCTCAAGCAGCAGCAGAGACGCAGCACGGAAGGTTTCTCCTTCCTTTCCTTGGAGCTGATCCTGCAGCTTCTCTCCTCGACCAGACCAGACCAGACCAGGTCCATCTCCAAGGGCATCAAATGGCTTCTTTGCCTCCTGGAGCCTAATGCCTCTTCTCCCCTAGGATGGCTGGTCTTCTTTGCCAGTAATTTTCCAGGATCCTCACAGACATTTCTCTCTACTGGAAGGGAAGGAGTGATGGGGGAAAAGTTCAGAATCTTGCTCATGGAAGGATTATCCCAAGGCCATAAAACAAGGGAGCAAAAAAACCACAAAGTTGGAAGGAATCCTAGAAGCCATCTAGTCTGGCCACCTACACATTGCAGAGTCCATTTCTGCCAGATGAACTCTTAAGTGGGTTTGATGACTGACAGGAAAGGAGAACCCATCACTTCAAGAAGTAGCCAGTGTCGTTGACTTATATCTCATATCATTGGCAAGTTCCTGCTGAATCTACTTCATTGTAATTCTACCACACTGCTTCTAATATAATCCTGTACTGTGGGACAGTCTTTCAGGTTATCTGATAACTTCTGTCTCATCTCCCCTCAAGTCTTCTCCTCCGGAGTCTATGTGTGCCCAGATCCTTAAAACATTCCTCATGGTTTCCAGACCCTACATCATCTTGGTAGCACTTCTGCAAACCTTTTCCACTTTGCTGTTGTCCTTCTGAGGCTACGGTGCCCAGAACTAGACACCTACCAGGACATATAAGAGTGGATCAATGTCTGGACACCATGTCTTTGTTAAAATAGTATTTGTCTTTTAGCAGCTGCATCACACTGCTGACTCGGATTTAACCTGAGGTCACAAGGAGACCCAAATCCTTTCCCCAGGCTCTGTTGTCAAGCCAACGCTTCCATCTTATTCTTGGATCTTTCATTTTTTGTATCCAGACACACAACTTGACATTAACCGGGGGAAAAGTCCATCCTTTTCATTTCTGCCCGTTGCTCCTGCCTGTCTAGATCTTTTTGAGTCGTCTTCCTTTTTTCTAAAATATTATTCATCCCTCCCGGCTTTGTGTCTTCTGCAGATTTGACAAATGTCCCCCCAAGTCCCTCGTCATGTCATTGATAAGAATGGTGACCGGCAGAAGACCCTCTGGCCCACCACTTGATCCTGTCTTCCAAGCCAACGTGGACCCATTAATGAGCTCCAGTCATTCAACTGTCCTTCAGTCCATCTCGTAGGAGTATCCTCTAGGCCACTTTCAATCATTATATTGAGGAACATCTGTTGAAAGACGGTTGAAGGCTTTGCTAAGACCCAAGCATGCTTATATCTACAACGTTGCACAATCGACTAAGTACTTACTCTATCAAAGAAGAAGTAGGTTGGTTGGTTAATTGGTTGGCCCTGTTTTCTTGCCAGGAGTTGAGGTTGGGTTTTGCTAATAAGAGCCTCCCACCCTTTGGATGTGGTCTCTTGTAGAATTAGGTTCCCTGCCCATCTTCCTTCTGGCACGGTTGGCCGCTGCTGATTTCTGCCCTGAATTTGGTATTGTTTCTTCTGTGCTGCCAATGAAATGCTTGACTAACCTGTTTATTTTATGGCCCCCATCAAAAAGCTTGTGGATTGGTATTTGCTGTGCTGTAGCAGTCTCCTTGGGCATCGGTGTCTTCCCGGAATGATTAATGGCCCGCGGGAACAAAGCTGCTAGTAAATCTTCAAGGCAAGAGAAAACACAGTTCCTCCCCTCCCTTCTCCCCCTCCCCTCCCGCCTTCCTCATTACAGCCCAGCGGCAGGCGGTGGCACACACTTGCCACCTCCAACGTGGTGATGCTGTGCCCAGAATACAGAATCGCAAGAGTTGGAAGGGACCTTGGAGGTCTTCTAGTCCAACCCCCTGCTCAGGCAAGAACAACTATACCATTTCAGACAAATGGCTGTCCAGTCTCTTCTTGAAAACCTCCAGGGTTGGAGCATTCACAACTTCTGGAGGCAGGTCGTTCCACTGATTAATTGTTCCAATCGTCAGGAAATTTCTCCTTTGTTCTAGATTGCTTCTCTCCTTGGTTAGTTTCCATCCGTTGTTTCTTGTCCTGCCTTCAGGGGCTTTGGAGAAGAGGTTGGACCCCTCTTTTTTGTGGCAACCCCTCAGGTATTGGAAGACTGCTATCATGTCCTTCTTTTCATTAAACTAGACATAATCCAATTCCTGCAACCGTTCTTCGTTATGTTTTAGCCTCCAGTCCCCTAATCATCTCTGTTGCTCTTCTTTGGACTCTGTCTAGAGCAGTGTTTCTCAACCTTGGAAGCTTGAAGATGGGTGGACTTCAACTCCCAGAATCCCCCAGCCAGCAGCGCTGGCTGGGGGATTCTGGGAGTTGAAGTCCACCCATCTTCAAGCTACCAAGGTTGAGAAACACTGCTCTAGAGTCTCAACATCTTTTTTGCATCGTGGTGATCAAAACTGGATGCGATATTCCAAGTGTGATCTTACTAAGGCATTATACAACGGCATTAACACTTCACGGGAACTTGTCTTTCCCTCTGTTAATGCTGCCTCCGACTGCCTGGGCTTTTTTGGTAGCTGCAGGTCACTGCTGGCTCACATTTCAGTGATTGCACAGACAAATCCGGCTCTTTGCAAGCTCGATGAGAATCCCTCTGCTTCGGTCTCTGCCATTGCAGACGCTTTTCTCCTCTGATCTGTTCCCATCCCCGCTGGAGAACGTGCAATGCGCTCCCATTTTTCTGGACATCCGTTCTCCAACACACTCCGAGGCCTTTCCCTCTTTACTGCAGCCCTCTCCCCGATGCCTGGTCCATCCAGCCTCCTGGAGAAGGTCAGGATTTGTCTCTTGGCTGGTTGTGGGAGAGGACCGGGTGCGTGGCGCCCCAGGCAGGCGCTGCGTTCTGAGAAGGAACAGCTGTTCGTGCTCATTAAAAATTCTAATCAGGGGCCCATCTCTATGAATTAATTATGGCCAATGGATCTTCGGAGGAGATTTGCGAGTCTTGAGGAGTTCTCAGCGGCTTGCAGGATGTTTGTTGTATTCATATTTAATAAATACACTTGGAATGGTCTCCCGTGGTACCTGGCTGGCTGCGAGTGAATCCCAGCTAGGTCGTATCTTCTAAGGTGACACCCAAACAGGGAATTCATCTTTGGAAGAACATCTAATGCAAAATAGAAGCCTTTCTTACAGCTTTTGAAATTGTTGGGAAAGGACATTATAAAGAAGTAGGGGTCAAGCTGTTCTCCAAAGCACCTGAAGGCAGGACAAGAAGCAAGGGATGGAAACTAAACAAGGAGAGAAGTAACCTAGAACTAAATTTCCTGACAGTATGGGAACAATCAATCAGTGGAACAACTTACTTCCAGAAGTTGTGAGTGCTCCAACACTGGAGGTTTTTAAGAAGAGACTGGACCAGCCATTTGTCTGAAATGGTCTAGGGTTTCCTGCTTGAGCAGGGGGTTGGACTAGAAGACCTCCAAGGTCTCTTCCAACTCGGTTATTCTGTTAAGGTCAAACTCAAGTGTGGTTCTTTTTCCTTTTGGGGAGAGAACATGGGTTTTTGGTTTTTTTTTATCGTGTCTCAGTGCCATCAGTAGCTTGAACCAAAGAGAACATTTCTGTGATCCCATCCTTCAAAACAACAGTTCCCTGCCTGGAGCTGCCCCATCTGCTTCCATTCCAGCTGAGTTGCTTTCCAAATTCAGACTAGAACAACATCTGCCCCCTTCCCTCTCTGAAGACTGCCAAAGTAGACATTAGCTCCTATTCAGGGAATACCAACTGCTAAACCCTGAATATTGGCAAGCAAGGAATTAGCTGAGAATCCGTAACAAAATCCCCCTTCCAAAGCTGTTTAAATACACCACCGTTCAGCATGTAGAACAGGGTAGGCGGACTCTGAGAGTGAAGAAGGAGAAGGGATGCCGTGAATTCTACAGATTTCAGATTTGATCTCTGCACAACTGGTGGAAGGTTGCTAGATCATCTTAAACAGCACATATGTTCTGCATGCCTAGCAGCTCTTTTAGGAAGATTTGACCCTGGGCCAGGACAAGGTCATCATCTCCACTTGTCTTCTTTTTGACTTGCCCATCCTGTCTCAAAGAATTTGGCCAATGCTTCCCTGTGAGATCATGGTGGCTTAATGCTCCTATAACCGTGATCTTTGTCAACAAATGCACTGAACAGAAGAGAGTGTTAGCTAAACAGAGGCTGACCCAGAAGAAGATGGAGAGACAACATCAAAGGCAAATTGCAACAACATCCATTAACAATGGTCAAGACCTCCAGAAGGGCAAGAATAAGAACTTTGTATTTCCCTCAACCCATAAATTGATAGAGGAGGAGAAGGAGGTGGGGGAGGAAGAGGAAGAAAGGAACGAATGAGGAGAGGAGAGGAGAGGAGAAAGAGGAGGGAGGGGAACAAAAGGAGGAAAGGAAAGGAGGGAAGATGAGGGAAGAAAGGAAGGAAGGAAGAGGAAGGAAGGGTGGAGGAGAGGAGAAAGAGGAGGGAAGGAGGGAGGGAGGAAGGAATGAGGAGAGTAGGAGGAGGAAGAGGGAAGGAAGGAAGGAAGAGGAAGGAAGGCTGGAGGAGAGGAGGAAAAGGAGGGAAGGAAGGAACGAGGACAGGAGGAGGAAGAGGAGGGGGAAGGAAAGGAAGGAAGGAAGAGGAAGGAAGGATGGAGGAGAGGAGGAGGGAAGGAGTAGGGAAGGAAGGAATGAGGAGAGGAGGAGGAGGGGGAAGGAAAGGAAGGAAGGGAAGGGAGGGAAAGAAGGAAGACGAGGGAAGGAAGAAAGGAAGGAAGAGGAAGGAAGGATGGAGGAGAGGATGAAGAGGCGGAGGAAAGGAAGGAATGTAGGAAGAGAGGAAGGAAGGAGGAAAGGAGGAGGAGGAGGAGTTCAGCAAGGCCCTCTCAGTTGCTCAGAGCAGTCCCTTTTTGGAGTGAAATATTTGAGTAACCATCAAAATAATACCTCCTTTTCTGTCTGTGAGACACCACTTACTGGAGTGCAAAAGTGCCTTTTTCCAAGCTTTTTTTGTGGGGGAAAAAAATAACAGCCATGACCGGTATACTCTTTGTTCCTCAAGTACACGCATTCTAAAACTGGAATAAATTATGCAAATATACATTCTTTAATCTGCACTGTATATCCTGCTTTCAGGATTGAAGTCTCTCTCTAATTAATATGCCAACCGCAGAGTCTTGAAGGGGACAAGGCGATTCGGAAACTGGGAGCACAAATAATCAGAAATAATGGAAAGCTGGAAAGGAGTTTTCCAGTTACGATTTTGTCAGATGTTTTCACCTCTTTTTCTCCCTGTAGCAGGGAGAGCTCGAAATGGGTAACTTTACAAAGCGATAAATTCCAAAGGAGACTCAAACGGGCAGGAGCGATCACAGAGGTGAACATCTGGATCACAATACTTGGTGAATGTGGTAACCATTAGGAGATGGCGATCCTCTTGGGAAGGGCAGAGTACCTTCTGCAAGGTCCCCGTGGAGCAGAGCACAAATGGACTCGGTCAACTTGCGGACCTGACATGGTCTACGATTGGTTTCTTGACCTTCTCCTTCAAAAGAAGCCTCCACAATGGAATAGGCTTTCAGAAGGAAGCCCATAAAACATGGACAGTCAGTTGTACAGCCCATTCGGTCCTTCCGGTTCATTTTCTTCAGGGTTTGGGTTTGAAGGTAGAGCTGAGCAACCACTGGATCCCTTCGTTGCTAAGCCTGGGTGGCCTCCACCCCATTAGCTACTTCCAGCTGTTGGGTAATAGAATAACAGAGTGGGAAGGGACCTTGTAGGTCCTCTACTCCAACCCCTGCTCAAACAGGGGATCCTATCCCATTTCTGACAAGTGGCTATCCGGTCTCTTCTTGAAAGCCTCTTGTGATGGAGCTCCCACAACTTCTGAAGGCAAGCCATTCCACCGGTTGATCGTTCTTACTGTCAGAAAATTTCTCCTTGTTTCTAGGTTGAATCTCTCCTTGATCAGTTTCCATCCATTGCTCCTTGCCTGGACTTCAGGTGCTTTGGAGAATAGGTTGATCCCCTCCTCCCTGTGGCAGCCCCTCAAATATTGGAAGACTGCTATCCTGTCTCCCCTGGTCTTTCTCTTCACTAGACTAGCCAGGCCCAGTTCCTGCAACTGTTCATCGTATGTTTTAGCCTCCAGTCCCCTCATCATCTTGATTGCTCTTCTCTGTGCTCTTGTTTTCTCCTTGCTGATCGTTTTGCTCTTTGTTAACTAATCAAGGGATGCCTAAACTCAACCCAGAGTTTCCTGCGCCAAAGAGAAGATGCTCAGGCAGATAGAGAAGGCTTGCCAAGCGTCTCAGTTCATCCTTTTGAAATGTAGATGTGCACGCGGGGCTGAGCCATCTCTCCGCTTAATCTCCCTATCTTTCATTTGGCCCTTCCCCTTGCTATCATTCCTCCCACGGCTGTATCAAGTCAGCAACAGGGTTGTGGGGAAACCTATCTGAATATCCACAGTGGGCTTTGTGTAGTCCAGGCTTGATATTTAGATCTAAATTGTGATCTGCTTGGCCAAGAACTAGATGCTTGCTCTTCAGGAGAAGAGCAGGGTCTTCTGACCCACCGGGGTGAGGTTTTTTTTAACACCGAGCTGGAGATCAGGTGCCAACCCAGCATCCGTGGAGTGTGTCCAGCCAGCCCTTCTGTTTCTGAGCCGATTCCAAGCAGCCGCTAAGCAAGGAAGAGCCGCTTGGGATCAAAGCTTCTGCTAAGATCTGGTCTTTAAGCAGAACTGACTCGGCTCAGCTCTTCTGCTGGAGCTCATTGTTGGTTTTTGGGTGTCTGGGGGATTAGAGAAGCTAATTAGGATAAGGAGGAGTGTATTGCTGGTGTGCCTGGCAGCGTCACACTCTCGTTCCATCATCAGACGTGTTGTGGGTTAACATGTCTGAACATCCACAGGGCCTTTGCCCGAAAGAAACATCACTAGCTTTGGTTGGGGGCCAGCATTCTTGCATCTTCTCCCCCCTTCCCGCCACCCGTCACACGCAGGTGATTGCCCAGAGAACATCTGGCTGGGATTAAGCCGGGGAAGGCTGTTGGGAGCAGAGAGAGCGCCATGTATGGCTCAAACCAGATGGTGCCGCTCTCCCTTCCCACTTTCATCGCGCCGTGGTGTCGCCAGAAGAGCTGTAAAGGCAAAAGACAAGCAGATGTTTCTGCAGCTGAGGCCGTGGCTGCCCACTTCAGGGGAACGACTGGTCACAGATCATTCTCTACCCCGGTGGCGGTGCCAGCTTCCTCCTGCCGTTACGGCTTTCCTGCACACTCCAAAGTGAGCTGGATTCACAGCCAGGGTCCAGGAGCAGCTGCCTACTCAGCTGATGCTAGGCTGGCCCACCAAAACAGCTTGGCCCAAGGCCCTGTTTTTGTTCCCGGGGAGAATTGTAGCTGAACCAAATATAGGACAGCCTCTTTTGCTGTTTGTCAGGCAACTCTGTCCCCCAGGTAGACCCCCAAAGCATGTCAAGCCAAATGCTGCAGGGAAATTCCAGTTGCCGAAGGGCTAAAAGCCAGGGAAGATCGCTCTGCATAAAGTTCCTTTTAAACTTGCCTTTTTTGCAAGCTGTCTTTGGGCAATTTGCTGTAGATATCATGCTTTTTGAAGTTTATCTGTTTATTTATTTAAATCAAGGGTCTCCAAACATGGCCACTTTAAGACCTGTGGACTTCAACTCCCAGAATTCCCCAGCCAGCATGGCCGGCTGAGGAATTCTGGGAGTTGAAGTCCACAAGACTTAAAAGTTGCATGGCTGGCTGAGGAATTCTGGGAGTTGAGGTCCACAAGACTTAAAAGTTGCATGGCCGGCTGAGGAATTCTGGGAGTTGAAGTCCACAAGACTTAAAAGTTGCATGGCCGGCTGAGGAATTCTGGGAGTTGAGGTCCAGAAGTCTTAAAGTGGCCAAGTTTGACTTAAAAGATTGTGTAGCCACTCATAATATGCAGGGGTGATCCTGTGGCCTGTTTGTGACTTTTGCATTCTTCCTACCTCCCTTGGGGTCTTCTCTGGACGGGGATCATTGGGCTTGTGTTCCTTTCAGCAAGAAGCTGGCTCCCGAAGCGGTGGTGGAGGCAGCAACGGGAGCCGGGACCGCCTGATTGCAGAGGCTCCGTTGCCCCAGGAGAAAGGCAGCGGCCCAACGGTCCCTTCACATTTGCTGGGGGCGCCTTATTCCTTTGCAATCCCACCCAACTCCATCGTCCAGGATTCCCGTTTCCCGCCTCTCAAGTAAGTGAGGCCAAGGAATGTTGGGGAGATCCCTGTCCTTCCCAGGTGGGCTCTTGACGGGACCTTTGACTGTGTTCCGAGTCAGGGTTGTTCCTTTTCCGTTGACCCATTCTCTTTCGGGCTCACTGCATGTTGGGACATGGAACAATGGATGACCAGAAGTGGGGCCTCAGTTCATGAGGGAAGTGAGCTTGGAAATGTTATTGTAGACTTCTGGAATTCATTTCCTTCCTTCCTTCCTTCCTTCCTTCCTTCCTTCCTTCCTTCCTTCCTTCCTTCCTCCCTCCCTCCCTCCCTCCCTCCCTCCCTCCCTTCCCTCCCTCCCCCTTCCCTCCCTCCCTCCCTCCCTCCCTCCCTTCCTTCCTTCCCTCCTTCCTTTTTCCTTCCAGCCTCCAGCGTCCTGTCCACCATGTGGTGCCTCCTAGTGCCGTCACCGAGGACTACCTGCGGAGTTTCCGGCCCTACCACACAGCCGAGGAGCTCCGCATGTCCTCCTTGCCTCCTCTCACTTTGGACCCTGCCACCGCTGCTGCTTATTACCACCCCAGCTATTTGGCTCACCACCCTTTCCCTCATCCGGCTTTCAGGTAAGAGAAGAGTTGAGCGAGAAGGAGATTGGGCGCCTTCGGGCAGCCGCAGTTGGTGAAGTCGTCTGTCCTCCAGGCGGTGTCCTTTGGAACCACCACTAATGAACCCTCTTGGCCCATAGAGTGGAAGGTTCTCTGAGGACTTTCACGTAGCGAAATAAAACCCAGCAGGTTGTCACTTAAAGAGCAGCAGGGCTTCAGATGATGGGCTAATAATTTGTCCTTTGAACGGGTTCCTGTTGAGCAGACTCAGCTGCTGTCCAGCTTCACCCCAGCTAGCAAGACATGCTGTGTCCATGGAGATCTGAAGGATCTTGGAAACAAATGCCTTGAAGAGCCTCTGAGAAAGCTGAGAATTTACCTCCAGCTTTTCTCCATGTCAATGAGTCCATCGTGTATTGGGGTCTGCGGACTTGGCTTTAGAGCACCTGAGGATGCAGGTGGATGCTACCGCCTTCCTTGAGATCATCTGAGAAGGTCCCTGAGGGACCCTCATCTAGTGAGGTTGACTCAGTAGTGATCACCCTGAGTAGGGTGGCTGGAATGTCCTTTTTGGAGTCTCACATCCCATATCCACCCCTGTCAGATTTTGAATAATGAATAATAAAAGTTTCAATCTAGGTGGATCACTGGAACCAGAAGTTTAGACTTCTGAGCTTTTGGACTTGTGCTGGAGCCCATCCTCAGGGAACCTCTCTCTAGTTTAGGGAACTTCTCTAACACATCCTGCTAGAGAGAAGTTCCTTGAGGATGGGCTCCAGCACGAGTCCAAAATCTTGGAAGACTAAACCTCTGGTCCCAGTGACTGACCCAAATTGGATCCTGCAACATTATCCTGGGACACGTAGATTTGCCTTCATTCTTAATAAAGGTTTCATTTATGTAGGCGCTTAAGAATATTATAGTGCCCTTCCATTCTGCCAGGATGGTTTTATCCATTTGACTTTTAAGTGATGCTGCTGTTTTATTATTGTTTATCATTGTGGTAGCTCTCTTGAATGATTTTGTGGTCAAGGTACAATTCAAGTATATTCCATACAAGTTAGGAGTGAGGGAGGTTAAGAAAGCTGTTGTGATCATTTCTGCCCAGTCTTGCCAAGCTGAAGCTTAGCTAGAAGCAGAACGTGATTAAATTTTATGGGATGTTGGTGGGTCAAAATAACCTAAGGACTCTGTTTTTCCCCAGAATGGATGATTCCTACTGCCTTTCGGCTCTTCGCTCTCCTTTCTACCCAATTCCAACTCCTAGTTCGCTCCCACACCTCCACCCATCGGCCATGCACCTCCACTTATCGGGAATGAGGTATCCCGCCGAGTTGTCCCATTCCTCTCTTTCGGCACTTCAGTCGGAACGCCTCTCCAGCCTGACCGCAGAAAGGTATGGAATGTCAGAACGCTCTGGCGATTGACAGGCAAAAGTTACTTCTGGGTTTCCGTGAGCTTTGTTCTTCTCTCGACTTTGCAGGTTGCAGTTGGACGAGGAGCTACGGCAACGGGAGCGAGAGAAGGAGCGGGAACGGGAAGCCGATCGGGAGCGGGAACGGGAAAGGGAGCGGGAAAAGGAGCTGGAACGAGAACGGGAGCGAGAGCGAGAGCGGGAACGGGAGCTGGAAAGGCAGCGCGAGAGAGCCCGGGAAAAGGAGCAGAGCATCATCAAAGCCATGGAAGGCCCCTTCCTGTCCGTCTCAGAGTTGCAAGGGCCAAGGGCCCATCCAGCCGAAGAACGTGTCAAACCATCGGAACAGCTAACGCCAAACCGAGCAGGTGACCTTCAACTGCTTTCTGCCAGACGGTTGGAAACTCCCAGTCTACTTCCAGGGAGACAGGGAGCAGAAATAGATTTCAAACCCGAGTCTCGGACGGGATGAATTCATGGGATGTGTTTGAAGTGTTGTTTCTCCCTAGATGCCTTGCAGCTCTTCTTGGGTTGCTTGCATTGTGTGCAGTTTCTGTGCATGGTTGAATGCCCCCTGAGGCCTGTTCGGGCCAAGGGTGATCCATGCATCCATGGATTAGCCAGTCGGGGGTGGAATCTGGTTGCCCCTGTAGAATTTGACTTTCTTTTAAGTGCTTCCATCTGCCAATGATGGACAACCATTTTCTAACAAGTCTTCTCCAAGAAGCTGAGACATCCTAGGACTGGCTATCTCATGATCTTCCCACTTCTTCTCTTTTCTCCCTACGTTGACCAGAATTATGAAGCCCACCTACAACATGTGTGTGTGTGTGTCTTTGTGTGATTTGTGGAGCTGTTAGGAATGTTGTTTGGGTTCCCAGTCATGCTTTCCTTCCTTAACCTAGCTGATTTCTCCCAGAACGGTGTCAACAGCAGTAGGCAAAGGCATTTCGTGCAAAATTGTGTCCTAGTTGCTCTCCTGCAGTGTTCAAACTGGACAGATGCTCCTCGTCTAGACAGCAGCCTTCCAGTGTTAACAAATTGCAGGGTTCCTTTTGCCAGTGAACAGTGGCATATACTTATATAAATATATATTTATTTTCCTGCAGAAAAACCAAAGGACTCTTCTGCTGCCCAGACCCCGAAAGCGGTCCAGCCTCCGTTGCACCAGCCATCTGCCTCGCAGCACCCGGTGCCTAGCTTGATTTCCAGCCACAGTATATTCCCCCCGCCTGGAAGCAGCACAGCCGCCGCACTCCTCATCCAACGCACCAACGAGGAGGAAAAATGGCTGGCACGCCAACGGCGGCTACGGCAAGAGAAGGAAGATCGACAGTCTCAGGTGTCTGAGTTTCGGCAGCAGGTCCTGGAACAGCATTTGGACATCGGGCGCCCAGCCGGACAGATGGAAGTAGAGCATCGGCCAGAGAACTCCAGGTAGCGGCCGGTGGTCTTGGCCTTGTTGTGGGAGGGGAGGGCGGCTGAGTGGCCCCCTTTGGCTGCTTTATGGGGGTGGCGGGAAACTAGCCACCTGCCACCAACGATACGGCGCTTCCCAAGGATCAACAAGGCCAAAGTTTTCCTTTGCTGCCTAGATTTCAGCAGCCACCATGTAATGCCATCTGACAGCTGCTTGGATGCCCGGACAGAATGGGTGAGGTGGCCTCCATGCCATCAACGGTGACCAGGTGTCTCTGAGACAGTTGTCGCTAATTCGAGCTGTCTTTGGCAGATGGAGGGGCTTCTAAATCTGATAGGTTACAGCCGTGGTTGGCATGGCTGCTTGCTGGCCTCGTACAGCAGGTCCTGGTGGGATTTGTGTAGCCCAGGCTTGATATTTAGATCTAAATTCTGATCTGCTTGGCCAAGAACTAGATGCTTGCTCTTCAGGAGGACAGCAGGGTCTTCTGACCCACCGGGGTGAGGGGGTTTTTTTGACGCCGAGCTGGAGATCAGGCGCCAACCCAGCATCTGTCGAGTGTGTCCAGCCAGCCCTTCTGTTGCTGAGCCGATTCCAAGCAGCCGCTAAGCAAGGAAGAGCAGCTTGGGATCAAAGCTTCTGCTAAGATCTGGTTTTTAAGCAGAACTGACTCGGCTCAGCTCTTCTGCTGGAGCCCATTGTTGGTTTTTGGGTGTCCGGGGGATTAGAGAAGCTAATCAGGATAAGGAGGAGTGTATTGCTGGTGTGCCTGGCAGCGTCACACTCTCGTTCCGTCATCCTCTTATGCCGGAGCTGGCTCACCTGTGCGACCAATGTCAAGAGAAGGCTTGAGAGCTCGGGGGCTTTCGAAAGGCCGCAATCCAGTGGCTCCCAAGCCACTTTGGCTGGATAAGGGGTGCAGCAAACGCTACCTTTGCCGCACGTTGTTCGTTGCAATTGTTGCAAATCTGTACCTGCCTGGCTTCCTTCTCATGGGTAGATAACTGCCTCAATTCTCCATCTTGGTATTTTTTATAGGCACATTTTGGGTACCCGTGTCTATTGGGGCTTCTCGGTCATCCCGGTCAGGGTTGTCCTAAAGGGTCCCAAACTGGACTTTTTTAAGGGGGGCGGGCGGTTGTCCTTGGAAACTGAAGAACTGAAGAAGCTTCTTGGAGGAGAAGCCAAACGTTTTCAGGGAAAAATACAAGAAAAAAGTCCAGTCGCCTTTTGGAAAAGCGCCTTTGGAAGTTTTGGGGACACGGCTCAGGTGTCAATCTGCAGATGCTGTTCAGGTCTTCTTCCCTTTTGTTTTCTTTATGAAACGGCTTTTAATTCTGCTCGTCTGGCGGTTTCTTTTGTGGCGCTACTGAGCGTGCCGTTTTTCTGGGCCCCGGGAAGGCTGGCATTTGTTCTGTTTTCCCCTCCGTCGTAAATTTTGCCTCCTGCAAGCTCTTTGCAAAGAGACACTCCGTCTGCCCAGCAGTTGTGTAATGTATCGCACTGGGGAAGCAGCCATTGCCGTTTCGGCGCATAGCACCCTGGCGCTCTCGAGTGGGAAGCGGTTCAATGCGCGACTCCAGCAAATGCGGTGCTTATCGGGTATCTGTTGTTCTCCTTTTGCTGCCTATTTAAGGATTACACGGTTGTCATTCTCTGTGTCACTTGAGCGTAACTTTGGGGGAGGCTGGCTTCATGTTGGAATCTGTGAGCCTGAATGTTGATAGACAGGTGAAATCTGCAACCTTCCAGGTATTAGGATCTGGGTATCGGAATAGAAAGATTGAAAGACATGTTGGAGATTGTCTAATTTAGGGTTTCTCGACCTTAGCCATACTGGCTGGGGAATTCTGGGAATGGAAGTCCAGGCCAATTAAAATTGCCACGGTTGAGAAACGCTGCTAAAAAGCATATTCGTTTAGGGAACGTGAAGGGATCATCTTCCCCAAATATCAAGATTCACAAATAAAGGCACTGTATATATTTACATTTGAAGTTTAGATCAGGGGTGTCCAACCATGGTGGCTGGAGAATTCTGGGAATTGAAGTCCACAGGTCTTAAAGTTGCCAAGGTTGGAGGTCATGGTTGTCCCAAAGGAGCTTTTTCAGGAGGCAACTTCTTTTTTCTTTGAAGACATTTCACTTTTCATCCAAGACGTTTCTTCAGCTCTGACAGAATCCTTCCATTCAGGGGTGAAATCCAGCAGGTTCTGACAGGTTCTGGAGAACCGGTAGCAGAAATTTTGAGCAGTTTGGAGAACCGGCAAATACCACCTTCGGCTGGCCCCAGAGTGGGGAGGGAATGGAGATTTTGCAGTATCCTTCCCCTGCCACACCCACCAAGCCACGCCCACAGAACCGGTAGTAAAAAATAATTGGATTTCACTACTGCTTCCATTCCCCACCATCCAGTCAGAGCTGAAGAAGCGTCTTGGATGAGAAGCGAAACATCTTCAAAAGAAAAACAAGAAAGTCCAGTTGCCTCCTAAAAAAGCACCTTTGGGATTGCCAAGGTTGGATACCTCTGTCTTAGGCTGTTTAATTTACGGAGACGTCATTCCTGTTTAGGGAAGAGCCCTCTAAACAGTGCTTTCTCCGACATGCAAATCCTTCCTTTTCCTGTGGTTTAATTTGCGGAGGGATGCTTTTCAGGAGAGACATTGACCACTCTAATGGACTCTAAAAGTAGCTTCCTTTTGGGTTAACCAAGCTCAGTTGGCTACTCAAAAGCTTCTCGCCACACATTTAATGCAAATTACTCAAACGGTGGTTTACAAACTATTGAGCATCTGCTTCAAGTCCCAAACGACTGGACAATATGGTTTCTATGCTGGCAAAATGCATCCCTTCCAGGTGTTTTTTTTTTTTTTACAGGTTACGTGCTAGCTGGGGAATTCTGGGAATTTGAGGTCCAGACAAGTTGCCAAGTGCTTAGAAACATTGCTTTAGAGGGAGGATTTCCACAATGTAGAACAGCAGAGCAGCTCGCTAGGTGGTCCTCAGATGGTTCCTGCGTGCTTTTTGTTGGAGGAATTGGCACGATAATTTGGGTGCAACTGAGAATTGAGCACAACACTGTTTGGCAAGGAAAATCTGGTTTCCGCCGCATTAATGGCGATGCCACTAGATGTCGCTCACTCTAATTCCCAGAGGCATGAATGGGACACCTGCTCTGGCTAAGGTGCCCTCTACTGGACAGTTTTATAGGGAAAAGGTCCGGCTCCCACTGCACTGAACTGTAATCCAGAGCAGAAACTGAGTTTTGGGTATTGTGTGGTGTTGCATAATGACAGGCACAAAATAAATTTTAAAAAAGTTGTCCATTAAAGAATAATTTATTTGCACAAGGCTTTTGTGTATGCATGACATCCAGAATAATTCACGGCCAAAAAAAAAAAAAAAAGAAGAAGCAATGCAAAGCAAAGTCCCTTAAAAAAACTTGCGGCCAATTGCATCACCGCTTTTAGTCCTAAAAAATAAAAGCTAAAAGGAAGGCTTGAGAAAAAGAGCAACCGACTCTTGAGAAAAAGAGACAGAGATGGTCTAATTTGCTTTGGAAGCAACAACACGGACTTATTTATGCAGGAAATGCTTCATGACCGCATGATTTACTTAGCAACTTTAGTGATTCGCTTAACAGCCGTGCCAAAAAAGGTCATAAAATTGGATAGGACTCATTTTGGTCACCCGACTATAAAAAAACAATGTTGAGACTCTGGAAAAAGTGCAGAGAAGAGCAACCGAGATGATTAGGGGACTGGAGAGTAAAACATACGATGAACGCTTGCAGGAACTGGGCATGGCTAGTCTAGTGAAGAGAAGGACCAGGGGAGAGAGGAGAGCATCTTCCAATATTTGAGGGGCTGCCACAGAGAGGAGGAGGGGATGTCAAACTATTTTCCAAGGCACTCAAAGGAATAATGGAGGGAAACTGAACAAGGAGAGATTCAACCTAGAAACAAGGAGGAATTTTCTGACCGTGAGAACTACAAAACCAATGGAACAGAAGTTCCTTCAACAGTTGTGGGAGTTTCATCACTGGAAGCTTCCAAGAAGAGACTGGACTGCCATCTGTCAGAAATGGTGTAGGGTCTGCTTGGGCGGGGGGTTGGACTATATGATTTACAAGGTCCCTTCCAATACTCTGTTAATATGTAAATCTTGCTTCTTATTGAAAATTCTGGTCGTAAGTCCAGGACTTACCCTTTTTTCCATTAATACCGTTTCGCATTCCTCTTTTTCCAGACTGGGTCCAAGCCGCCCCGACCTGGGAGTTCGAGAGCAACCCCAGCATTTCGGAGGGCCCCCTCCGCTCATATCTCCCAAGCCGCAGCCCCATCCGGTGCCCACGTCGCTCTGGAACCCGGTCTCCTTGATTGACAGCAGTACAGAAGCTCGGAGGCTACAGGAGAGCCACCCGCTCCCCACCCACGCCAGCCCTTACGAGTCCAGCCGGCAAGCCATCCCTTTGGTCAAAGTGGAACGAGTCTACTGTCCTGAGAAAGTTGAGGACGGAGCCCGGAAAAAGGAACATTTGGACAAATACCAACCGGGCAGGGAGACGGGTGGATCTGAGCCCGGTGGGTTTCCCCACGGACCCTTATTAAGCGAATGGGAGAAGCCCCTGCAGCAGAGAACCCCCCACCCACAAAGCGTACCATTTGTCGAAGCGTTGAAAAACCAGACGGGCTCCTCGTACAGGCATCTCCTACCCAGAGGCCATGATCCTATGTATGTTTATGACGAATTCTTGCTCCAGCAACGCAAGCTGGTCAGCAAGCTGGACCTGGAGGAGAGGAAGAGGAGGGAAGCTCAGGAGAAAGGTGGGTGCCCATCGACCCTCCTCAGGATTTCCTACTTCAGATGAGAATTGAGAAACGGTTAGAAGGGAATCTTCGTAGCTCAGGGCTGAACTACAGCTTTGGTGCTCTCTGAGCTTGGTGGTTTTCTTCCAGACATTTCATGACCCAACTAGGGAACACCATCACTGCTAGAAGCGAATGAGGTTTGTGGAGAGGAGAAGGGAGGACGAGGAAAAGAAGGAGGAGGAGAACTGTGGGGTCCTTGGTGCTCCCTGAGCTTGGTGGTCTTCTTGCAGACATTTCATGACCCAACTAGGGGTCATCATCAGTGCTAGAAGGGAATGAGGTTTGCGGAGAGGAGGAGGGAGGAGGAGGAGAAGGAAGAGGACTGTTTCATGACCTAACTAGAGAACATCATCAGTGTTAGGGCAGAGTGGGGTTTGCGGAGAGGGAGAGAGAGGGGAGCATTTTTCCACTGGAGGCGGAATAAAAGGAATAAAGAGGGGGCATTACAAGGCCCAGCCTCCAATCCGAGACTCGTGTGTCTCAGTCCGAGCGAAGAGTGTCAAATAAAAGGACCCCAGTCTTGTTTCTGCTTAGCCCCTGCCCCCTCTCTCCCCAAGGTCCCCCCCCCCCACTGCTTTTTCAAAAAGCACCGTGGCTTTACGAGGGAGGGAGTCGTGCAGGCTTCCCTCCCTACCTCTGCAGCTCCCTTTGAAGACCTCTTCCAGGCCGCTCTGCAAATTGTCTTTCCGAGACAGGCCCAATTAATAAATGATGAACGGAGACTAATAAAGCAGCTTTAAATATTCATCGAGAATGTACAGCCATGGTGGGATTTGCGAAAGGGAGGAAAACAAAACATTTAAGTAGGAAGGGATGGGGGGCGGGAGGAATGTGGGGCTTCCGTCACGAGGCAGCGCAGCCTTCTCTGTCGTGGGACATTTGGGCCGACGAGTCCTTCCTCCTCCTTTCCCAGCGTCCTTCCAGTTTGCCCCTTTGCAGGGGGTGTGTTAGCTAGCTAGTGTGGTGGACTTCTATGCCTTGGGGTGGGTGGGTGGGTGGTTATGAGTTCCTCCTGTGCCAAAGGGTTAGGGTGCTGATGCTTCAATGCCCCAGGTGGTTCCTCAGCACACCTGGAAGGATGCAGCTTTGGAAACTGGCCTTCATCCAGCTCCGGCGTGGCCTGTAATAGCCCACCTATGTGTCTGCTTGATGGTCCCTTCTGATTCGGGAAGAGAGAGCCTGACATCTTGCAGCAGAGCCAGACTGCGGGGACAAGTCCAGTTGACCTCTCCTGTTTATAAGCACTAGAAGACCAACCGCTGGCAGCCTCCTGCCTTCCTCTCAGCTTTTCCTGTCCTTCCTTAAACCAGATGCTGGCTTGCATAATTTGTTCCTTGCAGGATCCAAATGTCCGTCCCCCGCCCCTAGGCAAAATAGCCCAAGCTCAGGCTCCATGCCTGTCTTGGCGCATGGGTAGCTACCACTATGTAGGGGCATGTCTTGCATGAGAGGTCCAGCTGCCCTTGGTGCTGCTGCTGTCCTTCTGGGAGCCCAGAACAGCCTGTGAGAATTAATTCGGCTCTTCCCTGAGGAGACCCACTGTGGTGGGATGGCATTGCTTGGGTTCCTGGAGGGAGAGGAGGGCACCTGGGCAAAAGTCAAGATGAGGTTTTTGGTGGCCATCGAAGTTCACCTCTGCTCTGCTTGGGGTACGCAGGATATTATTACGATCTGGATGATTCCTACGATGAGAGCGATGAAGAGGAAGTCCGGGCTCACCTACGCTGTGTGGCAGAGCAGCCCCCTTTGAAGTTGGACACTTCCTCTGAGGTAGGTCTCGTCTCCTGTTCCCCATCATAATGTAGGTCCAGGGGTGAAATCCAGCAGGTTCTGACAGGTTCTGGAGAACCGGTAGCGGAAATTTTGAGCAGTTTGGAGAACCGGCAAATGCCACCTCTGGCTGGCCCCAGGAGTGGGGAGGGAATGGAGATTTTGCAATATCCTTCCCCCAGGAGTGATACCAGAAGATAAATTCTCCCTGGGATCACAAACCTAAGGTAGACGTGGTGGCGGAGCCATGTGCCAGTCTGGGGCTACTCAAGCTGAGGACACTTCCATGTTTTCAGTTGGCCATACGAGTGATCTAAGACAGAGGTCTTCAAACTTGGCGGCTTTAAGACTTGTGGACTTCAACTCCTAGAATTCTCCAGCCAGCTATGCTGGCTGGAGAATTCT
>WNWU01000065.1:4860977-4883605 GCA_012654045.1 Ptyas mucosa | reverse complement strand
ATCCTATCCTATCCTATCCTATCCTATCCTATCCTATCCTATCCTATCCTATCCTATCCTATCCTATCCTATCCTATCGGATTCTGGAGCATCTTGATGGAGAAAGCAAATAATTTTCAGTTTTCTTCCCGCAAATGACCAATAGGCTACTTCTGAATGCTGATATGAAGATTACAATTTTCTTTATTGAATATGAAATTTATTTTCTGCCCATCTCTTATCCGACCTCTTACCATGATTTGGGCAGGGAGGAAGGCCCTGGATTTGGTTTCCCAAAATCTGAGAAACAGGCTCCATCTAAGTGTAGCCTGAACCAGAGATGGTAGCAGTTCTGTTAGCCGTAATCAGCAGTATGATTCTTAGTCCAATGTCGTCCATCATCTTTCATCATCTTTTAACGACCCCATAATCCCTTGCGGGGTGGATTCTGGGCAACTGAATGGAGCTAGCAGAGTGTTTTAATGGCCAGATGTCCTTCCTGTTGCCAATGCGGAGTTTTATTCAGCAGATATATTCCCACTGTGCCCAGGGAGAGAAAGATCTGCCTCTACCTAGGATCAAACTCACAGCCTCCTGATTGTGAGGCGAGAGCTCCACCTCTAGGCCACCGCCCCACTCCCAATTCTTAGTCCAGTGTGCCTTTGCCAAAATCGCATCTGAGCTGGAAAGGTAGATTAACATCTTTATTTATGCGTGTAAGTATCTCTCCCACAGGTACAAGGTGAAAAGACCTTTAGAAATGAGAGAAATCGCTTGATTTATTTCTAGTTCAAATCTATTGGGTTGGAATGGGTTCATCAATTGGCCAGCTTCATTGGAGGCATTCCTGGTTACTAAAAACATTTGTTCACAGAGGCCCTGCTCTCCGGCTGCCATCAGTTGACTAACGGGTTCAAATTGCATTGCAGAGCAAAACCTGGAACGGCAAGTGCTGCAGACCCAATGCAGACGTTTAGAGGCCCAGCACTACAGTCTCAGTCTGACCGCAGAACAGCTCTCGCACACCATGACGGTGAGTAGGGCTTCAATCCCCACAGCTAAATGGTCAAGAGTCCCTTGGGCAAGCCATCCGTGAGTTTTCTTGGTCAAACAAGAGGTCCATGCCTTTTCGGTGGTGTGTGTGTGTGTGAGTGATTTCCTCATTAAGACTCCAGGCTTCGGATCTCTTCTTGGTCTCCCATCCACGTTTGTTTAGCTCCCTTTGGCATAACATGACGGTTGCTGAAGCAAAAGAAATTTTGGAGTCAGGGAAGGTTCTGTGACATCTCAGTTCAGGAGTTCCGTTTTCGGTGCTGTTTTTTAGAATGCTATAAATCAGAGGTGTCCAATCTTGGCAACTTCAAGACTCGTGGACTTCAACTCCCAGAATTCCCCAGCCAGCCATGAAACTTCAGGGAGCATGGCGGACTGGGAAATTCTGGGAGTTGAAGTCCACATGTCTGAAAGTGGCCAAGGTTGGACACCTATGCTATAAATCCCTGCCTGCCTCAGTGCAAAAGGAGGACGTGACCATCTCCAACGCTTCTTCTCTTCTTTGCAGGAACTAAGGAACCAGAAGCAGAAAATTGTCTCGGAAAGGGAACGGATTCAGGCCGAACTCGATCACTTGCGAAAGTGCCTTGCGTTGCCTGCCATGCAGTGGTCCCGGAGTTATTTCAAGGGGTATCCCAGGTGACATGCCCTTGCACTAGGCCAAACATAGAGTATAGAAATAATAATTAATAATAATAATAATAATCTATTTTATTACCTGGAATATTTAATATTTTTCACGGGGAGGTTTGAAGCTTAAATAAATAATAAATAAAAAAGAATAAATCAATCAATCAAAAGGATGTGCCATGCATGGAGCAAAAAAAAAAAAAGGATTCGGCGGGAAGCCAGGAAAAAGAAAAATCTGAACCCCGCCTCTTTAAAAAGTGCAACCGAACTCTGAGACTTTATTTTTTGAAACTCTGCGAGTGATCCATTTAGACGAAAGTCTACGTTTTCAAGACATTGGAAAGGGTTCATTTTCTTTCGGCATCTTCGTCTGCTTTTTCCTTCTCTCTCTCTCTCTCTCTCTTTTTTTTTTTGTCTTTTGAAGATCTTGGTTGAATCCGGAGATTCCATCAATGACACTAAACGTTTGCCTCCTGTCGTCGAAGGAGCCGCCGGATTTAAAATCCTGGCTTGCGCGCCTTCTCGTTGCCATATCCCTTCGATCGCGATACTTGAGTCCTGTTTTATTCGTTCTTGAAATATGTTTGTCTCTTCATCTGAGAGAATACCCACAGTATACCATCCATTGCTTTTTTTGGTTAGAGTGAACTGGATATTTTGGATAAACCTTAAAACCTGCACAGTAAATAAATCTAGTAGAAGAAGAAAACGCAGCTTCCCAACGCCGGACTTCCCATGCATCTGTCAGCTTTTGGGCTGGAAGTGCACTTCAACCTGACAAATAAAAAGTGAATAAACAAAATCAAGGTACCTTTTTATTCCTGGGGCGGGGCAAGGGGCAAGGTGTACAGAACATACCGACGCATAGATTATGTACCCCGGTGGGTAGAATTTTCATACAAAGATTTTGCAATTAAAAGAGTTGAAAAAAAAAGGTGCTTCAGCCTTAGTGTGTATATATTTAAAAAAAAAGTTTTGTATGTTTTTATTACTTTAATTATTATTATTATAAAAAGCTTGCCATTTTCAATATGTTTCTGCTTTTTTTTTTCCTCTCTTTTTTTTTTGGCAAAAGGAAAAAAAAACAAAACAGGCTTGCTTTAAGTGTTTTTACAGCTGCTGGTCAGGACCTGATTAAAATAATAAAAGTGTTTTGTTTTGTTTTTTTAAAAAAAGAATAATTTTAAAGGGAAGCTTTCTGCTGGGCAAGTGCGATCCACCTGTTGGTATTTTGCAGCACGGAGCTCCAGTTGCTCTTGCTGAAAATAGAATTATCTTTCCCCCTTCGTTTTCTCTTGCGTCTTTCCATCCTCCCCTCTTTTTCTTAAAGCGCTTGGAATACCAACTGTGGTTAACTACTATTGAGAAGACAAGAGGCCACTAAGATTTTAGTTACCAGATTTAAGACATTTAAGTGGATTTAGTCATCGTCCGTTTTATCTGCGACATTGAAAATCGTACATGGGTGGCACCGATTTTCTGAAACGTAGGTTTTTTCCCTTTAGAAGATCTATCTATCGTGAATCGTCAAAAAAGTATACGGAAAAAAGAAGGAAAACAGTTGTGCTACTTATTTAAAGCTAGAGTTGTTCACACACAAACACCCAACATGGTGGCAGCTACTGCGGGCATCACAAAAGCCCATCCTGCGAGGGGAGACGGGTAGTTCTCGACTTACGACCGTTGGCTTGGTGTCTGTCCCAGGTATAATTGCACACTGAAAAAAGTGACTTCTTACTTGACAACTGTCGAAACATCTTCACAGTTCCCATCATCACAATCTGGGCACTTTGGCAACCAACTTGCACTTGGGATGGTTGCAAGATCCCTGGGGTAGGGTGGGGTGGGGGCATCATGGGACTCTCAATGGCAACCTTCCCAGCCATCTTCCAATAAGCCAAAATCAATGGAAGAAGCTGGATTCGCTTAACAACTGTGGTTATTTACGTGGCAAAAAGGTTGTAAAATCAGGCAAATGACTCGTTTTACAACCGTTTTGCTGAGCAGTGGAAAATTCTAGTTCTAATTGTGGTTCTAAATTGAGGACTACCTGTGCTTTGTAAACGGAGCCCAGCAAACTTGCCTGGGTTTTTTTGCTGGCACCAGCACTTGCACCAGAGTGCTAAATACCATAATCTTCCCTGCAAAATGAAATTATGTATGGGTGTGCTACTGTAATATAGTGGGGCTGGGCTAATTCTTTACCATAGGATATATGAGAGAGGATCCCTTTTAAAGCAGCTGTGTCTTTCTCCAAAGTACAGTTAGTCCTCGACTTAAAGACCAAATTGGAGCCCAACATTTCCGTGGTTAAGCGAGACATTTGTGACGTGAATCTTGCTCCATTTTACCACCTCTCCGGCCGAGGCTGTTAAGTGAACCCTTGCAGTTGACAGAGTTAGTAAACCCAGTTGTTAAAGTGAATCTGGCTTCCCCTCACCAGGAGGTCGCAAAAGGGGATCACGTGACCTTGGCACAACAGCAACGGTCGCAAATGTGAACCAGTTGTCTGAATTTTGATCGTGGGGATGCTGAAAAGGTCGTCGCTGTGCAAAACGGCCCTAACTCGCTGTTTCCAGTGCTGTCGTAACTTTGAACGGTCACTAAATGAACTGTTGTAAGTCGAGGACTACCTTAGCTGCTTTGAGAACAAGCCCCCCCCCCAATTTGTGCTTCTCCCCGTTCCTAAAGATTAAAAAAGAAAGATGTCCCTGTGCCTTTCGGAGCAGTACAGTACAGTATGTGGCTTTTGAATACCAGCCATCTTAATTCGGCGGCTCACATTGTGACGGCCATAACTTTAGAGCGCTTCTGAATATTTATAAGGAATTGGTTGAGAGTTTAGCATTTTGGGTTTTTTTTCTTTAATGAACGATCTGGGTGAGTTTTTACACTGAAGGCATCCACACAGATTTCCTCAATCCAACCCTTGGACTTCTAAGAAGTACTTTTAGCTATTCTTTCAAAATAAAAAATAAAAAAATGAATTAACTGTAAAATTGACCATCTCAGAACAGAATCTTTTTGTTAGGAATAAAATGGGTAAGTTAGCGTGGCATATGCTTCTTTAGGCTTCTTACACTTATAGCGTCAAAACTTTCTCATTTCACATCTTCCTCCGCTGTTAAACTGCCCAAGTCTTTTGCAACGTGAAGGGGCAACAGGAACATAAAGATTGGTTCCTGCAATTTAATAAGTGGGAGGGAGTTTGCAACCCCTAGAGGTGGCTGTACTACAATTCCTAGCATCCTTCACCATTGGCTGTAGGGTTGGGCATGCTGGCTATTCAGCATCACCCAGAAAATCGTAGGATTGCATGTGTCCAAGCCCATGCTTTGCTTAATGTAAATAACCAAATTAAATGACCCACAACAGATTTAGCTGGTGGAAGCAAGTCTACCACTGCCCAATCCATGACTTTTGAACTGCTCGGACTAGTTAGATTTTGCCACCGGCCTTCCTTTGCTGACCAACCACTAATGTCCCTGAGAACTGACCACACTACATTTCATTTCAGACTCGATGGGAGAGCCCCTCTCCCAACGGAGGGTCAGTTCCTATTCTTGCTCTCTTCAAGGTAGATCCCTTCCTCTTGATTCTCCAACCTCTTTATATAATTCATAAATTGCCCGGAAGAGACTGAACTTGATCTCAATGTAGTTTGAATATTTATTAAATTTATGAGTTCACCTTTCCACCTAAAGGGTTTAGGTTTTTAAGTCTCTGCAGCAGCAGCAAAAAATTTACCAGATTCTTTTCATTTTTTTTTCATAATTTCTTATCCTTTGATTTAATGGCTGATGTGCAATGCTGCGTTTATAGCGCTATTGGAAAACAAACCAACAAAGGAACTGCAAATGGAAAAAGCTTTCTCGTAGGACTGTATGATTACTTACAGGGAAAGAGAACCGAATGCTTTTCGTAGCTGCTTAGAAATATAAATTCAGCCAGCGCAGCTGCTTCATCTAAGTTGACCAAGCCTCACCTGGAGGCTTCCCAATTCTATGCAACTCTAATACCAAAGTCCTTGCCATTTTTCAAGAAGAAACTGCCTGACAAGGGACATTTAAAGAGCAAATTTAGTGACTTATCTTAAAAAGTCTTGTTCTTAGTTGCGGCCAAGTACTCTTGATTTATTTACCGGAGTATGTAAATCGGCCCAAGTCTGAACATCCCTCTGTGACGATCACCTAAGACAATCAGCTCTCATCAAGCATGAGAAAGAAGAGCAGAAATCATGAAAAGACATTCAAGTTATTTTCTTTTTCTGTCTCTGATGATATTTGGAGATGACCATAGGTTTGCCTTCAACAGAGGGGTGCAGGGGGAAGCTTTTTTTTTTTTAAATGTCGTCGTGACGGCATCCTTTAGACGTTACCAAAAAGCAAAACTTGGAAAGGGTTTTTATCCCCTGGTCCAAGGCTGCTGGAAAGGAGTCAACTAGGAGACCGCAATATATTCAGGCCTTTTTGTGATGGATTTACAAAAGCCAGTCTTGGAAGAATGCCAAATTAACACAACAAATACATTTAAGGGACAGTAAGACAGCATAACGAAGGCTGCCCTTAAAAGAAAGCCAAGTGAAAAAAATGGCATTCTCCATTTCTGGCTCAGTAACGAAAGCCGCTGTCCCACTCAAAGATGCGGTTTCACAGAGCAAATTTTTTCACATCCTGCTTATCGGCTATGGGAGCCGCGTCCGTCACAAAATAGTGATCACGGTTTTCTTTGTTTTTTTTTTCCTTTTCTGCAAGGTTTTTCCCGATAAGGGACGGCGGTAGAGGGGGGGGGGCAATATGGACCCAAGCTGTTGCAATCATCCTTCTACGCGTAATTGCACTATTTCCCCCTTTTCCAATAAATAAGATGTCGGCTATATTTTGCATCATGTGGCTTCAGTTTTCCCAGAGCCCGACCGACATGTGCTTTTTAAGGATGCGCAGGAGAGCCAATTGGCTTGATTTCCATGTATTAAAGAACGAATGTGCACTTAGTCAAGCTTGGTTGGAGGCCAATCTTAAGCTGCAGAAGCTGGCGAGCAAACTGCCAGAGCAAACCACCGTTTCCCCAAAACAGGCCTGGTGACGTTTGAAACACTTTCCCACCCATGAAGCAAAACAGATAAAGGCAGAGATTAAAAAGGTGCTAACATGAGGAGGGGGGGAGGGCGACAAACAAACAATAGCTCACTTTGGACCAACCCATCCTTGCAAATGTTTTTCCTTTCCTTCTCCCCATCATTGTGATAGTTACTCTTGTTCTTCCCCCCCCTCCCATGCCCTCCATAAGCGTCCTGGCTCAATGCTTACAATTTTTTTTTTTTTTTGAAAAAGAGCTCATTTGCTCTCCCTTGGACCGTCGTTTGGTGTCATGTGTAGGATTTCTTCTGCAAAAAAAAAAAGCACAGAGTGTGAGGGGAGATGAGGAGGAGGAGGAGGAAGAGGAGGGCAAAGGCCCAGGCTGGGGCAGTAGATGCTGTGAAACAAATTCAACTTGTTTTAAGTGTACTTGTTTTGACTTAAATGTAATGTAATATATTTGTTGAATGTAGTTATTAGGTATTTATGAATATATGGCTGTAATTTCTGACGACATCCAAAAAAAAAAAGTAATAAAATGTTCCTAAATCATGACAAAGGATTATTTTCCCAGACCACCCACCCAGCGTTAAATAGAAGCTCTATCAGCCCTTTTTATTAGAAAAGGACCTTGGACGAGACGGATCCAATCTTTTAGCAGTTGCACTTGGGATATCACGGTAGTAACAATTTACTCTACGGTGCCTCACAACCACACTAATACTGTACTCCCATCTGAATGAATATTTACATAATCTGGGTTAAATTAGGATAGGAATCCCCCGCCAGCATCCAGTCAAGCTGGATTTCAAACAGGCCCTAAGATAAAATATGTGTAGAAAAACATACAAAAGTGTATTGAAAAGAAAGGTATATCTGAACAAGCATAACAATTGCTTTAATATTTGAAGCTTTGATTCATCACTAAAAGTTAATAGGGGCTCAGACTTCAAAGGATTTAGGTTAAAGGTATATGTTGTTGTTTTAGGACGTATTAGAGTCACCTGCAAAAAAGTCACAATCTAATGTAAAAGTGCTAGTTTGCTGAATAAGATTCATTTACTGAAACTTTAATATCAGTGCTGAAAACTGAAAGTAAAGAAGAACAAAACCTACATGCAAAAGGCAACGACTTACACTAATGTCCCACTTTACAAATATTTAACCCTCCAGTTTTTGATAACCTTTTTCATAAACATGGACAAGTCACACTCATTTTCTTATGCACTCTTCTGAATCCAAAATGTTCTGCACCGTAACCCGCAGTAGAGGTCAGAGAGTTACAACTGCAACAATGTACTGCTTTTTAAATTATTTATTTGATCATTACCTAATAAAACACTACAGCAAATTCCTGTAGTGCCCCCGCATTGGTAAGCGCTGTCTACAAATATTTAAAAATTGATGGCTAACAACATGTGTTATTATGACTAACAGTGAAAATGCTTATATGATTAATATAGCTAGAATCTGGCTACTTGCAAACAGCTGGTTTAGTCACAGTCTCCACAGCAAGCATTTAAAAGAAAAATGGGACTGAAGCCAAACACTGTGGGTTTTGTGGCTTCGTTTCTTCACAAAGCTGTTCTTTCTCTTTTGGCAGACACACACAAAAAGGCACCATACCTCAGTGATCACATTCATGGCCTCTGGGGGAAAAAAATTCCTTTATATCTGAAGGTAATGGACAGGTAGATTTCAGTGAGTAACACAGCAGCGAACCCAATGTTGCATGTAAAGTTGAGTTGCCAGGCACAAGTCACTTCCCAGGCAGCTGCCGAGAACTATGCAGTCAGAAGACTAAAATAATCTCCTTTTCCATAAAGATCAGAAGGCCACGGCCTTGAAGGAACAGCATCCATCAGAGGTGCAACTAACTTGTTTCCTCCTTCCAACTTACAAACACTAGGAAAACAAGCTAGCACAAAAGCCAGGCAACCGTGAATAGTTACCCTGATGCATCTTGAAAGGGCAGTCCTGCAGCACTTGGGATTGTGTTGGGCAAGAGCCTGCTTGCCAGGAGGAGTCAAGTGCCCTCCTCACCCACCAAAGACAACGCCAACACTGCGGTATCACTGGCAGAGGTACCAGGCTGATGATAGTTTAGCAGGCCGTTTTTTTCCCCCACAAGCAAATGCTATGAAGAACGTTCCATCACAATTTGCCACAGCACAGTTCTGCTCTGAATCCCGTGAACGCCTGAGAGGTAAAGGCTGAAAAGAATCGTTCTGTTCACGAAAACCCCCTGCTGTCAAAATTCCTGGGATTCAACATTCGCTCCTGGCTGGAGGTTTGATCGCAACTTGTACATGTGATCCAAAGCTTGGGTGAGGAAAGCACCGGTGGTGTTGATCTCCATCAGAGTCAGATTGTCCAGCTTATTAAAAAGAAAGAAAACAGCACAACTTGAAGAAGTATAAGTGCCAGAGGTTAACCTTCAGAATTGCACCATTCACTTTTTAAAAGTAAGCCGGTCTTTAGTTCCAGTGACTGATGATAAGTTAGCATCTGACAATAACTCGAAGATAATTTAGATTGCATTTCATTAAACCGTCTTCTGTAATCACTTTTTTTTCATTTCTTTAATTAGTTTTGAAATGTCTCTATATATTTATTTTCCTCTTTCCCAGAGCTTAAACTGATCCCAAAATGCACCAGAGCAAGGCTTCTGTAAGCATAGTTTATTACGCTCCTTCAATTTATATTCCATGTCGGCTAAAAGAATTTGGAAGGTAGGTCAACAGTTGTGACCTGCATCCATAATGAAATGTTATAATCCATTCAGTTTTAGACTGGCAGGGAATGATGTAAGCTGCAGTCCAATATACTTGGAGGGCGCATAAATGAGGAATAAAATGCATACCCGTCATTCAGATAAGTGATAATCAACTTGCAAATCTTAGTTTGTTAGACTAAAGAGTACATAGCCACACCTGTGTACTTTTATTACAAAACACACTCTTTTATCATGGGCATAAGTGATAGAAATATGCATTTGGATACACAGCCACATATACAGCACAAGTCATCATTTCAGTAGACTGCAGTCAAGCCATATACACAATTGTATGTTTGCAGGCATTTGTGTATAAAACGTCTTTATGCCTGCAAGATTACATAGTACTATCACTGCTATCAAGTAATAAAAATATATTCTAATATACTAGAATTGACATACAGTAGTAGTATCACTTTCATAAATATTCTTCCAAGGACTACAACCCTTTCAGCAGATTGTTCTTTTCTTACCCTGGCGTGAGCTTCTTGCTGCCTGACAAAACTATCTGCAGATACGCGAAGTTTCGCTATTCGCGTGTCCCAGATATCCTTAACCAAAGTTCTTATCTCATCAGCCTTTGGAATATTATCTGCAGCACTAATGCAGAAAAGAAATAGATTGGTGAGATTACAAAAAGGTAGCAGTCACACATGTTGTTAAAAGAAATCCTTCATATAAACAATATTAATTAGCTTCTAAATACAAACCAAAAATGTCAAGCAATATCTATATGCATTATTAACATTAAATAACTACATATTATATAAAATAATAGATGCAAACAGATTAGAAAAGTGCTCTGGAGCCTTTGCAGTTTGTAGATTTCTTGGCAATTTCCAATCCAATGCAATCCTAAGTTTTTTGTGCTCTGGCAGAATTAGAATTTGTTGTATTTCCAAACATTATTACGAATAAGAAACCTACTCACTAGTTCAGCAACAACTTAGTTAATTCCATGTAAAAAGGGTTAGGCATTGGGGTGAAAGTGTCCTCTTTGCGTTCCTGTTCTCGCATTTGCTCCAACTTTTCTGTAAAGCGATTAAAAAAATGAGTTGTAAGAGAAATTCCCCAGAAGTCTTTATTTTAAAAGCCAGGTTAGAAACCAGGAGACAGCGAGTTCTAGTTCTGCCGTAGGCAATTGAGTGATTTCAGGCCAATCACTAGGAGACAGTGAGTTCTAGTTCCACCTTAAGCAAGAAAGCCAGCTGGGTGACTTTGGGCCTGTTTCCTTCTCTCAGCCCAACCCACCTCACAGGATTATTGTTTTGAGGGAAAATAGGAGGAGGAAGGAGTATTAGGCATGTTCACCACCTTGAGTTATTTATAACACTAACAACAGCTGGGTATAAATAATAAATATAAATACAGGTAGTCCTCGACTTACAACGGTTCATTTAGTCCCTGTTACAACAGCACTGAAAATAGTGACTTATGACCATTTCTCACATTTATGACTGTTGCAGCATCCCAACGTTCGTGGGATTTACATGCTCGACAACTGACTCGTATTTATGACGGCTGCAGTGTTTTAGGAGTCATTTTGCAACCTTCTGATCAGGCAAAGTCAACGGGGAAGCCAGATTCACTTAACAACCCTGTTGCTAATTTAACAACTGCCGTGATTCACTTAACGAAGGTGGCAAGAAAAGTCGTAAAATGGGAGAAATAAACGTTTCACTGAGCAACATAAAATTTAGGCTCAGTTGTGGCTGTAAGCTGAGGACTGCCTGCAATACAATGAGAAGGACGTCTCGCTTGCTGGCTTCCTGTGCAACAAGCCGGAAGGCCCAAAGGGAACCTGAGCAGGGGAACATGGGGTTGAGGGTACCAAAGAGCCTTGGTGGTGCAGCGGACTAAGTGCTGTTATGTAGCCCTTAGCTGCCATTACTGTATTGAACTGCAATCGCATTGAACTGCAATTATTGCAAGTTCAAATCTCACCAGGCTCAAGGTTGACTCAGCCTTCCATCCTTCCGGGGTAGGTAAAATGAGGACCCAGTTTGTGGGGGCAATAAGCTGACTTTGTAGAAACACCGCTTATGGGGGGGGGGGGTCAAAAGCCCTAATAAGCAGGTATATACAAAAGAATGAAGGCTATTGCTATAAATGTATTGTAAGCCGCCCTGAGTCTTCAGAGGAGGGCGGCATATAAATTGAATGAATGAATGAATGAATGAATGAATGGGTGAAACGCGGCACTCCTTACCCACATCCATCCAGTCGGGGGGCACCAGCCGGCACTTCTGCCTCTGTTTCAGGTTGAGGGCCAGCCAGAGAGGCACGTCCACAGGCAGCCCCGGGTTAAAGGGCCCCAGTTCGCCCTGCAAGAGAGGGAGAAACTCAGCAAGAGACCCCACCCCTCAAATGGCCCACCTGCCCAGCACCTTACCTGCGACACTGCTCCCCCTCCCCCCCAAAAAAGTTGGGACCTTCCAAATCTCTCTCTATTTCCAAAGGATTTGCCCAAGGAAGCTGCTCAGGCAGGCTGGCTGGCTGGGGATGATGGGGATGGAAATCCCCACAGGCATCGATGGGAAGAATCTTGGGAGACCACAAATCCCATAATCCCTTGTCAAAGCATCCCGGTTGGGGATGATGGGACTCTTTAATCACAAATCCCATAGCCTCCCATTCCCAGCCATGAAGGTTGGGGCTGATTGGAATGGGAATCTCCCCCTCCCCCCTCCCCCCACAACGAAAGAGATCCTTTGGAATAAACGTTGGGAACTACAAATCCCACAATCCTTTGCCAACACGTAATCCGGCCGGGGCTGATGGGAGCAGTTGAGGACCTCCTTAAAGCATTAGCCGTAAACCCCATAATCCCCTACCAGCGTCTATCCCAGTCGGGGCTGAGGGCAGTTTAAACGTAGGCAACTACAACCCCCATAATCCTCAGCCACCAGCCGCACTTGGTGCCGATGGGAGATGAAGTGTAACCACCCCTTCCCCCGGACAACAACGGACATCTCGTTTCGGGACTTCATTTCCATAACCCCAACCCCCGCGCCGGAAAGAAGCATAGGAGTTGTAGTCCCGAAGGCCTCACCCCGATGAGGTAAATCCTGTCCAGGCTGAAGTTGGGGATGATGGTGACCATCTCTCGCTCCGCCAGGAATTCGACCTCGGCGGCATCCATCACGAGGGAAAGAAGGAAAAACCGGCCGCAAAACGAAGCCTCCAAATCCTTCCCGCCGTCGCCTGAGGAGAAACCCCGATGGCCGCCCCGGCACCGCCCACCATGGCGATCGCGCCTGCTATTGGTTGGAAAGAAGAAGCCCCGCCTTTAATCCTGGTTTCATCCTATGACTGCCTTGGCTTTCCTCGCGCACCCTTTCTCCTCCTCCTCCTGCCATTGGTTGGAAAGGAAACCAGTGCACCTCCCACTGTTTATTTCTCGCCCTATGAAAACCACTGCTTTTTCCGCGCGCTGTCACTTGCCCTCCGGAGGAGGCGGTTTCTGTCATTGAGGGAAAGTTAAGGGAAGCCCTGCCCTTTTTCCCGCCTAGGAGCCAATCACAAGCCTCTTAGTCATGTTTGTTTCTAGTTCCTCGGATCAACACGACCTGCCATTGGACGAATAGAAAAAGAAAATCGAGGTCCTCCCATTCATTAGCCATTCATAAACCACAGCGAGTGAACCCCTTTGTTCCCGCCTTTTCCCGCTAATTGACGGCGGTCGCACTGTTTCCTCATTGGCTCAGGGCATTGTTTTTTTTACTCTGATTGGCTCTAGTCTCAGCATTAGAATTCCATTAAGAAGCCAAAGTGGGCGTGGTCATAGATGTGGGCGGGGCCTGAAAGCCACGTTGTTTAACAGCTGTTGCATTAAGCAACGATCTTGCAAGGGAGAAAAATGACTGCAAAGACTGGAAATCCTTCCATCCCCCATTATTCAGTCAGAACTGAAGAAGCTTCTTGGTTGGGAAGCAAAACATTTTCAAGGGGAAAAAAGAAACCTCCAAGAAAGTCCAATTGCCTTTTGGAAAAAGCACTTTTGGAACATCCAAGACCTGGATGATTGAGAAGCCCCATAGATATTTGAGGATGACACCTGTGAAGGACACTCCATTGTTCTATGGGAAGCTCTTAGATCACCGTTTCTTAACCTTGAGAAGTGTGGACTTCAACTCCCAGAATTCCCTTTCTGGCACAAGATCAAACACACACACCTTTGGACATATAAGGAATTGGAGACGATAGTTGTGTTGGAGAGAGAAAAGAGCTTGCTCTGAACGGAATAAACAGCTCAACATAAACATCAGGTGGAAAAATTTTTTATTGTGGTGTAATAAAACTGTGATGCTTTATAAATATTCCACCCACTCCAAAGACTTGGAAAACATGACTTTTCAAGGGTGGGGAAAGAAAACCCAGAACATGCCAATTCATGCTAAATTGGAAACAAAACACTCAGTCGGATCTCGCATTCAATTAAAACGTTTGCATCTCATTCGAATGAACCTGGAGGCATGAAACCATGATTGAAAACTGAATGTCTGTTTTGCAACCATTATAAAATGGGATAAAGGGGGAAAACTGCACCCCACCTTCTTATATAGCCGAGCTTGAGAGACTCGGGGAACAATCCTTGGGGATTTATTCCAACAATTCATTCCGTCTGGAATTATAAGACCATCGTCTTTCATCCTGAGTGTAGAACGCAGGTTGAGTCGGTTTTAACTGCTTCATGGCACAAAGTTGTTGGAGAGAGTTTTGATGCCTTTGATCAAGAGTAAAAATCTGGCTAGGGAAAAGAACGGCTTCATCACCGGACAACTGTTTGTCCAGAATGGTATAAGGTCTCCTGCTCAAGTAGGGGATGGACTAGAAGACCTCCTAGGTCCCTTCCAACTCTGTATTCAATTTTCCAAAACACCAGAAGGCAAAATGGATGGAAACTAATCAAGGAGGGAAGCAACCTAGAACTAAGGAGGACACAACAATCTGTCCTGACAGAACAATCAACCAATGGAACGGCTTGCCGTTGGTAAAAACCATCACTGAAGGTTTTTAAGAAGAGACTGCACAACTTGTCTGAATGTTATGGGGTCTCCTGCTTGAACAGCGGGTTGGACTAGAAGACCTCCAAGGTCCCTTCCAGCTCTATTCTAGTCCGATTCTGATTCAACCAAGGATTTGATGAAGTCAGTCTTGATGGAAACCAATGGTGATCTCTTATGCCATTCAGCTTAGATTAGGATCATTCTATCCACAGCAAACCCACTATTTTACTCTCTCATTGGCTGTGAATGAAATCCATCTGATTTCGTTCCATTCCGGCATTAGGTGGCAAGGAAGACAACGTTCCCTCCAACAGAGAATCTTTCTGGCTGGATGAAAATCACCTTCCTTCTCAATTTTTAATGAAACTTTGTTTTGATTGTGGAAAGGAGGCAGCCTACATCACTCAAGTCACGAGGGCAGCACTGCAGATCACACAACTGATGCAAACTGGTGCGAATCAGATTTGTGTACAATGAAGTCAACCTACCAATCATTATAGAATTTCACTCATGGCATGTGGCCTGGAAAATCAAAATCTTAGAAATTAAGGTTTCATTGCGTTCCTTATACTGTGAGTCGAGCCTGTCTTCTCCAATCTAGTACCCATCCGAAGCGTTGTACCACAGCAACCATCATTTCCAATCAGAATGGCTCCTGAGGGCACCAGCCTAGGATGCTTCCTTCTGGAGACCCCAGGAGAAAAACAGCACCCAGAACAAAGGTAGAGGACAGATGCTAGGTTGGAGACAGTCAGGTTCTCCTCACCATGTCGCTTGCAAGTACAGAATCCTCTTCTTGGAGAAGCTCAAACTAAATCTCCATAACCTTCCTTCCCAGTCCCATCCAATTAGCCCAATTCCTAACCGGCTTAGCAAAATTACGACAATTCTGTTAATTCCCTATCAGGTCTATGGCTTCTTTACTCTTGGAGAAAATTCCCCGCTTAGGGTCAAGTCTTACTTAAACACATTCCCAAGTTCTTCGTTAGTTGCTTCTAAGACCTAGAGGCCACCTCTACCTGAAAAGAAGGGCCAGGGGAGAAAACCAAGGACACTTTTCCTCCATCCACTCAGGATCTTGGAGCAAAACAGAGTTAGATTGTTTTGTTAAAGTAGCCTTAACATCCCAGTTTGCAGAGGGATATCTGCTGGAAGGGTTGCCCCATCCACTCTGAACACAACAGAAGAAACCTGTGAGAATTTTAATGTAGCTCCGAAGGAAGGACCATCCAAATAGGAGATCGAGCAGCAGCAGCAAAAAAAGAAAGCCATATGACTTCAGTCTTTGCTCTTGAAATCATCCCATTTCTCCTTAAATCTGCTCTTAGATACCAACAAAGATACCTGGATCTTCCGTGCAAGTCAGCGTTCTTTCCCTTCGGACAATGACCTCGGCTGGGCCCAAGTTAAGCAACATCACTAACAAGAACTTGGAAGCCATCAGCAGGTCTTGTTGCCAAGTATCTCCCCACCCATCCATTGCTCCACCATCCTTACGATCACCATAGATCTTCTTCCAAGTAGACACCGGCTTGGCAGATTCCTTGAACGACCCTTTGCCTGTTTTAGATCTGCAACAGGTTCCATGGTCTCAAGGGTGAGTGAGGTATATCTGGAGATGTTGGTCCATTTTTAAACAGCCCGGCAAAGGGGAGAAGAAATGGGAGTTTACAAAACTCAGAGGCTGGAGAAGTCCTTCAGCAAGATGTTGGAGAACCCTGTTCTCTAGCAATGCCATGGGCTGCCTCTTCTCCTTGGCCAGGAGGCTGCATCTCTGCCTTCTGGTTCAGCAGGTGTCTTGGGGTTCATTGCTATCCAGGCTGGGCTCTCTCAAGAGCGCCTTCCCCGTGGGGGTCGGAGGAGTGATAATAATATCTGGGACTCTTAGCCTTTTCTCAGCCATGACGGCCACATCGCTGCTGCCGACCCCAGCGCCGCTTACACACATTTTGAAGCCTGAAAGAGAGAGAGAAAGTGAGGAAAATCCAGATGTTTCTTGTGGCACCTGGCGGCAATTGAGAAAGGAAATAAATTTTGACATGAACCAGATGGTCCCTCCCTTTGACCTAAAAGCCATCCCAGGACCTATATTTGTGCCCGGGGTAGGGCGTTCTCTGTGGGTGCTGCTCCCACCCTCTGGAATGAGTTACCTACCAAGCTCTGGATGGCTCCTGATCTCCGCTCCTTCCGTCGGGACCTGAAGCAAATAGGCTGACTCTGATTCCGGGTTTTATTATTTATTATTAATTAGTTATTTGGTTTAAAATGGGATTTTATTGTACATGTTTCTTAACTTATGTTCGCCGCCCTGAGTCCTTCGGGAGAAGGGCGGCATATAAATACATGTAATAAATAAATAAATAAATAAATATTTGACAGCCCATCTCCTAATCTCTCTGCAACTAGAAAGAGTCCCCAATTCTTCCTTACTCACTGCCCATGCGGTCAAGGTGAGCTTGGAGACCCAAGATCTACCATCTGCTCTTTGGCAGTCTTCTTAGGTGTGACTTCATCATGATGTAAGGACAATTCCAGAAGATCTTTAATGAGCTGGGGTTACCCTGAATATAAACCATGCTTTTGCAATGATATCCAGCTGCTTCCAACCAGAAATGATAGATATCCCACTTTCTTTGCTAGCTGCAAAGTCAAACATGTTGTACGGGTGTCCTCTAGTGGGCATGCCAGGGATGGACGCCTCTGGACTGACCTCGCCTAAATAGGATTAATTCGGGAGACATCACCCTTTCCTGATCCAGAAGAAATATTCCGTGGGAAATCAGGGCGATGGAGAGTCAGGAATCAATCACTAGGGACGTTTGGGATGTGGGGAGGGGAAGACGAAGGCGAAGAGATCTAGCAGGTTCCATCAGCAGTACAAATGGAGGGACAGGACCGTTTGGGTACATCAACAATCCTCTGAGGAGAATGGCTGTAGTTGGGATCCTACCCAATGAGGACCGGGTGCATGTCTTGCAGCTGCTAACCTCTTAGTAGAGATCTTTCCACAGACTGAAGGGGTCAACTAATGATTGAATGTTCCTCCTTGAATTTCTCAAAAATGGCAAGGGGCTACGACTGGGTTGCAAATTTCACAATTTATTTGTGCACGATCTGAAGAAGGTTCTCACGTATTTGTGGTGAGTCCACCTACTAGGTGGCTTTACCGGGATGTACGAGAAGAAGAAAAAAATGCCTGTTTTTCATCTGTTTCTCCTGTACCATGCCTCCTTTTCTTTACCTATCACCCTTAATTGACTTTCTTTTAAAGCAAAGCAATTTGCTTAATGACTAACAGCGGCAGCAGTGATTCACTTAACAACTTGGTGTAAAATTGGGTGCAACTCACTCATTCACCGCCTTGCTTAGCAGTGGACACTCTGGGCCCAATTATGGTCGTAAGCCAAGGACTAATTGTAGTTCCTTGATTGTTTTGCCTACTGTTTCTTGCATCTTCTCTGGCTCAACAATATCCCGAAAACCGACCTAAAACTCAACCTCATAAATTGTGTTACAATCAGAACAGAACTAAACCCAGCAGGGTGTCCCAAAACAATGGATGGAAACTAACCAAGGAGAGAAGCAACCTGGAATTAAGGAGAAACTTCCTAACAGTGAGGTCAATTAACCAGTGGAACAGTTTGCCACAAGAAGTTGTGGGTGCTCCATTACTGGATGTTTTTAAGAAGAGATTGGACAGCCATTTGTCTGAAATAGTATGGGGTCTCCTGCTTGAGCAAGGGGTTGGACTAGAAGACCTCCAAGGTCCCGTCCAACTCTGCTATTCTGTTGTTTTGTTACTTAATCAGTGGAACAGCTCTCCTTCAGAAGTTGTGGGTGCTTTTAAAAAGAGACTGGACAACCACCTGTCTGGAATGGTATAGGGCCATGATGGCAAACCTATGGCACGTGTGCCACAGGTGGCATGCGGAGCCATATCTGTGGGCACGTGAGCATTGCCCTAGCTCAGCTCCAGCGCACATTCGTGCGCTGGCCAGCTGATTTTCGGGACTTCCGTTCCCACCGGGAGTTGGGAAACAAGTCGTTTCCGGCCTCCGGGTGGCCTCTGGGTGGGTGGGGAAGGCAGTTTTTGTCCTCCCCAGGCTCCAAGGAAACCTCTAGAGCCTGGGGAGGGCAAAAAACGCACGCATGACCCCCACTTTTGGCACCCGATGGCAAAAAGGTTAGCCATCACTGGTATAGGGGCTGCTTGAGCAGGGGGTTGGACTAGAAGACCTCCAAGATCCCTTCCAGCTCTGTTCCGGTTGATTGATTGCCATTTTAAGGCTTTTGCGTTAAAAGTTCGATTTCTAAGGAAAACCGAGTATTCTGTTTGCCAAGTGGGCAGGACAGGAATGAAGCAGGCGGAAAAACAAAGAGATTAATATGAAACTACATAATAATAAATTCGCCTGCTTTTCCTCAGAGTACTTAACTTTTTTTTTTGAACCCCTGTGCTTAGACTTGGCCACTCACTGCCTGGGTTGTGGTGTCCCGGAGGGATTGGCACAAGAGGACAGATGCAGCGTTGCAAAAGTCCCCACTTCAGCGGCGCTTGGAGAGGAGAGCCTGCGTCACTCAAGACGTAGTTCGCAACCTCTCTGCCTTCCTGGCTTGCCACACGATGATATTTAAGCAGAACAGGCTATTAACAAGAGGACTGTTTGTTTGGAGATCAATATGAGGTCTTTCTCTCCAGCTGGTGGATAAACCTGCATTAAGGCCCAAAGCCAAAATCTTTAGTGTGCCCCCGATGGATGTAATTTACAAATGCATTTGCAGGCTGCACGGAGCAAGCCACTGGGTGCCTTTTATGCGTAAAGGGCTAGGCTGGGTCCCTGCTATGTTCACGAGGCAAGGCGACTGCCGGAGGCACGTCAGCGAACCTCGTGGTCAGCACTTAATGGCTTTAGGACTTTGGTTGATGATGCAAAGAGCTGGAGGGGGCTCAAGCTATTCTCCAAAGCACCTGAGGGCAGGGCAAGAAACAACGGATGGAAGAAGCAACCTAGAAAGAGGAGAAATTTCCTGACAGTGAGAACAATTAATCAGTGGAACTGCTTGCCTCTAGAACAGTGTTTCTCAACCTTGGTAGCTTGAAGATGGGTGGACTTCAACTCCCAGAATCCCCCAGCCAGCAGCCTCTTGCAAGATAGACAAGAATCGGGGCTGTATATGAGTTGGGACCGGTGGTATGCTTGGCTGCAAGAAAGAAACCTTAAGAAGAATGTAAAATAATAATCTCAATATGATTGTGGGTAAATAGGTATAGGAATATTGTATGGTAGTTGGGAATTCTTTCTCCTGGACACGCCTTCTAATTTGATGATTTTGCCCTAATGGAGGTTTGTGCTATTATCAGGTGAAAGTTGATGTTCTAAACTTTACATGTATTATGTTACTCTCTGCAATCCTATCTATATTGCTATATTTTTCATTTGTATTTTTTAATAATTTTCAATAAAAATTAAAAGAAAAAAGAAAAGAAAAGAAAACAAAGCAATGGACCATCAAAGAAACGAACTGAACATTCTCACTCAAGGCTCAAAAGACCAGGCTCAAATTATCTGACTTCAGACATGTTATGGGAAGACCCAGGTGTCTTGAGAAGAGAAGGTGGAAGGAAAGAGGAGAAGAGGTGGACCAGAAGCCAGGTGGATGGACTCAGTTACATGGATAATGGTGGCAACCATTGGAAAATCTAAAGAACCAGATTGGGGACAGACAATGGCGGAGAAAATCTATCTACGTGGTCATTAAGTGTCAATAAAGACTGCTGACATGCAGTTAGTCCATTGATTCTTGCATCGTTTCCATCTCTGTATTTGCTTCTTTGTTTAATTTATGGAACATTTCATGAAAGAACTTTTCTCCAAGCGTAGGGGACTGTCATCGAAACCATAATAATAAGCACCATCAAATCACTACCCTCAAATCAACCGGCACACGGAAACAGAAGAAAACGAACAAATGCAACCCTCCGATCCCCTAAGATATAATGACATCCAAAGGTTAAGACTGCGCTGGGGAGATTCAAAGGTTTGCATTTTAAGTAGGAACATAATCTAATGGCCTGCAGGAATAACAAGAGTCAGAAGGGGGGGGAGGGAGGGTGGGAGGGAGGGAGGGAGGGAAGGAAGGAAGGAAGGAAGGAAGGAAGGAAGGAAGGAAGGAAGGAAGGAAGGAAGGAAGGAAAACTTTTATTTTATTGCACCCTTCCAGACTTGGTTAACTAACTAGTTGAAGATTGGGAGAGGAGAGGGGAAAGAGAAGAAGAAAGAAAGAAGGAAGGAAGGAAGGAAGGAAGGAAGGAAGGAAAAAGAAAGAAAGAAAAGAAAAGAAAGAAAAAAGATTAATTAATTAATTTCAGTGTGGCACTGAGAAGGCAGCACATTGGTTAGATGAGTTTATTTTTCTTCCAGCAGTGAAAAATTGTTGGTATCAACTTGCGGAAGAAATGAGTCAGCAGCATCTGCAGGATGTGGTCAAAAAGTCAAGCTGGTCACTGTGATGGAAACAACTGAAGCTTCACCTGTTGTGCAGGTGCATCAGGGAAGGTCAGCCAAGCTCTGCCATCTGCTGAGGGTAAAAGTCAAATCTATTTCCTGCAGGCTAAGCTTAATTCCTGGTCACTTCACGAAGCCGCACATGTGTTTTCTTTGCCCATGGGTTTCCGGACAGCTGACGGCCCTGGCTTTCCCACCCAGGGACAAGGCAAATCTGAACCTGGTTAGTTTCTATAATCAGAGAATCTCAGTCAGGAGCTTCTGCGGTTTCACTGGCTGGATGAGCAGTGCCATCCGGGCTGCCTGTACGGAGTCTTAACAAGCAAACTTTGGGAAAAACAAAGGGCTCAGGATGGAATTTCCTGGGGCAACGCATGTAATATGCAGCATAGGGAGCATTTGCAGAAGACAGAAGTTCCCCAGGGATGCATATCCTGATTGCTGCACCTGTTGGCTCTCTACCTGCCCCAGAGCAGGTCTTTCGGAAGAAGAGAAAGATTCCTCTGAAGGGCAGCTCTGAAACCTGACTGTCATCCCAAAGGGGGCAGGAATTATCTATGGTACACAGACCAGTCCGTGGCTGCAGCATGGCTCTCTGGGGTAGGGGGGGAGCCAGTCTGCCCCCCCCCTGCAAGAAGACCTCCCTGGGAAGGGGAATCAGCAGGCGCCGGGCCTTTAACTCTGCATTAAAGCTGACAGCACCTGCTGGCACCGGGGCTACGCAGCAGTGAAAAGCTAATGGGAAATGCAATATTTAGCATTTGTCCCAATTACCCAGCGAGAGAGCGGAGCACATCGAAAAGGGGGGGGAGGAGGGAGGAGGAAAGGACGGGGAAGAAGAACCTTATGAATGGTGTTCCAAGAAGAGAAGGAGGTGGCGGAGGAAGAACTGGAGGAGAAAAAGGAGAAGAGGGGGAAGGAGGAGGAGAAATAGGAGGAGGAGAAGGGAAAGAGATGGAGGAGGAGGAGTGAGGAGGAGAGGGAGGAGGAGGAGTGATTAAAGGAGAAGGAGGAAAAGAGAAGGAGGAGAAAGAGAGGAAGGAGAAGAAGGGAAAGGAGGAGAAGAAATAAATGGTGCTTCAAAAAGAAGTGGAGGAAGAAGCAGCAGTCGCACTGGAAGAGGAGGAGACAGAGTACTCTGTGAATTGGGGCTTCCATCCCTCCTCTGCCTCTACCACACACACCCCCTGCTTGGGACAAGAGGAAGAACCTCTTGGCTCTCCCTCCATATCAGCTGCTTCTTCTGCCAACTCACTCATCTTGCTGGCTTGGGACCCTCAGGCGGACTGGAGAGGCTGCCCTTTCGGAGCCCTGGTCGCTGGACATGCCGAGAGGGCGGGGCAGGCGAGGCAGGGGTGGGGACAGTGGTGAAATCTAAAATGTGTTACTACCGGTTCTGTGGGCGTGGCTTGGTGGGGGTGGGGGTAATGTGACTGGGTGGGTGTGGCCATTTTTTATTTTTTTTTACTTTTAAAACCATCAAAAGACTCTGCCGATCCCAGATGAGTTGCCTGATCGGCAGAGGCTTTTTTACTACCTTCCTTCTTCTTCCTTTCCTTTCCTTTCCTTTCCTTTCCTTTCCTTTCCTTTCCTTTCC
>WNWU01000065.1:4838785-4858314 GCA_012654045.1 Ptyas mucosa | reverse complement strand
CCTGCCTGCCTGCCTGCCTGCCTGCCTGCCTGCCTGCCTGCCTCTCCTCTCTCACATTCACCCAGGGGAGAGTTCTACAGAAAGATGCTGTAGGATGCGTTGTTAATTATACCAGATTAGACCTACGGGTTAGGCCTTTTCTGCCTCTATCTAGGAACCTGCTAGCTGGAGAATTGGGCGTTGGGTCTCGCGATGTGTCATGTAACACAGGAATTTTCCATTTCTTTTTAAGGCAAAAGCACCTGTTGGTATCCCTCATCTGGAGGTAAAGGCCCTGGGACGGAGGGCTTGCTGGGTGTCAATGAAGCACCTGAAGCTTCCCATGGGAGCCATCCAGCTGTTGAAGAGCCTGTGTTTTAATAGGTAGGGTGGAATCCACTGAGGCAGGGGCCGCATTCAGACATAGCTGTCAATTGTTGCTCCACCACCAAGCTGCCAGCTTATCTCGAGCACACTGCTGCAGGCATAACAAGAGCCCAGCAGAAAATGTTTCCCTGATTGTCACTTTCCTTGGATGAGGAAGCAAGTGGACCTATCAATGCAGAAAAGAGGGCAATTTCATCAGGCTTCAATTTAATCATTAACTTCTGATCAGCTCCTGAAACCCAGCAGGACTATCACTGCCAGCTGCTATAAAAAGCCAATTCCCGGGTGTGACATGACTCGGAGATTCCATCGGCGGTTGGTTGGGATCCCTGGGAAGGAATCTAGCTCTTCAATGCTTCAATGCTAGTCTCGGTTTAAAGGAAAGATTCCAAGATATGCCAGCCATTCAGCAGAAGGAGATTGAGGAGGGGAATGGGAGAAGATTTATTGGTGGGTCAGAAAGTCGGGGACCTTGCCAGAAATGTCAAGGAGCGCCACACAGCTCAAAGAACAGCCCTGCAGATGTTTCAGAGGCCCCAATTTTGCATCAAATAGAGCAATCCTCCGATGCTGTTCTCTCAGGCTCTCTGAGGTTTCAGAAGAGGGAGAGAATTCATCAGGAAGGGCCTCGCCAGATGTTGATTTGGCTGAGTTCCTGTTAAATCAGGAGTGTGGAATATCTGATTTGAGGGCTTCATGCGGGATCCTTTCTGGAAACTCCACTTTTTTCAAGCCCCCAAATTTAGGGGCGGGGGTTGGCACTGGGCTGGAAAAGGAGTCGAGGGGCAAAATGATTCCCTTACATTTTGTACAGGCATAAAATACCACTTTTTCCAACGTTAAAAACCTCTGAAGCTCCTTTCAAAATGGGCTTTGTCCAGAGGTGAAATGCTCCTGGATCGGACCGGATCGCGCGATCCGGTAGCGATTTTTTCCTGTGGTTCGGTGATCTGGTAGTGTTCACCAGACTTCTTTAAGTCTTTAAAGAAGACTTTAAACCAGGAAGTAATGTTTCTTTACCTTCTACACATGCGCTTCCAAACCGGTAAGGAAGGTAAGTAGATTTCACCCCTGGTTTTGTCCCCATCTAATTCGGAAATGTAACATTGTCCCGTCCCCCCAATATCCCACGGACCCTGGAGTACCTGTGAGCAGGTAGAAACGGTGTCACCTTGAGTTAGGCAATAAGGAGGGAGGGAATGGGGGCAGCTAACGCCATATCTCTAGATACTGAATGGCTTCATTTTTTTAAAGAATTCAACTTTTGCACCTAGACAAAAATGCTACTTCAAGACAAGATAAAAAAAAAACCCCATCTCAGCTTGTTTGTGTAAAATTTGTTTTCATCCCTTCATGAGAATTGAACAAATGTGCATGCTCGGGTTTGTAAAGGCATTTCAACAATTGGATGACAAGAAAAGTTCCCTCCCTCCCGAAGGATTTGATGTTCCCACAATCTTCACACAATGTTTGCCTGAAACAGAATCTGGGTATTATTTATAGCGGGCACGATGGCTCTGCCAGGAGAGTGGAAGAAATTGCAAATGGCAAGTGCAAACAGTCAGTGTATATCCACCAACAATACGGAACCAGATGTTGCTGAACATCCCAATGGTCCTCACCAGCCTGGCAGGTGAGGAATTTCAGCAACAGCTGGGAAGTTTCATGTTTCTTTTTCCTGATATAGACCAGGCAAATGAGCTATATAACTGGGGGGGGAAACCGCTTGTTTGCAGCTGAAAATCACAGGGTATGTGATTACCCTGGTTAGTGTATTAAGAGTACCAATAGAAGAGAATATTTGTAGTTCAAGGTTGAAATGAGGGGTCCTTGGTGGTCTCTGAGCGTGATTGTTTCCTTGCAGCCCTTTCATTATCCAAACTAGGTTATGTCATCAGTGCTAGAAGACAGTGGAATTTGCAGGGAGGAGGACGAGGAGGAGGAGGAGGAGGAGGAGGAAGGCCCTTGGTACTCTCTGAACTTTTTTTTAAATTTTGATTTATATGCCGCCCTTCTCCGGAGACTCAGGGCGGCTTACAATGCGTTAAGCAATAGCCTTCATACTTTTGTATATATTTATACAAAGTCAGCTTATTGCCCCCGCAATCTGGGTCCTCATTTTACCTAAACTTGGTGGTTTCTTTGCAGACATTTCATTACTCAAACTAGGTAACAAAATCAGTGCTAGAAGGGAATGGGGGATGTTGAGAGGGGGAGAAGGAGGACTGTGGGATCCTTGGTGCTTTCTGAGCTTGGCGCTTTTCTTGCAGACATTTCATGACCCAACTAGAGAACATCTAGCTAGCACCAAGGACTTCACAGAAAGAGATACCCAGATAAACATGGATTAACACCAGACAAACAATCAAGCAGAAAACAATACCCTAATCAAAAAACTACTAAGAAAAAAGCCACATTCCCGTGAATACTGACAATGGTGGGTTTCAAATTTTTTTACTACCGGTTCTGGGGGTGTGACATGGCTTGGTGGGTGTGGCTTGGTGGGCATGGCAGGGGAAGGATACTGTAAAATCTCCATTCCCTTCCTAATCCAGGTGAAGATAACTGCCAAATCCACATTTCTTCCAGATCAGTTGGGACTTGGGAAGCAGAGAATAGATGGAGGCGGGGCCAGTCAGAGGTGGTATTTATTGGTTCTCTGAACTACTCAAAATTTCCGCTACCGGTTCTCCAGAACTGGCCGGAACCTGCTGAAACCCACCTTTGCTGACAGAGCAAGCCCCTTGCATATAAACAGAAAGACAAGCCCCACTCCCTTGGGGCACTGATGATGTTCCTAAGTTGGGTAATGAAACGTCTGCAAAAAAACAAGCTCAGAGAGCACCGAGCACCCCACAGTATCACTAGCACTGAGGTTGGGATTCCTTGTTCAAAGACATTTGCTTTCAGACACTGTTGGAATACAAGGTTCACCAACTTGCAAGCGAGCTAGGGAATTTTTCACTGGCTCAGCTTCACCAACATTTCAGTTTCTAGCACGACCACCATAAGTTGTGACAAAGCTAGAAAATCAAAGATTGCGCCTCCAAAGTAGCCATTACCAGTGACTGGATCCATCCCAGGTACCAAACCATCTTTTTTGCGGCTGTACATGTTATTTTAACCCATCTCCTGGGGTCTGTGACCCATGATTTACGGCTTTGTACGTAATATGATCCTACTTATCTGTGGTTTATTCCACAAGCCCCAGTTGAACAAAATGTGGCTTATTTTAGGAGAGTGAACGAGGCCAATGATTAAATGTCTAGAGGATGCCAAGGAGTATCCAAGTACAATTGGAAAAAAAAATCTCACTGAATTTTAGAAAGATAGCAGAGGGCACAGTTCCAGGAGAAGAAATTGGATTCATATTTGGTGCTCAGTTGTGAGCAGAGAGATGAAGAAAATTGGACTCGTTCTCCCGGCTGAGCAGAGAAAAACGGAAGTTAATACATCCAGAGGACACCACAATCTTTGCACAATCTGACTTTTTAAGTCCCCCTCCCAAATTATTAAGTTCCAGAGATGCTCTCCCCATCCCTCTGCAGGGATTTCTTAAGATAGGTGTCCTCCTAGCTCAGGGGTGTCCAATTCTGGGAACTTGGAAGACCTGTGGACTTCAACTCCCAGAATACCCCAGGCAAGATGGCTGACTAGGGAATTCTGGGCATTGAAGTCCACACATCTGGGTTTCTCCCCCTCCTTCTGGGAGCTGAAATCCACAAATCTTAAAAAGTTGGCAAGGTTGGATACCCTGTTCTTATTGGCCCAGCTGACGACGGCTGCCTATGAGTGCCCCAAATGGAGCCAACTCCCTTCCTTTCAATGACCACAAGAGGAAGGAAAGTGTAGAGATACGATTTTTCAAAGAAAGCAGAATCGGAGGCGTCCACTAGGCTGATCACACCCTTCCTGGATCGAAATCCACAATCATTGAAGTGGAAAACACCTTTCACCTATTCCTCACGCAAGACAGCAAATCGTTTCTTGGCAATGGTCTTAGCACAGTGTTTCTCAACCTTGGTAGCTTGAAGATGGGTGGACTTCAACTCCCAGAATCCCCCAGCCACCCATCTTCAAGCTACCAAGGTTGAGAAACACTAGTAGCAAACTAGGGGAAATCATCAATGCTCATCAAATTCGTATCGATTCGTAAGAGAGCCGTCGGAGACCACAAGCAGGGGTTTTCCCCACAGCCCTCCGGAGATTGCTGGACTACAATCCCCAGTACCCCCAACCCCCACAGAACCAGGGTAACCAATGCTAGGACCTCCCCACCCCTCCAGGGTTCAACAACCTTGGAAAGAGGCAGAGGAATGAAGCGCTGCCCCCCCCCCCCCACACCCACCCACCACCACTCCATCCTTCCACCGCTCCGGGTCCTTCTCTTGCCAAAGCAGGGGAAAACTTCTGAAAAGTTAGAGAGGTGCGGCCGCCTGCACCCCACCCCCACCCCCACCCCGACCCACTTCTCCGTGGGGGTCACGTTCCCTCCGCGATTCAGCCGAAGACGGAGCAACAGCTGGAGAGTGCCAAAAAGGAAGCGCCTTCACGGGTGACAACTTTTGTGCCTCGCCCAGATGTTGGGATCCCTCGAATCGGATGTCGGGGGACGGGGGGAGGGGACTGATCCCGGCCTTTTTGCAACCCCCACGAATGATTTGGCAGGGCGCGGGTTGTCCCCCCCCCCCGCTCCCTCCCACGATGGTTTAGAAGCCTCCTGCCACGCGTTCCCCTCCCTCCCACTCGGGAGCCCCGCCAGTACCCCGATCCCCGCAATTCCCAAGGGAGAGCTCGGCCGGGGAGCAGTTCAACCAGCCGGGAAAGGCGGAGAAGAGGGGCGCGCGGGGCAGGGAGAAGTGGAGAGGGGGACGAGGCATGCAGCATGCAACATGCAGCACGCACGCCCCCCCCCCTCCACACCGGTGCAGCGCAGGCGAAGGGAACCCCGACGACCCCTTCCTTTCCCCCGCCTCCCCGCCCCAAGGTAGGTCCGGGCCGGACAGAGCCGAGCCACTCACCCGCTCGCCCAAACTCCAGCCGCTGACATCGCCGCGCGTCCAGCGCAGCAGCAAAGGCGGCGGCAGCCCTGGAGGCAGGGCCAGGGCGATTTGCATACACGCGATCGGGGGGGAGGGAGGGGGACGGGGAGGGGAGGGGGTGGGCCATCTCCGTGGACAGGCGTGCCCAGCTCCCACACCCCCCTCCCCCCCTCGTGGGCCGCAGGAGAGCCGAGGGAGGGTCGGGCGCTGCTTCTGCTGCTGCATCTCGCTTCTGGCCCCGGTTTGGGGCTGCAGCTGGGGTAGGGGGGGAGCTGGCTAGATTCCCGGGGCAAATGGGGGGGGGGGGGAATCGGGGGGGGGGGGGAAGGAAACCGGGGGTCGGGGGAGGGGGGGGGGGGGGAGTCAGAAATCCAGGGCGGAGGAGCGCTGCAGATTTTCCTGCTGCAATAAGAAATTATTGCAGCAGGGTTTTCCACCCGCAGAGGGATACTGTAATAAAGGGAGACCCTCAAATGAGGGGGGGCTGCTGGGGCAGACGGGAATTGGGGGGGGTGTCAGACCACCCCTGTTCTCTGCACGTGCGGCGCTCCCTTCCCCTCCCCGCTTCATCCCTCCGCCTCCATCCTTCCCCCGGGCGAGGGGCTCATCCTCAAGGAAGCGAAGCCCCCCTGGGTCACTACCCTTTGGGTGGGCTCGTGCAAAGAGCCAGAAGCTGCGAGGGACCGGCGCTTTCCGATAATGCGGAAACTAAAACGGAATCTACTCATAGGGCTGGTGCAAGCCCCTTACACCCTGGCTGAGATTCTCCAACAAGTTTGGGTTGCAGGCTCCCTTCCACCTCCCAGGATTAGAGAGAGGGGTGTGTGTGTGTGAAGAGAACTTTCCTGAAGCTATGAAAGATGAACAAAGACACCCCCCCCCCCCCAGCAGATGTATGCCAGAAGCCTGCAGGAGACCTGCCCTCTCAGGCTGCAGCTTGGTGGCACGCCAGCTTGGCTGTCTGCTGTCTGCGGGAACGGAGGCTCCACAAGGAAAGGTTTAAAGCAGGGGTGTCCAACCTTGCCCCTTTAAGACTTGGGGACTCCGACTCCCAGAATCCCCCAGCACAGCAGGCAATGATGGGTGCCCGTGATGTCAGAAATAGAATTCTTTATTGGCCAAGAGTGATTGGACACAAGGAATTTGTCTTGGTGCATAAGCTCTCGGTGCACATAAAAGATATGTTAGTCAACAATCATAAGGTACAACACTTAATGATAGCCATAGGGAAACAGTCAATATAAATTTTTAAGGATTGAATTGACTTCAACACAAAAGGAGATCCTTGCCCATTCCCCACCCTCGTCAGAGCGAAGGAGCAGAAAGGTAAAGAATAAAAGCTCCTCTCAAAAGCTCCCTCTGAGATGTTCCAGAGCCAGAGGGACCCATGGCTGCTCTTGGACATCACATGGCTGTTCGTTCAACCAAGATCTGTGGAATCACCCACAACTTGATGTGGCCACCCACAATTTACAATCCCGAGTTCTGCTTGTCATGTTAAGGCCAGCACCAACTGATCCCTGTGGCGTTTTTTGTGCCATGAGTGACCCGATCGTATGTCGAACAGTGTGAAAAGAAAATCTACAACAGCCTTGGGGAAGCAGATTTGTAGTTCCCATTTTTAGTATCTCAACCTGGAGGCAAAAAAAAAAAAAAAGCTTTTCGGCCAGTTGCTTCTATAACCCCCGATACATAAAAACTCACACCACACATTCCCAGCAAAGTTTTTTTTTTTGAGAGCAAGAAGGTTCACTGAGAATCACATCCAGCTCTGAACTTGCAATCCATCATCAGTCTAGATCTGTGCAAAGGAACTGCAGACCAGGCACCACGCACGATAAGACGCTTGTGTGATATTCCCACCAATGGAGATGCTTAGCCCACCAATGAAATCTGTCAATCCAGAACAGTCTGAAGGACGTGCTTGGAGTGATGGATTCCCAGAACATTTATGACCGATCTTTTAAGGCGACACCCAAAGAGCTTCTCTGAAAAGGAATCCCGCCTCTCTTCTCTTCCTAGGACTGTAAGTGTGTGCAGCTCTCCGAAGTGTGTGCGATCAAGCATACGTGCTCCCTAAAATTTGACTGTCCCTTGCGTGCAGACTTAATCAGGCCGAAGTTTAAACCAGTGGCAAGCTGTGGGACTGTCTCAAGGAGAGGCACTTGAATTGGTCACAGTATCGAGACACTGTTCCGAGTTAGCCTATCTGTCGAATAGGATGCCCACTGCAGATGTGAAATCCAGCCAAGAATGAGACATGGCTGCCCAGATAAATCACACATTATGATCACGGGCAAGGACTTTGAAACACATTCTTCCATATAATTCCACCTCTGTGTTTCCACCTTCTGGTACCTGGGTTTGAAGTATTCGCTCCTCTATTAGTTGTTCCAATTTGAAGAGTTTTTAACCAGACGTACGAATAAAGATTGAGAAATGCTTTCAGCGGTTTTATTTTTCTAGCCGAAGATCACGCTAAAGCAAAGTGGAGATGTTTTTCAGTTGGCAATACACCCCATAAAATTTTCCACATACCCTCAGAGACACCCATCCATCATTCGGCGTTGCCAAAGGTCTTCAGATCATTATAGAGAAAGCAGGGAAGCTCGGCCAGCTATCTTAAGGGCTGGGTTTTAGGCAATTCAAACACTCTTTCCAGAGAGTACAGATTTTAAAAGCAGCCACTGCACGTAAGGCTACATTTAATCACACAACCCTCCTCTGCTTTGCAACACAACCGGAACCTCCATCTCAACAGCCAGGAAGATCCCTCCCTGTCCTGCAGTGCTCTGCTAAGGACAACTTTAGCCTAACGAAACAGAATAATATCACATCATCTTACAAAACGAGGCTTCTTACATCAGCTTTATTTTCAAAGGGATGAAGGAAAGAAAGCAACATAAAAGCCCGGTTACTTTTTGAGATATCGAATATGCCATAAATAAAAAGTTGCATTAATACAGGATCAGTCAGGTGGGGAAGAAACAAACAAACCAAAAAAAAAAAAAATCAGACATGTAAAAACAACACAAGGAAGATGCAGCCATCCGTGCTAGAAGTTATCCTTTTAAAAAAAGAGAAAAAAAATCCCAAGGTAACACAGAGTTGTATTGTTTTAAAGGCTCTTTTACATTTTACATCACAAAACCATTATATTACAAGCCGGATCCAAACAGCTCAACAGGCAACCCAACTGCTAAGATGCCATAATATTTGCTTGCAAGGAAAAAGCATGAAAAATGAACAGGAAGGCAAGTGCTGAACGACCAACAGTTGTGCTCTTCAACACTCACTCTCACTAGACAGGCCACAGGAGATGTGTCCAGCAATGTGCGTGCGTGCTATGGAAGGTAGGGGGACCAGGTTTTCCAGAGCAAAACATTTGGAGTGCACTGATTTTAAAGGGGGTTGCACATTCTTCTCCCCTTGGTGTGCAAAGATTAAAAGTTTGCACTGAATTGTACGGGTGATTCTTTCCGGACTTGGAAAAATCTGGTCTATGAAAACCTGAATAGATAATCAGAACTTGGAGGCCCAGAACAGAATTGGCAAATCAGAGGAGTGTATTGCAAAAGCACAACTCACAGCTGCTCTGAAGGGGCAACACAAAGGGTTAGGGTTAGGGTTAGAGGCTACCTCCATCAAAAATGGTTCAGGAATTGAGATCCATGGCTGTAACTTCTCTTCCTCTGTTTGTGCAATTAAACATCAAAGAATTTACATTCCCCCCCCCCTCCCAGATGCAAGAATAAAGAGAACGAGTTTGCTTTTTGTGAGCAAAAACATGTATTTATAATTCTCTTGGCTGTTTGGTCTATTCCATTCATACTGAATTCAAGGAAGGGGAATTCTGTTCTGTTCAAGGGGAACCCAAACAGACTCTTAACACTCAAAACTGGAGAGTCAGAAAAATTGCAACATTCCCAGAATAAGTAAAGAAACTTGGCAGCCTCTGGGGAGTTACCTCAAGTTGTTTTCTCCCTGCATAATATATCCGTCCACTGCAACCATGTCCAGAAATCAGCCCTTGGAATGAGAGCTTCCAAAACTGACCTGACCATGTAAAGTTCAATTGTTTATTTAGATGCAGCTTCTTTAAAAATAAAATTAGCTGATAGCTCTCTGAGATATTTCATAAATCTTTTTCTTTTCTTTTCTTTTTTTTTTAGAAAATTTGTCTCTAAAGGATATGAAAAGTTAAGTCAAAACTTTTTAATACGAACGATTTGGAACAAGTAGACTCTAGTTGGAGAGTAACAAGAACGCATCAGCAGGAGGACAAAAGGGCAACGGACAGAAAAGGCTTCCAAGTATGGTGGATGTCCCAAAGATTCTCATTAAAAAGACTTGACTGCATGGCAACACATCCTTGTCTAAGGGATGGACCTCACTCACCTGAAGGAACCATCACTTCCCTCTATTTACACCTGAAAATGAATGCTCTTTTTTTTTTTTTTTTTGCTTTCTTCGGCACAGTGAAAATCCCCAGCAGGTCAAGTCGGTGGGAATCTTCTTAGCAGAGATGCAAAACCGCCTTGTTAATCTCGGGGTTTGTCCAGTCATTCCGAATGTCATCTAAGTGGTTATCGAAATCCACCAGGGTTTCATAGGATCGGCTGTCCAAAAGGGATTCGGAGATCCTTTGGGCTTCTGTCCAATCTTCGCAATAATCACTAGCGTGGGAGAGAAGGGAGAAATAAAAGATGAGTGGCCCCCATTCGAAGGAACAACGGGGTGCTGGAATGAGTGACTTATGACCAGTGCTCACATTTACAACGGTTACTGCATCCTGGGGTCATGTGATTGCCACTGGCAGCTTTCAACAAGTGAAGTGAATGGGGGAAGCCGGATCTGTTTAACCACCAGGCGATCTGCTTAACAATCACAGCAAACAGGGCTCGTAAAACAGCCGCGACTCACTTAGTGACTGCCTGGCTTAGCGATGCAAGTTCCAGTCGCGACTGTGGTCATTTTAACTTTCATCCTTTCCTTTCGTACTTTTTGGATAGGAAGGGAAGGAGAAAGTAAAAGAAGCGCAAAAGGCATCCATGTTTCAGACGGGAAAGTTTATTTTAAGAATACTCACACGTGTGGGTCTCTGCATCGCCATTTGTTTTCGTGGTGCTCGTACACATGAACTGCTGGTTTTAGGCACTTCATAGTAAATCTAGTGTTATCTACCTGAAGCAGAACAGAAAAACATGGCTGTACTTGTGCTATACCACAACATTAAAATGGAATATGTCGACACTAAAGCATCTTGCTTATTGCTCTTCAGGGATCTGTAAGTGTAACATGAAGTTAATATATAGGAAGGTGGCGGCTTGCTGTCATTTCCAAAATGATTCTCAGGACAGGCTGTCCACTCTCAACATAAATGACCATCTTACATCAAAAGAGCATGAAATAAATAGACTTTAATTGCTCTGAATTGCTTCAATATAGATTGCTCATTTGAAAGTAAAAATCCTTGGTAGAAATCTCGGCTTATCAATTTTAATTTTTATCCTAATACATATTATAAGATTATAAGATTTGTGCCCGGTATTTATGGTTGTCAGTCCCCTCTGTTGTTAGATAACTCTTGAAGCAAGTCAACTAATGGAATTGACCATGAAATAAATAGTAAAGAAAGAAAACGCATACCTACCATTATGAGGGCTGTATCATTGAAGTTTTCTGCAATCCTGGAGGCGACTTTTTCGGCAAGCAGGTTTGGACTACAAAATAAAGAGAAGAAAATTTGATCAGATTGAGAGTAACAAGCCAAGTAAAGGATGGCTTCTGTTAAAACTGAAGGAAGAAATAATTTCGGAGATAAAATTTATCTCGATAGCAGATACAAATAATTCTCAACCCAAACTAAAAACAGTGCCAAATGATTTTCTACTGTCTCCTCTTACTGTTCTTTAGAGTAGGGGGTCTCCAAACTTGGCACCTTCAAGGCTTGTGGACTTCAACTCCCGGGAATTGTTCCTGGGGAATTCTGGGAGTTGAAGGCCACAAGTCTTTAAGTTACCAAATTTGGAGACCTCTGCTTTAGAGCCCTAAGGCAGTTTCTTCAACTGCTTCACTGCTGTAACACAAAGCATGGACAACTCTGAAGAAACTGGGAAGGATTGTCCTGCAAAAGATGAATTAAGTCAAGGATAAGGAAGACAAACCCAGCTACACACCTGGCATCCTTCACACGTTCATTTGCTTGGTAGTAGCCAGCTATTACGTAGCTGTTCTCTCGGCACCAAGAATCAATCTGAAAAGGTCATTAAAAAAAATTATAAGCACCCAAAGACAATCAAGGCAGAGATGAAAATAATAGACATTCGCAGCAGACGATTTTATTCAAATTGCAACCTGATACCCGTTTTCTTGAGCGTTATTTCACCCTGGCATATCGTTTGACACCCATTAAGAGAACGTGCTGAAAGCTGCTGGAACAAAGGAGATGATGATACAACTGGCAATTAGTTTTCACCTGCCAGATATCTGAAAAGGTGTGGTCTGTATACCAAACATGATCTTGTTAAGCTTCTTACGCAGGACTTGGAAGTTCGTGACAAATTCTATTACGACCCTTGCTTTGCTAATGATAATTAGCTACGGCAATGGACCGACAGCTCACACATTTCACAAAAGTGTTTTCTGAATTAGCAGATCTAAGGAAGCGCAGAGTGTACTGAAAGGTGCAACAAACGTGGGATTTTGATGTTCCCAAGAATGCCATAGGATGTCAATTGTCCTCTGTTTGCCGTCTTGCTAACAGTGGAGTGGATAAGAGAGATCTGGGATCAAATAGAATGTCTGCCAGGGTATGTCCATTCATTTTTGCTCACAGAGTCTTAATAAAATGCCATCTGTAAAATGCCCCGTGATCCAGCAACATCAGAGAATGACTATAAGAAAAAGTAAAGCAGATCCATGAATGAAATTTCTAGGTGAGAAATACTCTTTTGAGTTGGCTATATCAGGGGTCTCTAAACCTGGCCGCTTTAAGACTTGTGAACTTCAACTCCCAGAATTCTGGGAATTAAAGTTCACAAGTCTTAAAGTGGCCAAGTTTAGAGAGCCCTGAGTGTTTTTCTTAGCCATCCTCAGTTCTCTGGCTGGCCTAGGGGCTATGAGTAGACAATTCAAAAATACAATAAAAGCAACACGCAGGGGAAGAGAAACCTCATTTTTCAATGGACTCTTGATGCTCTCTGAGCTTGGTGGTTTTCTTGGCACTATGTATTGATGATGTTACCTAGTTAGGTCATGAAACGTCTGCAAAAAATCCACCAAGCTCGGAAAGCACCATGGACACCCTGTCCAATTCAACCCTGAGCTACAAATGTTCTCTTCTATTGGCACCTTCTTCTTCAACCTCTGATGATTTCCATGGAAAATGAAAGGAAAAACTAATCCAAGGGAGGAACGGAACAAGACAAAGAGAAAAGAGACAGATGGCCCGAGCAAGAACAAAGGAATTCTCCCCCTCCTCTTCCATCTGTAATTCCTCCAACGATATTGAGAGGTGGGTCAGCACAGGCTGAACTTTGGGGTGGGGGAGGGGGAGGAGAATAAAGCAGTTTATTAATTCCATCCTGAGTGGCCCACATCCAAAACGGATGACAGCCAGGACTGCAGGCTTTAAGGAAGCCCAGACAGCTAAGATCTGGCGATAAGGCTCAAATAACATCTCCTTCCTCCCAGAAGGCACTTTAATTACGGTCAGCCTTTGTATAAAACTCTTTATTTTATCATGATGTACCGTATTATCTAATCTGCCATAAAGCTTTATTAAAATACTTAGAAAGAATTAAATGTTAGGAGGCCCAATCTGATCTGAATGCATTTATCCAAACTCAGATTCTGGCACTGCTTGGTAGCTTTGAAGCTACCAACGTTTGCTTCTCGTAATGAGATTATCTGATTAAGATAATTCAGTGATTTAGGGAAACGGAAAAACTACCCAGCAATTATATATATTCCTGCTATATATTTAAAAAAAAAAAGGGGGGGGGGGGAGAGAAACGGTTTCCCAAACATTTTGCATTCTGACCTTCTGTTTCCCAAACACCATCTATCTCATTGTTTAGCAGCTGTGTTTCTGGCCCCAAATTAAACTGGCCAGGAGCTTTGCAAATAATCTCTTCCATTGAAATGATGTGGGTGCGTTTTGTTAAGCTCTCGTTTATTATCACCGATAAAGAGCCACCTGCCGTCACAATCGTAACCATTTAAAAGGCCTTAAAATTATTGTTTGACTAGCCAGCAGGTTGAGATCTTGCAAAGTCAAAGCTAAGCAAACAGAAAATGTTTTCATACTAATATTCTTCCATTGCTCTTTGGCTTAAACCTTGACTTAGAACAATTGATTTAGTGACCCTTCAAACTTACAACGGCGTTGAAAAAGTGACTTGTAACCGTTTTTCACACTTATGACCATTGTAGCAACAGGATTAAAATTCAAGAGGCTCGGCAACTGACTCATATTTATGACGTCTGCAGTGTCCCAGGGTCACGTGACTCCCTTTTTTTGTGACCGTCTGACGAGCAAAGTCGATGGGGAAGCCAAATTCACTTAACAACCATGTTATTTTAACACCTGCAGTGATTTGATTCACTTTAACACCTGGCTCCAGAAAGGTTGTCAAATCGGGACAAAAAACTCACTTAACAAATGTCTCACTTAGCAGCAGAAACTTTTTGTGGGCTCAGTTGTGGTCATAGATCAAGGACTACCTGTACTGTTTTCATATCTAGGACCCTTTCACATTTCTGGTTCACATTACTGGGCCAGACTGCAAGCTGTGTAAGATTTTGTTAGACAGCATTCAGCCTTTGGTGGAAAACTACCCGTTCTCTACCTTTCACCTGCTAAATTACTCTTCTCCGTTGAATTACCGTCTTATGCTTTGTGAGCTTTGCCAGATGGGTAGCCAAGCCTGGAAGGATAGCCAGGTCAATCATACTTTTCACTTCTCATTATTTCTACTGGCCATCTGCAAATCAAGCTGTCAAATCTAATTACTCCGAGGGAACAGCAGCGACAAAAAGTTCCCCAAAGATAGATCGGTGTCTTGACCTCCTAAGACACGAGGCACTATCTCTAATTAAGTCTTCTCAATCTGTCCTAAGTCCCCTTCAGCAAGCCACCCTCATTTACTAATTGATTCGGCTCTCACCGTTTCCAGTTCAGCTGGAAACACACAAATTCAATTGCTGGAATTCGTTGGCATGCAAACTCGCAACTGTCCAGGTTCTACAGCAGCTGTATTTTTCAATCCCACCAGGTACAAATGCAAGCCTAATTTTGCGGGTATTTTCACGTAAGGCTTTGCCTGGCAAAGTAACGCCTGAAAGCTCGGTGATAAAACGACAGTGTTTAATAGGTAGGAAGGTGTTTGCTGGCGTTTTTTGGTCTTCAACGAGACTTTTCAGATCCAGGCATAAAATGTCATTTTCCAAATGTTTCAATCTACAGCTAACATACGAAGCCCAGAAGCATCTCGCAAATCTCCCTTTTGTAAAGCCCATGGGGTTTGGCCAAGACAGCAGTGTTCTGGAGGCATACAACCTTCCGGCAAACAAAATCCATGGGGGGTGGGGGGGGGGGGGGGGGGGGAGCCAGATTCACTTAACAACCAGGTGACTAATTTAACAATGGCAGTCACTTAACGACTGTGGCGAGAAACATCATATAAGGGGACAAAACTCACTTAACCAATGTCTCATTTAACGACATACATTTTGGGCTCAATTGTGGTCGTAAGTCAAGGACTGCCCGGTATTTTCTTTGGGGGGGATAGACTGCTCCCATTGGAGGAGGCTCCTGCTCCACCCTCCCAAGCCAAGGGGCTCCTCATTAACTTTTAGAATAACTTTATTGTCACTTTAAATGTACATGAATCGGCATACATTAAAATGAAATTTTGTTGCATGGCAGCTCTCCAAGGGTCACCACCTCCAATATGCACAACATGAACATGACAAAAATATAAATAAGATAGCTAGGTAAAGAGAAAGATAGATAATAGAGATGATATAGAGATGATAGATATTATAGATGACAGATATATATAGATGAGGGATGATATAGAGATGATAGACGATATAGTTGATTGATGATATAGATAGATGTGGATAGATGATATAGATGATATAAATGATATAGTTAAATGATATAGATATAGATAACGTTTCCCCCAAAATAAGACATCCCCTGATAATAAGCCCAACTGGGCTTTTGAGCACATGGCAATAAGGCCAAGCGCTTATTTCAGGGTTCAAAAAAATATAAGACAGGGTCTTATTTTCAGGGAAACACGGTACATAGAGATAGATAGATGATACGAGATATAGATGAGAGATGATATAGAGATGGTATACGATATAGATGATATAGAGATGATAGAAAGATAGATGACAGATATATGATATAGATCAATGGTCACCAAACTGGTGGTCCGCGAGAAAATTTTGGTGGTCTGCAGAAAAATTATTTGCATTTTTTTATATAGCAATAAATACTATTTATCTTTTTAAAAAAGATTCATATTAGTGGTCGGCGGGATTTAAAATTATGAATTTAGTGGTCCCTGAGGTCTGAAAGGTTGGTGACCCGATATAGATGATATAGATATAGATAGATAGATAGATGAGAGAGATATAGAGATGGTGATGATATATAGATAGATAGATGATATATATAGAGAGAGATATAGAGATGGTGATAGATGATATATAGATATAGATGATATAGATGAGGTATAGAGATGGTGATAGATATAGATAGATGAGAGAGATATAGAGATGGAGACAGATTAGATAGATAGATAGATAGATAGATAGATAGATAGATAGATATAGATGAGATATAGAGGTGGTGATAGATATAGATAGATATAGATAGATGAGAGAGATATAGAGATGTTATATATTTGTTGAGATTTTGGAGAATTTTAAGATGGGATTTTAGCCAGGATTTTAACCATTTTAACTAACAGATTTTTAATGATGCGGGAAAACACCCGAGATTTTAACTTTTTACATACACACACCGCGAAAACTTGAGAAGAGATAGATAGATGATATAGATGAGATATAGAGATGGTGATAGATGATATAGATATAGATTATATATATATATATATAGATAGATAGCTAAATGATAGAGATGATAGATGATATATAGAATATATATATATATATATATATATAGAGAGAGAGAGAGAGAGAGAGAGAGAGATACAGATGTGATAGATGATATATATAGATGAGTTATAGAGATGATAGAGATATGATAGAGAGGATATAGATGAGATGATATAGAGATGATAAAGATAGATAACGCATATACCCCCCCCCCCAATCTCTCTCTCTCTCTCTCTCTCTTTTGTAGGGCCCAGAGGAGCAAGAGGGTAGACCTCGTCCTCTAAGGTAGCCTGCGCCGGGCCAGGGAGGCTCTCTCTCACCAGGCTGAGCGCCACCTCCAGCATGGGCGCCAGGGCCAGGCTGCCGTGGAAGAGCGGGATGCAGTCCACCAGGAGCGTGTGGGGGGGCGGCGGCGGCTCCCGCTCCCGGCCCCGCTGACCCGGCTGAGGCGGCGGCTGCTTCTCGGCCACCAGCAGCCCGTTGACGGCGCAGTGCGGGTACTTGGCGCCGTGCAGCACCATCTTGCAGTAGGCCTGCGTGCTCAGCTTCATCGCCGCCGCCGCCGCCGCCGCCGCTTCCTCCTTCTCCTCCGCCTCACGGGACTCCCACGGCAGCGGCTGCCCAGGCCCGCCGTCAAGAGGGGCGGCGGGCGGCAGGGGAAAGGCCGCAAAAACGTCGCAAAAAATAAAAAAAAGCCACTCGGGGAGGCCGTAAGGGAGAGGCGCGCGCGCGCGCAGTGCGCAGATGGTGGAAAAAAAAAAGGGGGGGGGGTCCGTCCACTCTAGCCTGTCTCTATGGTCTTTAAAATGGAGATAAAAGTAGCCGCGACTATAATAGAGGGGTAAAGAAGAAGACTTAGGCTGGACTGGAGGCGGGGAGAAAACTCAATCCTTTGAGGGGATGATGCGGAATCCTGCCGGGCTGGGAATTATGGGACTTGCCCCCAGTGGAAGAGTCTCCTTTCTACCTCAGCAAGCAATTGCAGCTGGAAAGAAAAAGCGGAAACGGGCCACTCTTCACTTCGTAGCTCTAGGGCGCCCGCTCCTTTCCTCCCCCTCCTCCTCCTCTTCCCCCGCCTCCCTGGCTGAGTCCGCCGCTATCCCGTCGTGCCTCGGGCCGCCCCCCCCACTTCCGGCCTGTCCTGCGCTGCGACTCCCGTTTTCTCCTTCCGTCCTCCATCTCCGGCTGTAGAGGACACGGGACGTCTCGGGTGGGTGGCTGGCCTGCCGGCGGCTGAGGGGGCGGCCGCGGGGGAAGGATCCCCCAAGGGACGGGAGGCGAGGGGGGGCCCCGGGGAGACGCGAAGGGGGGGGGCGTGGCTTCCCCGCACTACAACTCCCATCGTCCACAGCCCAGCGCTGCCTGCCTGAGGCGGAGGGTGCCATAAGCTTCCGCGCGGGAAGGGGGGGCACTTTTTTGGGGGAGGGGGGTGCTACACACACACACACACACACGGCTCCTGGGGCTGGCAGGGCAAACGAGGGGCAACTTTTTAATTTATTTATTTATTTATCCATTTAAAATATTTTTAAAAATATTTCTGCAGCCCTGCCCTCTTTTGATTGCCCCGATGGGCAAATCTGGGAAATCGCTCCCTTTGGAGAGCCGGTTTGGGTGTGTGTGTGTGTGTGTGTGTGTGTGTGTGTGTGTGAAGGTGCTAGAAAGCCCGACCTACCTCGCGGGGTTGTTGTTGAAAGGAGGAGGAGGAGGAGGAGACGGCGGGGGGAGTGTGGGGGGGGGGGGAGGAGGAGAAGAAGATAAAAATATAGATGTGTGGATGCCAACTGGGTGACTTTGGTCCAATTCTTTTCTCTCCGTTTTAACCCACCTGAGAGGGGGCTGGTTCTGAGGCAAGCAGACAGGTGGGATAATGACATCAGTAGCAGTGATAAGATGGGAGGAAGGCTTGTCACCTTAACTATATGTTTAGAGAGATAGAAAGATGATAGGATAGGTGGATGGATGGATGGATGGATAATAGGTAGAAATGATAATAATAAGATAGATAGTAGGTAGAGATGATAGATAAGATAGGCTAGATAGATAAATAGGATGGGTGGGTGGAATTGATAGATAATAGGTAGAAATGATAGGGTAGATGGATAATAGGTAGAGATGATAGATAAGATAGGCTAGATACATAAATAGGATGGATGGATGGATAGATAATAGGTAGAAATGATAATAAGATAGACGGATGATAGGTAGAGATGATAGATAGGCTAGATAGATAGATAAATAGGATGGATGGATGGATAGTTAGATAGATAATAGGTAGAAATTATAGAATAGACAGACAGATGGTAAGTAGAGATGATAGATAAGATAGGCTAGATAGATAAATAGATGGATGGATGGCAGTGGTGGGTTGCTCCCGGTTTGATCCGGTTCTTATGAACCGGTAGTAACAGTGGCGGGAGGCTCCGCCCACCCGCCCAGATGTCGTCATGAATGATCTGTGTGTGCGCTCCTGTTGCGAACTGGTAGCAGAGGTAAGTAGAACCCACCCCTGATGGATGGATAGATAGAAAATAATAGGTGAGAGAGATGATAGGATAAGTGGATGGATGGATGGATGGATGGATGGATAGATAGATAATAGGTAGAAATGATAATAGGATAGACAGACAGATAGTAGATAGAGATGATAGATAAGATAGGCTAGATAGATAAATAGGATGGATGGATGGAGAGATAGAAAATAATAGGTGAGAGAGATGATACAATGGATGGATGGAGAGATAATAGGTAGAAATGATAATAGGATAGACAGACAGATAGTACCATGTTTCCCCAAAAATAAGACCCTGTCTTATATTTTTTTGAATCCTAAAATAAGTGCTTGGCCTTATTGCCATGCGCTCAAAAGCGTGATTGGGCTTATTATTGGGGTGTCTTATTTTGGGGGGAAATAGGGTAGGTAGAAATGCTATATTAGATAGATAGATAGATAGATAGATAGATAGATAGATAGATAGATAG
>WNWU01000065.1:4812276-4838775 GCA_012654045.1 Ptyas mucosa | reverse complement strand
TAGATAGATAGATAGATAGATAGATAGATAGATAGATAGATAGATAGATAGATGATAGGTAAGAGAAATGGTATGTATGGATGTCTAGATAGACAGGTAAGAGAGAGAGATGATAGGATAAAAATAAAAATAGGGTCATGCAGGTTCACCTGTGAGGTGTTGAGATTCTAGACAATAACATGGGACATAAATCTTCATGGGAATGAGTCTGTCTCTGCCCATCTTGATCAGAAGTAAACTGAGCTCACTGGGGTTGACTTTTTAAAGCAGCTCTTAAACGGACTGAGGTTGTGAAGAAGTACATCTTATGAAACTCTTTGGCCATATTTGTCATTTAGGGCGATTAGGATTGGTTGTAACTTGAAAATATCCCTTGAAAGCAGATTAAATAGAAATATTCCCCGGGGTGTCTGCTGAAAGAGAATCTTATGTTAGGATTGAAACATTTCTTCCCCACCTTCTGTGTTCTTCGTATTGTTGCCTTTTATTCTTACGGACTTAAGTCTAAATTGGCATCATTTCCAAATGCAACAGAAGCTCTTGTGATACCTGAAAAATCACGACAGTTGGAAGGACATTGCAAGTGGTGGATTCTTAGTCATTTGTGCTACATAATGTTTTACCTTTTTTTTTTCTTCCTGTTTCAGGATGTTGGCTGCTAGGGCATTTAGCTTTATTGGCAGGCGGGTTTTGTCCACTTCTGTTTGTGCAAGAGCTCACGGACATGGTAAGCCAGCCATTGAATCATCTTAACTGGTAGCTTGAAAATACTTCGACTAGCGCATTTCAATTTAGGAATGCAAGCTTCCTTTCTAATATCTAAATTCTCTTGTCTAAATTCTTTCGTTGTGTTCTCATCATGCACTAAATAATAAAACTTCTCTAAAATTAAAATGATAGCTCCTGTAACTACCTAGTAGAGAACTTCATGTTAAAATATGCAGCTGAATTGATCTCACTCTCTTTTGCAGGATCCAATCTGGTTTGGTCACCGGGACCAGAGGTTTAGTCTTCTGGGCATTCACTCTTGGAGCCCATCCTTGGGGAACTTCTGTCTACCAACTTGGAAGACTAAAATTCTGGTCCCGGTGACCGATCCAGATTGGATCCTGCAACACTATCCTGGGAGACATATATTTGCTTTCATTCGTCAAGTTTCTTTTGTCTTTTGTCAAGAGCCGAGGTGGCGCAGTGGTTAGAGTGCAGTATTGCAGGCTACTTCTGCTGCCTGCCAGCTGCTTGCAATTTGGCAGTTGGAATCTCGCCAGGCTCAAGGTTGACTCAGCCTTCCCTCCTTCTGAGGTGGATAAAATGAGGACCCAGATTGTTGCGGGCAAAAGGCTGACTATGTAAACGGCTTAGAGAGGGCTGTAAAAGCACTGTGAAGCAATATATGTCTTAAGTGCTATTGCTATTGTCTTGCCTATCATAGTGGCCTGATGGATCCAAATCTAATTTTCAGGAATTCTTTGTAATAGCTTCTTCTGAAGGAATAATAAAAACCGGGGATTATTTTTTCGGCCATGCCAAATCTTGGGAGAATGAAAACTTTGATGCTTATTTTTCTGTTTTTATATTTCTGCTTTGCTAATGTCCTTCAAAGTTTCCAGGTCATATATTAGAATAAGACATTGTAGTTTATTTTTTATTTTATTTATTTTATTTATTTATTTATTTTGTCAACAGAAGTTACAAAAGCGCCACATTATACTCAGCCCATCTATGAGGATTACCCTCTGATTCCCTTGCCGGATATTCCATTCATACAAGACCTGACTCCTGAGCAGAAAGCTCTGAAAGAAAAAGAGAAGGGCTCTTGGACCGCCCTCACCCCGGATGAGAAGATTGCTCGTGAGTAACACCACAGAGAGAAAGATTGTTACAAGAGAGGAGGAAATCAAAAGAAACTTGTAACAAAAATGGCCTGGCCTATTTAAACGCAGGTCATCCTCAAATTACGACTGTAGTGGAGTCTGCCAGTTAGCTTTAACTGACTGATGATTGTAAAGGGGGTCATCATGTGACCGATTCAATTTTATGATCTCTTTTTTTTTTTTTTTTTGCAACGGTGGTTACGTGATTCATTGTTCAGTGTGGGGTGTATTTGACAAAACCTGGAAGAAAACGCTGGTTTTCAGCAAGAGTGTCAGAAATCAGAGTTATTGGGATGCTCTAAAGGGCCTTAAATACAGGCGGGGTTGCCAAAGGCCCAAATTGCAATCACATGACCACGTGGGTGGGACAGCTGTCGGAATTTGGGAACTGGGTCATAAGAACCTCTGGGGGGGCGGTTCTGTTGTAATTTTGAACGGTCGTAAGTTGAGGGCTACCTCTGTGTAAACGTGTGTGTTCAGTTGTGAGCATTGGTCTGGCTATATATATATATCTCTGTCTATGTCTATGTAAGTTTTCACGGGTATATATGTGTGTACAGTTAATATCTCGGGTTTTATTTACAATTACACGGGAAGAAACCCGAGATATTAACTGTATACACACACACACACACACACACACACACATATATATGCAAAAAATTAAATCTCGGGTGTTTTCCCGCATCATTGTAAATAAGTTAGTTAAAATGTTTAAAATTCTGGTTAAAATCCTATCTTAAAATCTTCTAAAAATCCTTACAGAGCACTCTGCAAGGTCCTTTAAAACCTTAGCTAAAATCCTACCAGTACCTTAAAGCTAGGATTTTAACCAGAATTTTAAACATTTTAACTAACTTATTTACAATGACGTGGAAAAACACCTGAGATTTTAATTTTTTGCATATACCCCCCCGCAAAAACTTAAGAAGGCATATATATATATAAATATAAATGTTTTGTACTTTGACAAAGAAGGATTTTTGTCCCTTCCTTCTTTCCTTCTCTCTCTCTGTCTCGTTCCAGTGTACCACATCAAATTTGACAAAACTTTTGCTGAAATGCTGAAGCCATCGAACGAATGGAAGACTGCGATCGGTTTAGCGGGATACATGATTGGCCTCGCAGCTTTCTTTTTCATTTGGGAGGTTCTGTTTGGTAAGCCATCCCCCTTTAGGGGGTTCTTTAAAGATGGGCCCAGGGAAATTGATGGGAGTAGAATATTCAGCGTATACCCCCCCCCCCCCCCCATTTGTACTGGTGGGAGAATTTTGCCTACTGAAAAAAGGGGCAGGCGGGCCTTTTTAAATAGCTTTTCACATTTTGTTTGGCTTCCTAGTACAAGGGTAGGGAGGATGGTGGGGCACTAAACATTCGAGCCCAACAGAACACTTACACTGGCCCTCTCCAAGCCTTTCTCTCTTTTTCTTTTTAAAATTAAATCTGAAAGAAACAAAAAGGAAGGAAGAAAGGAGGGAAGGGAGGGAGGGAAATCAGAAGGGAAGGGAGGAAGAAAGGAAGGAAAAAATCTAAAAGACCTCCAAACATACAGGGCATATATTTACAGATAACACATATCTCAATAAATTGAAGCCACGATTCACTACTGTCGTCCTTAGCTAATCTGCCTTAACTCTGCAGACCACTGAATAGTTGGAGCCATATTTTTGTCTTTCCAAACATGTAAAGAGAGTTGAGCTAAGGGGGCTCTAGGTGGGTATGAAGATACGGACGGACGGATTGTGAATTTGCGAACACAAGCGAGCGTCTGAATTAACCGTGACAGCCTTTTGAGGGCGCAAACCATGGCCCATGGCATAGGAGAGCTTAGTTGTTGCTGGCTAACTCGGATTGTCTCAAACCATGATCTCATCCAATTGCAGTTCTGAAACCAGTCCCACACACATTATCGGAGGATTGGAAAGCCATGGAGCTCCGGAAACATCTGGATATGAAGCCTGACCCAATTATGGGCCTTTGCTCCAAGTGGGATTATGAGAAGAACGAATGGAAAAAATAAAAACCTTCAGGAGCCCCTTCCCCCGATTTCTCTCGGGATGTGAAAGTCTGAAACCATTTCTTCATCTAGGTTGCGGCCTGGCTTCTGCGTAGGGTGAAATAGAATCCTGTCCTTGTTTAAACCATAACAGCTTTGTGTACCTGGAATCGTTGAACTGTTCCTACAGGTTAATGTGCAAAAATTGCTCCTAAACTAAATCCTGTTCGCGATTTTTTTTTTTTTTTTTTTTGCAGGAAGATTAAAAATTAACAGTTCAAAAAAAATTTAGAAAGCATTTGGCTCTTTTATTTGGTGTGGAACGATCTGTTTGAAATACCTGGAATAACCGACTCGTTGAGTTAAATAGAGGTTATTGAGCCAGCGACTGTCAAAGCTTCCTTAATAGGATGGTACACCTTCCATCAGCAATTGGTGCTTTAAAATTTTGGGGTTCTGGCAGCAAAAACTGATAAATTAATGCCACGCATTCAGAATTGGTAGTCATTTATCTGGTGGGAACTTACAACTGAGAGCTGGGCTGCTGCACAGACAGGATTAAGCAATTTGCTGTAACTGCGGCAACCCTATTTTTAAAAAAAATTCCAGGCAAAAACATCCAGCTGCATATTTTGGAACAGGCAATAAATAAAAGCATGTTTAAATTTGTAGGATTAAACCGTAATCCTTTGACAGTTGGACTCCTGGCTTTCTGACACTTGTTCCGTAACTCTACAGGAAGGGATTTAAGTTCAGTTTATCACAAAAATTTGTATACACCGCTCTTCACCACACACATTTCATTCTGTTGGGGCAGAGTTGATTAGGAGAGGAATCTTGAAACCAGGGGTGGTTTGATGAAGCCAACTCGGTATATTGTGTAAATCAATTCTGTGCTTTGGGAATGGAATTAATAATCCAATAATCCAAAGGATGCAATTCCTTTATGCAAATCGTACATAGAATAAGGGTCTACGGCGATTTGCCACAGTGAACTCACCTTGGGACAACTTGCTTCGGAAAAGAAGTCACGCTAACATCAAAGGAATGATGGAATGGAATCATTAAAGAATGCAAAGGGAGGGACAGAATGAAATGAGAATGACAAAAATCAAAACAATTATTTTTAAAAATTCAGTGGTTAAATTGTCCCATGGCAAGTTGGCTGCAACAAGTTGTCCCATTCCGTATAGAGTATGCCAAACGATTCGCGTGGGAGACCAAGCTGAAAGCATCTTAAATACAATCTTGGGGGGCCACCTAACTCTTAAGATAAAAAATCGAAACCAAAGGAAAACAAAAGAATTAGGTAGGGCGTCTAAGGGCTTGAATGGAGCTCTTGCTGCTCTCCATGTTGGTAGTGGGGCTTGATCCATCAGGACAGGGACTGGGGGAGAAAACTGGGTTTCTGCTGAATTTTGGTGGAGAACCCTGATGGTTACTGCAGGCCAGGGAGCTTTTCCAATTTTATTTGGGTTTTGCTGTGGTAGTTGAGTGGTGCTGCCGTCTCCAGAGGAAAACCAAATCAATAATGGAAATCCTGACCTAAAATTTAGGAAGAATCAGAACGTTGGACTAGCTTAAGACTAGCATGGTTTTCCTCCTGCAATGTGAACAATGTGGACTAGTAAAAAAGTGGAAGTTCTCAACCCTCCTCCCCCAATTTATTGGCCTTCCCCCTCCCCCCTCATCCTCCACACTGCATATCAGAATTCTCCTCTCCCTTCTCCATTATGTCCTAGGATGGGAAGCTCAACACCCTATATTGAAACTAGAAAAGGATCTCTTTGCATTACAACCTGTCACAGAGATCGAATGATGGAAGGAACTCGGGATCGAGTTTTGATCTCCCAAAGGGCACCTGTCATGATGTCCCCTTTCCTTCCCCCTCCAAAATGAACCTTCTACAAAGAACTTATTTGTATTGCAACACAACCTCTTGAACTAGAGGTGACATGAGAGCAGTGTTCCAGTATTTGAGGGGCTGCTACAAAGAAGAGCGGGCGGGGTCAACCTATTCTCCGAAGCACCTGAAGGCAGGCCAAGAAGCAATGAGTGGGAACTAATCAAGGAGAGAAGCAACCTAGAACTAAGGGGAAACTTTTTTGACCATGAGAATAATCAGTGGAACGGATTGCTTCCAGAAGTTGTGGGTGCTCCAACACTGGAGATTTTTTTAGAAGAGATTGGACAACCATTTCTCCAGAATTGTGTAGCATTTCCTGCTTGAGCAGTGCGTTGGACTAGAAGACATCCAAAGTCCCTTCCAATTCTTTGTTTTTCTGATGTTCTGCTTGGCAGCTACTGGGTTGCAGTGAGTTACGGGACTGGGAGGGAGGACAGAGGGAACAGTGCCACATGCAGGCATCCCAAATCAACTGACCACTTGTCCCAGGTCCAACCCACACAGGGTCCCCGCCTCCCTCTGTCCTGGGTGACCTTAGAAAGCTTCATTGGGCTGACAGCCACTGACAGCAGCTGTCCTGTACCCAGAAAAGCACCAGACGTCGGAGGGAGTGGAAGGAAACATTGCCAGCTTCTCGGTTCCCTGCATTCTTCCTCATTCCCAGGTTTGCTTCTCCTTTGACAAACACACCCTTTGGACACACAACAGACTCCTTCTTTGAAATAGGGCGCAGCTGGGTAGTAAGCCTCAGGTGCACGAATATTTTCTCTGGTTTGGTGTCATCTGTTTTTGCTTTTTAGGGTCTTGGAGACCAAGGGGATACACAGAGTGAAAGTTGCCTCTGCTGGCCCGCCAAAGAACGAAGAGTCATGGGGATCGGCATGAGTAAGGTAGAATGCTAGAGTTTCGTAGAGAGGTGTGGGTGGGTGCAGAATGGCTCGGTTGCAGAAAAGGGGGAAGGGTCATTTAAAACAATAAGCAGGAGCTGGAAGGGAAGAGAGGAGGAAGAGGAGTGGAACATGGCTGTCTTGCATGGCTCTTCTGTAATCCAGCTTTTCTCCATCCATCTTGGTCCATGCATCAGTGCATCAACTTTGTCTCTTACATCAGTAGGCTGGAAAACCCTGGAGCTGAAGTCCACCCATCTTCATATTCTCCAGCCTGAGAAACACAGTCTTACATATGGGTATTGCTATCGCACAATATCTGAACGAATAAACACGCAGGAACCGATTCAAGTTTGGTATCTGCAGTTGAAGGTCCTGGAAGAGATAGAAGAAGAAATTGTTTGGGTGTGTGTGTGTGTGTTGTTCCCATCCCCGCCCCAGAACGTTCAGCAGAGCTTAAAAGAAAAAGAAGGAAGCAATCCCTTTCTTTTTTTTTTACGCAACTATTTGCCTAGCAGGAGGTTTGTTTACAACTTGTGTCTCTAAACAACGGGGAAAGTAATCATTCCACTGAAGTATAATTAGACTTCCTGACTCAGATCGAGGGAAGGTCTCAAATTTCTCTCCGCTCTTGAGTTGAAATAGAAGAAGAGAACAGATTGTTCTCAACCAATGCAGGCGGATTTTCCTGGAAGATCCCTTTGACTGTTCGTCATTCCAGGGATGCATCAACCCAACTCATTGTGATTTCAATCAATCGATCATCAATCAGAATAGAGCTGGAAGGTCTTCTAGTCCAATCCCAAACGCTCAAGCAGGAGACCTTATCCAATTTCAGACAAGTGGCTGCCCAGTCTCTTCTTAAAAACCTCCAGTTATTAAACCACAATTATGCAGACCATAGATTAATGCAAGGAGTGACTGTTTGAGATTTTCTGAGGACCATCTGCTAGGGAAGTGGTGGAAAGGACACTGCAAACGAATGGCCACATCTATCGCCTTCCAATTCTGTGGGATTTTATATATTGAAGTCCTGTATATGGTACTACTTGGTGTTTTTTCTACAATTGTTGATTGATAAGATATATCAATATAAGATATATATCGGTGTAACCAACCACCTTCCCTTCTCTTCTCCCCACCTCACCTCAATTTAAACCCTCCACCATTTATGCATCCGATGAAGGCAGACGCACCTCACAAAAGCTTCCGTCTTTGAGTACATTTGCTTGTTGGGAAAGATGCCACCAAAGTGTGTTGGCATTCTCTACATCTGTTTCAGTTTCTCTGAAGCTTTCTGAAAATGGGGTGCCCTGAATGTAAGATCTTGTGTGGGGCGGCCTAACCAGTGTAGGATGGAGTAAAACAGCTCCTTTCCATGACACATTACTCAAGAAAGTCATTTTTTTTTTGTTCTGGCATGGGAGACAATGCATTCATGTTCTTTCTTGGTGTCTCCTTAGGTGGTTGAGGGCCTCTACCTCGGGAGCATCAGTGGTAAGTTTTTTCAGTACTTTATTCTCGGAGATGTTGGTGACGATTAGTGTTATGGAATTCTGCTCCTCCCCTCCCTTGATCTAGCCTAGTAAAATAGGCCTGGAATGAACCAGGGTAATGATCCATAGCACCATTGAGATAACAACAGTTGCAGGAATGTCCACAGGATATGATGAGCAAAATCCAGATGGCAGCTGCAGAATTGAAATCGGAACTCTGTCTCTTTTTATGGGGGGGCAATAGCCCTGAATAGTTGTGGGGCATCTCCTGAAGTTCTTCAGCACTTCCTTGGAGGCATACAAGCCCCCCCCCCCCGATCATATAACCGTGTTGCTGTTGCTTCTCCGAGTATGAAGTCCACATCAAAGGCAATCCATTTGTTCATTCTGGATCTCGGAAATATTTGATGCTTTGCAGATGCTGAAGACAAAGAGACCTTGATGAAACATGGGATCACCCACATTCTTTCGGTGCACAACAATGCCAAGCCTCTGCTGGAAGTGAGTATAGCAAACTCCTTGTGAGACATTTTGGGGAGGGGAGACGGTCCTGCAGATTTCAGGCTCACAGCTACAAAGTGGTTGAAGGGCTCTTTCCTTAGAGTTGCCGTCCATCCATCTACACAGAAAACAGATGTCCTAACTTACGGTAACCGATGGAGGGCAGCAGACCCACACAAGTCTGAATGAATCATATCCGTTCTCCCAAAAAGAATGAAACTCAATGCAGTTTTCTTGGTAATGTTTTTTGGGTTGCCATTGCTTTATTCCTAGGGCTGAGAGAGAGGGGCTGGCCCACAGAGACCCAGCCTGCTTTTAAGCCTAAAACTGATTGATTATGTACCATCCAGTCATTTTCGACCCTTAGACACCATAGATCTTCTCCGTGACAATTTATCCCTAATCTGGTTTTTTGGGCCTTGAGATGGGACTACAATTCAGATTTCCTACCTCCTATTCTGACACCTTGAGCAGTTGACCAAATCTGGTTCATCCTTAATTGATTTGTAGGGTCTAAAGTTAACTCACCCAGTCCTTTAGGTGAATTCGACCGCGTCTCCCTTCTGCTGGAGGCAACATGACCGTGTGGCCATCACTGGTTTGGGAAAGGCTGGGATCAGAAAGAACCTGCTCACAAATTCCTCTTCACAAACTGGCAATTGTTTGATTTGCTGCATCGCCCCAAAAACCATGGTGGGCGTTGTCTTATCATCTGGTCCAAAATTCCCTCCTTGAAAGAAGGGAGCGTAGGTTAGGTGAAGACGGGAGAAGAATGGCAACGCAAGGATGAGGCCTGGCAGATTTCAGCAGGCAGACGGCCCATCCACCAGCCTTACAACAGGATGGAGTAGGAAGGCAGAAGAGTGGAAAAAAGAAAAGAAGAGGAACAGGAAACACATGAATGTATTGAGCAATATGGCAATCCCAGGGCACAGAGAAAGAAATGCCGAGACAAGCTGTGGTTCCCAGGCATTGGGTTCATCCTAGTGGGGGCAAAAGACGGTGGCTGTTTCCTCCTCCTCCTCCTCCTCCTCTTCCTCCTCCTCCTCCTCCTCCTCAACTTGCAACATACCCCACCAAAGCTCCTTAGATTTGCATTTCCATGTTTTAAGTGATGTGCGTCTCTCTTGTTTTCCTTCTGAAGAGGGGGAACTATTTTACCGCTGACATTTTTAGCCCTGGGTTGTGTATCCCGGCTTAACAGTTGCTATTCAGCCTCTTGTCTCTTCTCCCCAAACTGCTGAGCTGGAGATTTGAACGCTGGCTGTGACCTTGGAAACTTCTCTGTGGAAGGCCAGACTCTGTCCTGAAGCTGCGTCCTCTTCTGAGGCAGCTATTCATCCCTGCTCTGGGTCCCCTTTTACAATCCCTTGGTGGCCACACAAGGCTTTCCTTCTGGATTGGAAAGCCAAAGAGGATTAAACCTGATTAGGTTGTGATGAAAGATGCCACAAAGGGTCAGAGATGTGGGGCAGCCTGGAAGAAAACAATGGCAAGCCATTTACGTTCTTCTGCCAAGAAGCCATCATGGATGTGTTTATGGAGTCTCCAGGAGCTGGGCTCCATTTGGAAGAGATTTTATCTCTCTTTCTGTGCTTCCTCTCTTGTTTCTCTGCCCTAATGATTTCTTCCAACAACCAGTTTGCCAAACTGCTCAGAAAGTTAACAACTGGTTCTCCCGAAGTGGTGCGAACTGGCTGAATCCCACCACTGCCTATGATTATCATTAAGTGTTGTACCTTATGATTCTTGATGAATGTATCTTTTCTTTTATGTACACTGAGAGCATATGCACCAAGACAAATTCCTTGTGTGTCCAATCACACCTGGCCAATAAAATTCTATGGTTCTATGGTTGGGCAGGCCAGGTCCTCTCTCTTTACCCAACCAACTGTTCAGGCTGTTATACTATGACTAAAATGGGACCCACAGAGCCTCCAGTTCTGAGAGGAAATCCAAGAGATATATTTGATGACTAATACATACATCGACCCAGATGTAGGATCTCAGTTTTTCCCAGCCTAGCTCTTATCTTACTCAGCAAAAGGTGTGTGGCTGTGGCTGCATTGGTACGAAAGAATCAGGTTTGCTCAGAGTTCACCTTGGCCAGGTCCTGGTTGACAACATGCTGTGGGAACCTAGCTTGTGGTTTGATGAGCTGGTAGTTCAATATGCAAACTCAGAAAATGAGCTAATTCGGTCCCAAAGTCATTAACACCCCCGCCCTGTGGGCAAATTTCCTGAAATTGTAACTACAGGTAGCTCTCTGCTCACAAGAAGAATTGTCACCCCAAATGTCCATTGCTAAGCGAGATGGTTGTGAAGCGAATTGTGCCCCATTTTACGACCTTTTTTAGCCACAGTTGTTAAGCGAATCACTGCCACCTATCAGGGCCCAAATTTTGATCACATGGCTAAAACACTGCAATGGTTCTTAAGATTCTACAAAGAGTGCAGAGAAATGCAAAAATAAAAATGATGAGGGGACTGGAGGCTAAGACATATGACAAACGGTTGCTGGAACTGGGTATGTCTAATCTGATGAAAAGAAGGACTAGGGGAGACATGATAGCAGTCTTCCGATATCTCACAATAGCCACAAAGAAGAGGGGCTCAAGCTATTCTCCAAAGCACATGAAGGCAAGAAGCAATGGGTGGAAACTGATAAAGGAGAGAAGCAGCTTAGAAATAAGGAGAAATTTCATGACAGTGAGAACAATTAATCAGTGGAACAACTTGCCTGCAGAAATTGTGAATGTTCCAACACTGGAAGTTTTTAAGAAGATGTTGGATAACCATCTGTCTGAAGTGGTGTAGGGTTTCCTGCCTAAGCAGGGGGTTGGACTAGAAGACCTCCAAGGTCCCTTCCAACTCTGTTATTCTAAGTGTGAAAAACAGTCAAAATTAATTTTTTTGTAGGGTTGTCGCAACCCTAAATGATGATTGTAAGCTGAGAACTGCCTGTAATCCAGAAGGTGCAGTGAAAGATTTTTGTTCAAATAAAACCCAACAAAGAGAAGAATTCAGGGCTTCTGGCTTCGCCCCTTCCCCACAACCTTGGTTCCCACAGATCCCTTTGTCCCGAGGCTCTTTCTCCAAAACGATAATTATATTTAGGAGCACCAAATCGGCAAGGACCTCAATGACGATGGTGATTTGGATGGACCTTTTTTTCCTTTCCGTTCAAGACCAGCGAGGAACCAAAAGAAACAGGATGGAGACAGAGTCGAAAGTAGGAAACCATCCTGTCTCTTTCTGAAGCTTTCTCTTTCTCCTCATTCGGCAAGGCAGCTAGAATTTCTGAATGGATTGTTGGCACAAAGCAAACAAAAATAAAATGAAACACACTGAGATCACACCAGATGCAGGCGGCTCCCCCAGAAGCTACCAATGCTTTGAGTCAAAACTGTCTTAGAATTGCAGCAAAGAGGTTTGGCTGTCGAGTACCACAACAATCATGGCACTTCCTCATTTAAATCGATAAAGCCTCTTCCTGTCGATGTTTATCCGAATCATGGATAGACCTCCATAAACTTTCTCTTTTGAATTTCAGGGCATGACCTACCTCTGCATTTCAGCCTCAGACTCCTCGAATCAAAACTTGTAAGTTCTTTCAAAATTGTCCCACGTGCTGTGAGGGTAACGGAGGGTAAAAAAATATCGTTTCAGAAATAATGGGTTTTTGAGACGAGAAAGCAAGATCCTTCACGGCGGCGTTCTATCTCATGGCCTTATTTTCACAACCCGGAACACACAATCTGTTCTCATCCTTCCATTTCTTTTTTAAAATTATTATTATTACACAAAATTTAAAGTTTATTCATTTTACTTCTCGCTGGTTTATTCTGGCATGCTTCTAATGATGTCAGAGTCACCTGGGTGAATTAGAGCAAGTATATAGTACATACTCTGTAATACTTCCCACAAGCTGTCCCCGGTTCAATATTGTTGCCGCTGTAGTGATGCACACCAGTTTTGGCCAACATAGCACAGGACTCAGTTCCTGATTTTCTCAAAGCAGGACAATTATTGGCTAGGATAACCAATGGGGCTTTGCCCTGTGGAATCATTTTCAGAGTTTGTTTATATCCAAGTGCATATTTACCACTTTTCATAACCAGCTGAAGTCTAGAGTTTATGGATTCTAAAGACTTTGATTTTCTTTTCTTTGATTTGATTGTTTCTTTGATCTTTTTAATGCACTTCTGATTGTCATGTGTGTCTGTGTTTACTTCTCTTCTATTCATGTTCTCATCATATGCTAAATAACAAAAATTTCTTCAATGGGGAATCAAAGCTGCTACCTACTGCCCAAATCAATACATTTCCAAGTGTTTCATTTTACTTGTGAACATCCTTCAAGGAAAGTGCAGACTACTTGTACAAGCAAGGGAAATCAAGTTGGCTTTTTAAGAAATAAACTCAAGTGCACAATTATAGAACCTGGCTGGTACCTGGCTCAATATTAACAACTGCTAGAGGGATTTTGAAGTCCTAGTGGACAATCACTTAAATATGAGCCAGCAGCTGCCAAAAAAGCCAATGCCGTCCTTGGTTGCATTAATAGAGGGATAGAATCAAGATCATGCAAAGAGTTAGTACCACTTTATAATGTTTTGGTAAGATCGTACTTAGAATATCGCATCCAGTTTTGATCACCATGATATGAAAAAGATGTGGAGACTCTAGAAAGAGAGCAGAGAAGAGCAACAAAGATGATTGGGGGACTGGAGGCTAAAACATATGAAGAATGGTTGCAGGATTTGGCTAGTCTAGAGAAAAGAAGGACTAGGGGAGACGTGATAGCATCTTCCAATATCTCAGGGCTGCCCCAAAGAAGAGGGAGTCAAGCTATTCTCCAAAGCACCTGAAGGCAAGACAAGAAGCAATGGATGGAAACTGATCAAGGAGAGAAGCAACCTGGAACTAAGGAGAAATTTTGTGACAGAACAATTAACCAATGGAATGGTTTACCTCCAGAAGTTGTGGTGCTTAAAAACACTGTTAGTTTTTAAGAAGAGATTGGACAACCAATTGTCTGAAGTGGTATAGGGTTTCCTGCTTGAGCAGGGGGTTGGACTAGAAGACCTCCAAGGTCCTTTCCAATTCTGTTATTCTGCTAAAAAATAAAGTGATTGACCAGATGAGATCCTTGAATAAAAAGAGGTGGTAGCATTGATAGGAAAATGGGTGACATATTCAGATGATGGACAGGCTACGCTGATCCCTGCCTTATGAACCAGTGGATAGCAGAACGTTTGAAAAATGCACAAAGTTGTGGCTTCAACCCATACAGGTTTGCAGACAGAAAAATGAGCTTTAATTACATGAAATCAGCAGCTGCAGTTTTATTGATCCCCCAAACAGTTCCTGAACCTCTGGTTTTTCCACAAATACGTACAAATAACTTGTGTTCCTGTTATAAAAGCATGGCTACCGTACCTAGTTAATAGTCATGTGATAAATTTATGTGCTGCTGTAGCGGAGTGTTGGTTTTGCTTTGAGATGTTATTGCCAACACCTTTTGATTTTCTTTTTTTCAGTTTTGAATTCCCCCCCTCCCATTTTTGAATTTTGAATTCAACCTCTTTCGAATGTTTGAAGCCAAAGATGGAAGCGTTTTTGCAAGCATCCTCTCCTGTGAGCTAAATATTCCCTCTGAAAAAAATTTTTGGGTGAGAATATCCTTCTTCAGCAAAATTGGGCGGTTATTTACTCCTCCCCCTTCCCTCCATCTTTTTTGTGCAATCACAACACGCCTCCCCGCAGTGGGCCAAAGGAAGGAAACTCTGTTCTGAAGTGCCTATTTTTTGCACTCTGTTTTGGAGTCCAGATTTCACAATCTCCAATGAACTTTGAAAAGGTTTTCCAAGAAGCTAGTTGAGAACGGGGTGGCATGGACTGACCCCAACACCACAGATGAATGGCAGCCTTTGGGATCCTCACCCTGTTTCCGCTCCAAACATAAGGGGGTTGGGAGGGAGGAGGATGGCTCCTGGAAGGATCCCAGGAGAACATCACCCAAGATCTTGTGTTGTCATGAGGAACAGCAATAGTGTATTTACTTTTCTTTCTTGAATTCTGGCTTGCTAGTCAAGAGAACTATTTAGTCACAGTCCCAAAGCAAGTGATGTTTCTTTCTTCTCTCCATTCCAGAATACAACATTTTAAAGAGTGCATCAGTTTTATTCATGAATGTAGACTGCATGATGGAGGCTGTCTCATTCACTGGTATGTAGTCCTGCCTTTTTTGTTATTTTCCCAGGAAACCTGAGAAACTCTGGGAGTTTAAATATCTGCAAATAAACATACCTTTAAATCCTGTGGCTTTCCTAAGAAGCATTATAGTGGTGGCGATGGTGAAATGTGGCAGGGGAATTTTAAGAGTTGACCAAGTCCACAACTGCTAGCTGGGGAATTCTAGGAGTTGAAGTCCACAAATCTTAGCATTGTCAAGTTTTGAAAACCCTGATCTAGTTATGTTGTTTGTGGAAAAATTGGATTCCCAGATCTGCCCCAAAAGACTGCCAGTGCATGTCCATAGATGAGGATGGACTTGAAGCCAAGTCTTCTCAAACCCCACCAGACATCTTAACCCAGGGGTCTCCAACCATGGCAACTTCCACAAGTCTTAAAGTTGCTAAGGTTGGAGACCCCTGCCTTAACCATTTCATCTCACTGCTTCCCATTTTGTGTCTTGATTATTTAGTTGAATCCAGTTAATTTTGGCAGGTTAAACAAGCCATGATTATAGAAGAATGGTTTTAGGTGATGATGGACAATTACAAGTTGACCATTTTACTTCGTTTTGAGTAAAAAACTCTTGCAAATCCCGAGTCGGTAGTGAATATTTTCCACATCCGAGTAAACTGAAGACCGTCGCTTCTCCTTTCTGTCAACATAGCTTAGCGGGAGTTTCTCGTAGCACCACGATTTTGGTGGCCTACCTGATGACGGTAACCCACTTTGGCTGGAAAGAATGTTTGGCCGCTGCCAAAGCTGTCCGTTCCTACGTGAGCCCCAACTTTGGGTTTCAGAAACAGCTTCAGGAGTATGAAGCTACGTTACTGCAGGAGGTAAGGCATCACAAGGGCTCCTTGTTTGACCCCGGAGTCATTATGGGCAAATCTTTGCACGCTTGTGTCCTTCTCTGTAGCACTTAATTTGCTTTTATTAATTACTTACTTTTTAAATTATTACTTATTGATCAAATTTATATAGCTGCCCGTGTCACCCAAGGGGACCAAGTTAATGCTTAGGAAGGCTTTTAGGGAAACAGATGGGTGAGGCAAGAACATGAATTGGTAAGAGAGGCGAGAAACAATTACTGCACTGAGTCATATGCTCAGTGTAATGCCATGATCTTGTATCGCACATGTTTGATGTGCCTTTTTCGCATGCTTGTAACCAGGGGGTCTCTAAGGGCTGGTTGAGGGCCAAGAAGACCACATCCTACAAGCTTCAGTCCCTTCTTTGTATGGGTCACCTTAGTCCTTGCATCCCAGAGAGAATTTCCCAGCGCTGGTTCGTCCGTTGTTCTTATCAAAACACGGAACTCAGCAAGAACCTCGTAAGCTAACATGGAACCTTGATTTTTGATTGCAAGGTGCAGTCAACGCTACAACCGTTTCAATGTACATTGTGGGTGCAACGCAGGTAAAAAAATATGCCAGGGATTCTTTCCATTGCACAGTTTTGGTTGTCATCTTGACTTTTTTCTTCTTTTTTTGGCCCTCTTACCCAGGTCCCCATAACTCAAAATCTTTTAATATCTAACCACACCGGGAGTGGCAACTCTGGTTTCCCCCAGGCCAAGTGAATTTACTCTGGGCTCACTTCCTTTTTCCCCCTAACCACTGAAATCGGGACGTTCCGAGAAAAATACTCTGCTTGAAGTGGGATGGGACCAAGTGGAACAGGAGCTGAGAATTACAGTGCAAAAAAAAAACCCAAAAAACCAACCAACACCAACTCTTCAGAGAAAACGTTCAACTGTTGCAGAAGTACCGAGCTTGGGATTCCCCCCAACATCTAAAATGTCCCCCCAACCAAGAAAGGCCCAGATATGGAACCTGGGCTGTGGCATCAGTGGGCACAACATTCCCACCAGGAGAGTGACTGGAGGCCTTGAGGCCAGGACCACCACTCATCCATCCTACCAACGTGTAATAAAACGAGGCATTGGACGTGGGAATAGATGCCTGTTTGCAGGCTGTAACTGAAACCACCAGACATCCAACGAAAGGAAGACAGGTGCTCCTTTTTGGTCCCTCGTGTTTTCCATCCGGCAGGTGTAGCCTCAAAACCAAATATTTTCTGGATTTTTGAATATTTGAGCAGGGTTTTTTTAAGGGTGCAGCACATCCTTGCTAAATACTAAATCAAGGGTGTCCAACCTTGGCTGTTTTAAGACCTGTGGACTGGCTGGGGAATTTTGGGAGCTGAAATCCACAGGTCCTAAAATGGCCAAGATTGGAGACCCCTGTACTAAATAGTTTTTTATTCATTGATGAATAATCTTTTCATAAAATTTGTTAGTCCGATAGGTATCCACCAGGCTCCTTATTTTTGATAGTTAGGAGAAGGGTGAATGACAGCGATTTAATACATTCACAGAAAAGAAGCAGGCCAGAGCTAATGATATATCGTGGTACCGAAGTAGAATTGCTCCTTTTAGAGGCAGTCTACCTCTGAATAACTGTTGACTTCTTGCCATGCCTTGTGGAAAGGGCTTCCCGGAAGACAACGAACAGTAAGATCGCGAGCTCCAGGTTGACCTTTAGAGTCATAGCCACAAGTCTGACTTGGGGCTCTTCCACTCCCCTGACTCTGAAACTGAATGAAATATTGGTTTCTCTTTCGCATTGATTCTCTGAAATGAATATATATACTTCAGATTCATCATTTTCCGGGTAGCTTATCTGTGCAGGACGGGCTTCAAAGATTGGTAATCAGGTGCTTGTGTGATCAAAAAGCCAAGATATGCGACAGACATAAAACCAGATGCAGCTTGATCCCATCATTGTGATTGACATCTTGACTTTTTTTGACCATATCCTGTAGCAGTGTGAGTGACATATCACTCCCCCACTCTGATTTTTTATTTTTCTAGGGCCACTGGTCTCAGATGCTTAATCCGCCCCACTCTCTGAAAACCAAAACATTGGAGCCTCCCTTAAATGCCTACTTAGGGAGAGTAGGGGAAGGATTGGCAAAACTGGAGGCGGAGTTAAAAGGGGGAGCAGCTTAGAATCCCTTCATAACCACAAGTGAACTAAATTCAATTCCATGACCCTCATTCTAACACCCTAGGAAGTGCTAACGGTTAGTTGAGAAGGTTCCTGTGGAGAGACTGTTTTGCAATAAATCCGATTAATTGGACCTTCATGGGTGGACCCTGATCTTTTGCGCCTGGCAGGAAGTTAGTGAAAATATTACTCATTCTTCTACCTAGTATACTATTTTTTTCCTTCATTATAGCACTTTAAAAAAAAAAGAAAAAGAAAAGGACAAGGATTTGGTGTTCCTAGAATAGCTAAAACATTAATTAATTCATTATGCACAAGGTGAAAAAAAGTTTTCTTTTGGAAACCCCCAAATGAGCATTGTTGCAAATCATATGATTTATTAAAGAACATAGATAGATAGATAGATAGATAGATAGATTGTGTGAGTAGATAGATATAGACAATGATAGGTAGGTAGGTAGGTAGGTAGGTAGATAGATAGATAGATAGATGCTGGAGGGATGAGGGATAGAGAGATAGGGAGGGATGGGGAAAGAGAGAGAAAAATATATATATTTAGGGGTGTTTATATATTTTATATGTGTGCTTTTTCTGTCAACATTGATTTGCCTAGAAAGCCAAATTTCCTGTTATGTTATCTGATCAGTAACAGTTCGGAGCAGCCCCTCAAAAATCTCTAGCAAATTATGCGCTGGCAGATCTGAGGCCGAAGAAGATTGTGTAAGCAGAATTTGAAGAGTGGGAAAGGGAAATGAAGAAAAAAAAAACAACTTTCCATTTTTTCTTTTTCTTTTTTTTAAAGTCCAATTTTTATGCTGGCCCCGTGTGAAACCAGAGAGTGGAGCTAAAGGCTTTGAGAATCTTAATTAAGCACCTAGATGCGGCTTTATTGGAACAGCATGGCAGCATTAAGAAAAATCAAGTGAGCTTTGGGTCTTGTTCATAGCCCCGAGAATGGTAGTGAAATGTCACTAATGTTTCCTGTTTCAAAACAATCTGTGGCTGGTTTCAGGCGGGTGGGGGTGGGGAGCGGGTGGGCGGGTGGGTGGGCTCCGCGACCTGAAGAGGAGGTATGTCAGGAGAGGCAAAAATGTTAAAAATTCCCACTGGAAATCCCCCAAAACTAGCCAGAGCCCACTTGTGGAAATTAATGCTCAGGGGACCTTAAAAGCTGCTATGAATGGAATTCACAGCCAGCTCTAATTGGTGGTGGTGAAAGTCCTTTTCTCATTGACGTTTTGATGCTTTACTCGTGCTTTCCTCACGTGGCTTTGTGAAAGTGACAAGGGTATTTTGCTGCTCTCTGGGTTGAAATTAAGACTCGCCAAAGGCTCTTCCGCGACAGTGGGGAAATTTGGTGATGATCCTGGAACTGCACTGGGCTTCGCTCTAGGATTGCATGTTATTTTTTACGTGGGAGCAGTTGATTAAAGTTACTTTATTCAAGAAGAGCAACCAAGATGGCCTGGAGGCTAAACCATGCATTGAGCGAATGAAGGAATTAGGTTGTGTCTAGTCTAGTGAAGAGAAAGACTAGAGGGGGACATGACAACTGTCTTCCAGTACTTGGAGGGCTGTCACAGAGAGGAGGGGGTCGTCCTGTTTTCCAAAGCACCAAGGAGAAGAAGTAATAGGTTGGAAGATCATTAAAGAGAGATCCGACTTAGAATTAAGGAGAAATTTCCAGATAGTGAGAATAAACAGTGGAACAGCTTGCCTCTGGAATTATGGGTGCTCCATCCCTGGAGGTTATCAAGAAAACTTGGGAGAGCCACCTGTCTCGAATGATATAGGACCGTGATGGCTAACCTTTTTGCCATCGCGTGCCAAAAGCAGGGGGAGCGTGGTGGGGTCACATGCAAGCGTGCCCACATCCATAATTCTATGCACCCCACACCCTCGTGCTCCTCCCCTTTTGGCATGTGATGGCACGGTAGGCCCATTTTTTGCTCTCCCCAAGCTCCAGAGCCTTTCTAGGAGCCTGGGGAGGGCAAAGACAACCTTCCCCACCCCCCTAGAGGCCCTCTGGAGGCCGGAAACAGCGTGTTTCCTGACTTCTGGTGGACCCAGAAGGCCTGAAAATCACCTGGCTGGCACACGCATGCTGGAGCTGAGCTTGCGTGCCCACCGATATGGCTCCGCGTGCCACCTGTGGCACCCGTGCCATAGGTTCGCCATCACGGATATAGGATCTCCTGCTTGAGCAGGAAGTTGAATTAGAAGACCTCCAAGGTTCCTTCCAGCCCTATTATTCTATGCTCTATGCTCTTCTTCCAACTTAGCTCTAGTTTAAGAGGACTAATAGAACTTTAGTTCTGGAAGGAAATGATTGGGTCGGATGTCTATGGAGGTCCATGGATCATGGAGATAGAGTGAGAAGATCCCTGACATAGACATTGTGTATGTCTGGGTAGGGTGAATGGGTCTTAGGTGACCCATATCTGTCTTCTAAGACAACATTTTCTCCTTGAGTTGACCATAGCCTGTTGACTGACCTTTCATTCTATGTACTCTCTGTATGTTCTCACTTGATAGCTCCTCTGGAATTTTGTCTTGGCAGTACCGAACCTGGGTCCAGATGGAGTATGGCAAGAACCCCCTCCCTGACCAAGAGGAGCTACAGCGGTTACTCTCCCCCAAAGAAGAGAAAGTCAATGAGCCACAAATAGGACTCAGAGAAACCAAATGGAACAGGGCTCCAAGCCCAGACAACCACGAGCCACATACCAGATATGGTGACAGCAGCAACAGCAGCCACCACCAAGGAACCAACCGATAACTGGAGGAATATTTGGAAAGAACCTTTTTAGCTTCTTCTTTTGATCAATATGAAGAGGTGTTGTAGGCCCTTCCTTTCTGGTCCTTCCTTGAGTGTGTTCAGGCTCCTTGTGGGTTGGGCTGCAATAGTGGACTTCTCCAGAGGTCAACTTAAGTGCCTCTCGCTGTCCCATTTGGAGGCTGCCCATGTCAAGAAGAAAAAAAATTGGGTCATTTAAACAGTTTCAAGGAGATGGGTGTGCAATTATCCCAAGCGTCTTGCTGGCTGAGAAGATGCAAAGAATTTTGGAAGTTATTTTTGGGATTTGTTCTCAAGGGTGACACGGAGAACACTTGATCTGAATAGGAGTGATGAATATGGTTAGCAAGAGCATGTATCTTGGGAAACAGATGATTTTTTTTTTATTAGTAATAATTCTTAGAATTGGGAGTGATTTCAGCTTTTGAGAAACAGATTTTATTACGTCTGCTTCGACTGTTGTTTGAATTAGTGCCCCAAATTAGATGCGCTGTGATGGGAACATTACTAAGATAAGCCACCAATGAACTTAAATAATGCAAATCAGTATGATGTTTACATGAACAATAATAATACCTAACAACATAAGCCTGCAATTCTCTACTGAATATCTAGGGATCTATCATGTTATCGGATTGCCCTAAGTTTCTTTTCGTGATATTGCTTAAAGGGATTTTCACACACATGTTCAAAAGAAGCCCTTACATGAATCTGGGTCTGCAACCTTCCCACATTCACCATCAGGTCCCACAAACATGTAACTAGGGAAGGGAGCCCCATTTTGCCATCAACACTTGGAATCTATGGGCAAGATTTTAACAGAAGCTCCACCTTTTCAATTAATCTACTGTATCATTATCCATTTTAGATAAGGCGGCCATTCTTGTTGCAATAGCACTTAGACTTACATCCCACTTCACAATGCTTTACAGTCTTCTCTTAAGTGGTTCAGCCTCTTGCCCCCAACCATCTGGCTCCTCCTTTTACTGACCTTGGAAGGATGGAAGGCTGAGTCAACCTTGAGCAGTGAGTTAGTTGTGTGCAAGAACTGTCTTCCCAAATCACCAAGCCAAATTCCTTGCCTCCTTTGCTTGGGAGCTTGGCCTGCAGCCTCGATGGAGAAGCAACTGCAATTTTGGGAGTGGGTTAAAATGGCTTATGGGGGAAGTTCAGAAGCAGCCCAGACAGCTTGTCTGGCTCTTCTGCAAACGGCACAGGAAGCCCACATGGGAACTCATCTCGGAAAGAGAAAAGAGGCTGCCTCTGGTAGGAACAGGAAATCATTGTAGATATGTGATAAGCAGAGATTACTTTTACAACCGGGCTACCAACAGATCGAAGCTACGGCAGGATACATTGCTGAAGTGAGAGCATTTGATTCCTCGATCCCTCCCTGAAAGATCTCCCACCTGGTTGCTGTCTCACAGGGCGCACAATCCGTGTTTCTGGGAGAAAGGGCCTGGGTAGGAAAATCAGAGGTGAAAAACCATGTAGGGTTTGAGTCTTGGAGGGTTCTCCCTCATCAAGACTCAAAAATCAAATCTCAAAGGTTATTTTTTATCTATGGACATCCAAGAAGGGAGGCGAGCATGGTCTCTGGATGTCGCCAAAGTGCCCTTTTTCAAAAAGCAACTAGACTTTCTTTGTTTTTCCATGAAGACATGTCTCCTCCAAGGAGCTTCTTCAGATAGTTCCTCATCCCAGAAGCTTCTTCAGAACTGAAAAAGTTTCTTGGATGAGAAGTGAAAGGTCTTTGTGGAAAAACATATGGCTATATGTAGCCCCATCTCTTTTCAACTCCTAGTAACGATTCAGTTTGCTCCAGCTACACCCCAGCTCTGTTTCTAAAACCATTTGCTAAGTGATGAGCAATGTTGAACCGGATAAATATTTTGAAGTTTTGAAGAGAAAGGTCTTTAGTAACAGAATGTCAAGATAGGAACAATCATTAGCCACCCTTTGGGTTTCCAAGAATCAGGAGGAAGAGGAGATAACTATGAATTGTGAATTTCCAAGAAACAGACGAGCAGACATTTTGACCCAAGTCTGGATGACTTGTGAGAACATTACTTCCTTTTTCACCATTTGTCTGTTGCAAAGATTGAGCAGATTCCAATGAAGGAGAATATTTGTAATTCGGGGTTGAAATGAGGAGTTCTTGATGATCTCTGAGCTTGGTGGTTTCCTTGCAGACATTTCATTACCCAAAATTAGTGCTAGTCATGATGTTACCCAGTTTGGGTAATGAAACATCTGCAAGAAAATAACCAAGAGTACCAAATACCACCACCATCTCCTCCTCCTCCTCCTCCTCCCTCCCCCCTCCTCCTCATCTCCACATACCCCACTCCTTCTAGCACCAAGGAAGTTCCCTTGTCGGGTAATGAAACATCTTTAAGAAAACAACCAAGATCTGAGAACAGGACCCTCACTGAGCAGATTTGACTGAATGGGGGTCCTCGCCTCCTCCTCATTTGCAAACAGAAGTCCAAGGCTGAAATGGAGCCAGACAAGGAAGTTAAACCTGGTTGATCAGACATGAAGATGATGGTGAGGGATCCTAGCTTCCATGTCCCTGGGAAGGAAAAAATATTTCAGGGCAGTTGGTCCTTAAATCTGATAGATGGCGGACACCTCATGACATTCCTTGGCCAGCCTTTGCAAACATCCTTGGGGAAGTTTAACCTTCATGACTAAACTTTATTGATTTATTAAAACAATAAGGTTGTCCAGAAATGCATGGACTGCCCATAGACATAGAGGCAAAATAAAGCCATAAAATGAGGAAAATGTGCTGGGCTACCAAACTGTCTATCAACTGGCCAAATAGTTCTGTAAGCTTTACAGTTTCCTCTGTAGTATAACTGTAGGCAAGGAAGGAAGAAATGCAGTTTAAAGAAAGTCCCCGGGGAATGAGGGAAAGCTGCCTCCAATTTTGTCCTCTAGTGACATTTCTCACAATTTTTAACAGATGTTCAGCTGCTGGGCAGTTGTGCCCTCACAATTCTCACCCTCCTTTGGTGGCATCCTTAGAAATTGACACAACTGCCGCCCTTCCTGTGGAGCCCCTCCTTCACCTGCCAACCTCTGCTAAGTTTCCACCCTAATCATCTTTTTCTCACGCTTTGGGCTTTCCCCCTACCTCTTTCTTGGCCGTCTTGACCATTAACTAAGAAAACAAATTAAAAACGAACAAATAAAGCGGAATGGCAGGAAGGCAAAAGAAAGGGAAAAAAAAAAGAAAACAGGGAGGCAAGAAGGCAAAAAAAGAAAAGGAAGAGAAAGATATCAGCAAGGCAGAAAAAAGAGCAAAAGAGGAAGGAAGGAAGAAGGAGGGAGGGGAGGGGGAGAGAAACGAAAGGTAGGAAGGTAGGTGGGAAGAAAGGGTGGGATGGGAGAGACAGAGAGATGAAAGGAAGGAAGGAAGGAAAAGAAAAAAGAAACGCTGGAAGGGAAAGCAGGAAAGAAAAAGAAAGATTTCCGATAAGGAGAAGCAGATACTCCTGGGCAACCACCCAACTCCTCCGTCTCCGCCTCGTGGGCGCCCAAGAGTTCCTTTGACCCCCAAGCGGGCAGTTCTGCGACCCGGGCACTCCAGGAAGACTCCCACCTGGCAGGCATGAGTGACGCGCCGCCCGCTGATTTCTTTGAAATGGGGGCAGTGGTAAGAAACCGCTGGGCATGCTTCCCCTCCCATTGGCCAGCCTACCTCCCGCTCTAGCTTGCCATTGGCTGAACGAGCTGTGTGGCCGATCTCCTCCGCTCGGACGGGGGTATAAAATGCTCTTCAAAGCGCGAGTTTCGGGCTAACTTTTGCGGGCGGTGCGCTTATCCCGGGAGAGCTTCTCACCTCGCTGCAGCCGGCGAAGTCCAGATGTGGAGCAGGTCAGCGGGAGGAGGGGAGGGACAGAGGACTTCCCTGGAAGAGGGTGGGCAGGTCTTGCTTGTGGGGTCTCCTGGAGGGACAGTGATGGGCTTCCAGATCCAGAGTTCTTAGCATCCAGAGGGAGGTCCCCTTTCTCCTGAGCTTCTGGACATTCAGGACCTTGGACATCTTCTCTGCTGGTTTTGGACCCGACTTTTTCTTTTGATCCCGCAGTTGCCGTCTTTGCTTGATTTGGGTTGGTTTCTTGCAGCTTTGGGGCTCTGAAGTTGGATGAGCTGTCATCCCTTGGCATGGCCATCCGAAAGGTCTCCAGGGTAGCTTTCCCTCCCGAAGTGGGGGTTTCCGAAAGAGATATGGAGGGAGAAGAAGGAGAAGGGAGGAGAGACGGAAGGGGAGGACACAGATGGCTTGACTTCTCACGGCAGGAGAGACCAAACGATGGTGCAATCAACATCTGTCTTGAACAAGGTTTCTCAACTCAACCACTTTCCGATATGTGGATTTCAACTCCCAGAATTCCCCGGTTGGGGCATTCTGGGAGTTCAAGTCCACGCATCAGAAAGTGGTGGAGGTTGAGGAACACTGGCCTAGAAGCAGAATTGGGACATTTCTGCTCTGGTCTCCTTCCTGGTCCTGAAGAACATAGAAGCTGCTGGCCTCTTGGATTTCTGCATCCTGCACAGAGACCGACTTCTGAATTAGCTTGCACAGAGAAATCTTCCTGTAGAATTGTTCATTGGACTGTGGTGGCTGCTATTTTTTGACAGCCTTTAAAAGGAAATTGTGGCCGGGGTTTTAAAAAATGGCGCACTAGCTCGAGAAGCCCAAATTAGAAACCTTCCCCTAAAGCTGAAATTCAGAACGTTAAAATTCTAACCAAGAATTTCCAGTGAGATATTCTAGGTTGCTATTTAAACATGGTTTGTGTGACCCATCCCCACACTTTAATTCTGGTTCTCTAAGGCTCATGACATTCTAACTTAGACGCACGTTTTGCTTCTTGGATTGCAGTGTTTTCTTTAAAACAACGACATGAAAAGAATCTTTGAACCAGTCCTATGATTCTATGATGATTGAGATATTGCTTAGAAGCTGTTCTTCAGATCAGTACAAGTTTCTTCAGAAATGTGCACCAAAGATGATTAGGGGGGTTGGAGGCTAAAAGATACAAAGAATGGTTGCAAGAATCCGGTATGTCTAGTCTAGTGAAAAGAAGGACTAGGGGGAACATGATAGCAGTGTTCTGATATTTGAGGGGCTACCACAAAGAAGAGGGGTCCACCTATTCTCCAAAGCACCAGAAGGCAGGACAAGAAACAATGGATGGAAACTAAGCAAGGAGAGAAACAACCTAGAAGTAAGGAGAAATTTCCTAACAGTGAGCACAATTAAACAATGGAACAGCTTGCCTCCAGAAGTGATGGGTGCTCTGTCATTGGAGGCTTTTAAGAAGAGAGTGGACAGCCACTTATCTGAAATGGTGCAGACTCTCTTCCTTTAACAGAGTGTTGGTCTAGAAGACCTCCAAGGCCCCTTCCAGCTCTGTTATTCTGTTAAAATCTCTCTCCGTTGCAAAGCATCTGCTTTAACTGTTAGATTTAACAGTGCTGTAGAGCATCGAGGGCAGTGATGGTTCTCCAACCATTGTGGTCCCGTCTTCTGGAATTACAGCTGTTGTTTCAGCAATGGCGAAACTGTTTGATGGGGTCCAGTTGCTACAGATGAGGCTCAGTCTTCCTCCTTTCTCATTGGGGTTTAGGACTAGCAATAACACAGGTGCACCGAGGGCATTGACGTGTGAATAAATCTTGTTGGACAGCTGGCCTGTACTCACTAGGGATGGTTGCAATTTAGGAAATGAGTGCAGACGCCCCATTGCTTTGTTCACAGAGAGAGAGAGAGAGAGAG
>WNWU01000065.1:4779062-4811876 GCA_012654045.1 Ptyas mucosa | reverse complement strand
GAGAGAGAGAGAGAGAACCACAAAAGGAATCTGATTCTTACATTTTGAGGAAGCTCTTTTTCAGGGAAAATTGTTAATAGTTCTTGATTAAAGATAGTTTGGGCAGTTTTTTCTCCCCCGCAGTCAGCTGATACATTTTCTCACAGTTTTACACTGAACATTTCGTTCGTGAAGAGACTTCCGTAAAATGCAGTTGGAATCGCCTCTCTTGTGCAGTTTTGGGGGTTCCATGTCTTTCTTCCCCCTCAGTTGTGGGTGTATCTCTTTCTCTTGCCTTCAAAGAAACCCGTAGAGACCGCTTTTAAGAAAAATCACGGCGCTCGAAAAGGCTTAGATAGAGTTTAATGATCCTATGTTGATCTTTCCTTAATATAGATATAAGCAATTTGAAATTTTTCACTCAAAGTTCCACTAGGACACAGAAGCCTCCACATGTTATAAAAGATTGTTTATAATTTGGATCTCTTATTTATGTATGTATGTATTTATTTATTTAGTCGCATTTCTATGCTGCCCAACTCCCAAGGGACTCTTGTTGACTCTCAAGTCAAGCTTTCTCCTCATGTTCTCCTGGACATGTCCATTCCATATTTTTATTTTGTCAGATGTGTTTGTTATCCATTTTGCTTCGAAGCAATAATGCAAAAATACAGAAATTGTTATTACTGGCATCAGGAACAATTTCCCCCTTAGTCTTCAGCTCCAGAATCCAAGTTCTAACTATGATTGACTCTGCAGATCAGTTTCAGAATGAGCCGACACTGATTTATATGTTGTTATCTAGCTAGCTTAGAATGTAACCTCAACATCTGCTAATATATAAGAAGTTTGAGCTGAGATCATGACTTTTGGTACAAGAGCATTTCATAAGGACAGTCTATCTGCCCCAAGCACACCGTGGTTTACATTGTATTACAACCACCAGACCTTTTCATATTATTTCCTAGCTCTGAATCTACCCCGCAGATACACACCTTCCTTCTTGAGGTTCTCCCTGTTGACAGCTGTCAGTTCAATTTCATAGAGGGTTAAAAATGGGGCACAGGATCAAAGCAGTGTTTCTCAACCTTGGGGACTCTAAGATGGGTGGACTTCAACTCCCAGAATTCCCCAGCCAGCAATGGATGAGAAACACCAGATCAGAGATGGAAATTTTGACAATATTGGAGTTCCACAGCAAAAGGGCTCAAGTGTTGAAGAAAACCCTTGACATGTTCTTGACATGTTCTCCTTTACAGGGTGTGTGACCGAAACGGTGGAAGGCGGCTTAGACAATGGCTGATTGAACAAATTGACAGTGGACTGTATCCTGGTTTGATCTGGGAGAACGAGGAGAAAACCATGTTTCGTATCCCGTGGAAACATGCGGGAAAACAGGATTATAACCAAGAGGTGGATGCATCCATTTTCAAGGTATTAAAAACCATCTTTTGATGGAAACCACAGACATTCCTTGATCGAGTTGTTGGTAGTTTGGCCCAAGATCCAGAGAAGTCTCAAATATGAAGTTGTCTATCCCCCTTTTTGAGTGACTTTTGATAAACTCTAATACATAAATAGATGTGTATGCCAATCATCTTGCTATCCAAATCATAGTGTCCAACTTAGATTTTTTTTAGAAAAAAAAATCCTGTAAAAACTGGTTCCTACTTTGGAACAACTTTTGTTTAGGTGATTATCTAGAATTTGTTTTGAATTGCCCATGAAGTTGGATGATGGTTAAATAGTGCTCCATGGCATAGGGCCTAGTTATCTCCGAGACCGCCTGCTGTCACCGATGACCTCCCATCGACCCGTGCGCTCCCACAGAGAGGGCCTCCTCAGGGTGCCATCAGCCAAACAATGTAGGCTGGTGGCCCCCAGGGGGGAGAGCCTTCTCTGTGGGGGCACCCACCCTCTGGAACCAGCTGCCCCCGGAGATAAGGAGAATTAATGACCTCAGTGCCTTCCGCCGTGCCCTTAAAACACATTTTTTCCAACAAGCCGGGCTGGCTTAAGAAGAAATTTTAAGTTTTAAATTTTAAATTTTAAATTTTAATTGGTTTGTTAGTTTTAATTCTGGAGCCAAATTTATATATATTTTAACTGTTTTAATATTTGCATTTTATGTTTTTATTTCTGGCTGTACACCGCCCTGAGTCCTCAGGGAGAAGGGCGGTATATAAATTGGAAATAAAATAAAATAAATAAAAATAAATAGATGAGATGCCAGTTTCTCACCACCAGCAAGTAGATATTTTCTTTTATTTAGTCACTAAGTATTGCCATGGTGCTGAATTGGAGAGCTGGATAATTTAGATTGTAGTACTTGCAGTAATCAGGAAAAAAGCTTCTGACCGCACCTAAGTTCTTGGTAGAAATTATATTTTAAAGGGGCAACCTGCATGCCCTTTTAAAACAGTGAACAAGATGTTTCAATGTGGCACGCATGCTGACATTAATGTTCATAAGATGTAGAAGAAACCTAAGAATAAGAATGAGGAATGAGAAATGATCTCCAGAGGACCAATGTCCTGTCAAGATACTTGGATGGTGGAAATGGCCTTACTAAAGGTCTTCCTTATTTTTATTTTTATTTATTGATTTGTATCCCACTTTTATTACTCTTATTTACTTGCATCCTGCCTTTATTATTTCTACAAATAACTCAAGGCAGTGAATACACCTAAAACTTCTTCCTCTTCCTATTTTCCCCACACCCTAGCCCTGTGAGGTCTCAGAGAGAGGGGCTGGTGCAAAATTGTGCATACACTTGAGTGCTTTTGTACCACCAGAGAGAAGTTCCTTGCACGTCTAATCACACTTGGCCAAATAAAATATAATGTAAATTACCCAGCTGGTTTTTGTGGCTAAGATGGGACTTGAACTCGCAATCCCCTGCTTTCTAGCCTGATGCCTTAACTGCTAAACCAAGCTGACTCTCCTTTGTCCCTTTCTTGGGAGTCCCTTTCTCTCCTTGTGTTCCTGACTCTCTTTTATCCCTTTCTTGGGAATCTTTGTCCCTTTCTTGGGAGTCCCTTTCTCTCCTTGTGTCCCTGACTCTCCTTTGGCCCTTTCTTGGGAATCTTTGTCCCTTTCTTAGAATCAGGATCTCAAGCAGTTGAGTCCTTCCTTGTGAGAACTCTTCCTCTCCTCCCTTGTAGGCCTGGGCGGTATTCAAAGGCAAGTACAAAGAAGGAGAGAAGGCAGAGCCGGCCACATGGAAAACCAGACTCCGTTGTGCCTTAAACAAAAGCCCTGACTTTGAAGAGGTGACGGAGAGGTCACAGCTGGACATTTCTGAGCCCTACAAGGTTTACCGCATTGTTCCAGAGGAAGAACAGAAATGTAAGTGGGGCCTGGCCGCACAATTTTGCATCTGCTCAGTGCAACTGTGCCTGGTTGCAGGTATTAGATGGTGGGCGTAGTTTTTATTGGCTTCTCTTCAAAACAAAACCTTTCCCAGGATAAGTTGCACATATTCTAAAAATCTCCAGAGCTGCTGAGGTTGAGAAATGATTCGAGTTGTTTCTCTCCAAATTATTGGAGGGAAGAGAATTAAACTCTTCCCTTGCTTATGAAGCGCTAAACACTGGTGCATTTAAAATAAATGGCTCTCTGGGAAAAAAAAAAGTGTGATTGTGGGTTGTCCTTGACTTAAAACAGCAATAGCACTTATATACTGCTTCACAGTGCTTTGCAGCCCTCTCTAAGCGATTGACAAAGTCAGCATCTTGCCCCCAATAATCTGGGCCCTCATTTTACCAACCTTTGGAAGGATGGAAGGCTGAGTCAACCTTGAGTTGGTCAGGATCGAACTCCTGGCATTGAGCAGAGTCAGCCTGCAATGCTGTATTCTAACTACCGCACCGGTGCCAAACAGCAACCATTACAAACATTTGTTTAGCAACCATTTGAAATTACGGTGGCACTGAAAAAGTGACATGACTAGTTTTGGGGCTATCTCCAGGTCATGCTTAAGACACATATGGAAGTGGCATCAAGCAAATTACTGCCCTTTCCAGCCAGATGTTAGGACTTCAACTCCCAGAATTCCCCAGCTGGAAAACAACGATATAAGCAAAACCATTTTAAGTGTTGATCTCGCATGTCTGGTGCATATTTTTGAGGAAGCATTTCAATCAGCTTGTTGGGCCCCAGCCATCTCTATTATTCCGCCATGTCCTTTTCTTGACATCGGTGGGAGGCTTTGCTCCCCCTTTAATTGAGCAGTTCGGCTGCCCCCCCCGCAAGACTCCATTTTCCGGGGTTGTGAGAGTGGGCAAAAATACAATTCTGGGTTGGCTCTTTTATCAGAGCTCAATGTTGTGGTTACAGAACACCATGTCCGACTTTACCGGAGCTGTACAGCCTGCATTATTTTTAGCTGTGGTTCTTCTGGTGTGGTGTCTTTTCAACCATGCAAAACTGAATTTCAAGAAATCTGTCTCTGCACCAGGCCTTTTGCTGTTGATTGCATGAATACTTTTGTCTGTGACACAACCCAAAATGCTATTTTCTCACTCCCTTTGTGCGATGTGTCGAAGGTGTCAAGGTGGGGGTCTCTGCAGAGAAACCCACAACTCTTGGCTCCCTGTGATCAAAACACAACTTGTTTTCTCTTTTGGTTTGCATTTAAAAACTAATAGGAAAGTTGTTACCCCCACCAAGTGTTTGTCTAAAGGCCACTATTTATTTAATGGTTTTAAAACATCTCCAAATTTTGCTCTGTTTTTCTGCACTCTGCATTTTGATTTAATGGGGGAAAAATCCTTGTCAGGTCGGGAGTTCTGAATATTCTGCATTTCTCCCCCTCCTCAAGTGCCAAATTAACAGATTTGGAATTGTCCCAAAGGTGCTTCTTCAAAAGACAGCTGGACTTTCTTTTTTCTTGAAGGCGTTTCGCTTCTCATCCAAGAAGCATCTTCATTCCGACTGAATGTTGGGGAGGAAGATGTTTTAACTGCTTAACTAAGGATGCTTCTTGGATCAGAAGCAAAATGCCTTCAAGAGAAAATAAAGTCCAGTTGCCTTTTGAAAAAGCATCTTTGCAACAACCATGACCTGGATGATTGAGAATTTCCACAGACAGGTTGACAGAATAACAGAGTTGGAAGGGACCTTGGAGGTCTTCTAGTCCAACCCCCTGCTCAAGCGGGAAAACCTATACTATTTCAGACAAATAGTTGTCCAATCTCTTCCTACAAAAACCTCTAGTGAGGAACTCCCACAACTTCTAGAGGCAGGTAATTCCATTGATTAATTGTTCTCACTGTCAGAAAAATTCTCCTTAGCTCTAGGTTGCTTCTCTCCTTGATTAGTTTCCATCCGTTGCTTCTTGTCCTGCTTTCTGGTACTTTGCAGAATAGGTTGATCCCCTCTTCTTTGTGGCAGCCCCTGAGATATCGGAACACTGCTATCATGCCACCCCCGGTCCTCCTTTTCACTAAACTAGACGTACAGGTTTTAGAATCATTTTTTGTTCTTTCTTTTCTTTGCTTCTTCTTCTGTTAATCTCCTTGTATAAAAACCCTCTGAACCTCTCACGCAATGACATCCTCGGTAGAGTGTGCAGTAAGACTCAAAGGCTATTTTCTTCCAGGCAAGCTGGGGATGGCGACCAAATGTACCTTGAATGAGATCACAGATATGGACTGCAATCCTTCCTCCATAGAAGAGTTAATGAAAGAGGTAACTAGCTTTGTTTCATGCCGGGCTAAAGTTTTAATTTCCCCCCCTCTCTTTGGAATTGTCTCTTCTGGCCAGAATTTCTCTGTACAGTAGAGCAGTAGGTTCTCAACCTGTGGTTTGCAGACCCCGGTGGGGTCGTCACAGGGGGTCTGTGAATGCTTGAAAAAACATTATGAGTTAAATCTTGAGTTAAGTCTTGGTGGTCCATGGCCACAAAAGATATTTAAAGGAGGTCGGTGGTGAGAAAACATTTGACAGCCATTGTAGCAGAGTACATAAACCCTGGTCCAATAAAATGGGTGTAGGATGGAAGAAATTGGTAAAACCCTTTCTTAGGACTTGGCCTTTCCACCAATGATGGGTGCTGTTAATCCATTAGGGTGCAATGGTTCTTCTCTAGGTGAGTGGATTCAGTGGCGACTGGAGGGCGTGGGTAAAAAAGTCAACCTGAATCTTTTCTTATACATTAAACACACAACTTGTATGCAAAAGTGGAAGCTGTGATTGCACTGCTGTGGCCACCATTTGGGCTTTTCTAATCCCACCCGACGGACAACCTCTGAGTGCTAATTGCTGTGTACACTGGAGGAAATAGAATCTGTGGTGGGAAAGATACCTCCAGCCTTCTTTTCAGCTCCTTCCAGAATAAGTGCCCTTATTCTGGAAGACAAGTGTCTTTGTCAATATGGAAGAAAGTTCATAGACCAAAAAATAATAATGGGCCACTATACATGGCATTCAGAGATGGCCAATCTCAGAATGGTTGATGGCAAGTTAAACTGCTTTCGGGTGGCAGTTCTGTCTGCTTGGTCATCTCAAGGTTCCCTGTTTTCTTTTCCACAAACTCCCCAGACTCCTTCAGCTGTAGAGGAATACCTTGGCACAATCAAAAGGAGTCCTTCACCACCACAGGAGAGCAGCAGAAACCCACCCATCCCAGACTGGTGGATCCATCAGTCAAATCCTGGTAAGCCACCCTTTCCAATAAGAGACAACATCTGTAGCTCAAGGTTGAATTGTGGGGTTCTTGGTCCTCTCTGAGCCTGGTTGTTTGTTTGCTTGCAGATGTTTCATTACTCATCTAGGTAACTTCGTCAATGAGCATCATGATCATACTGATGATGTTATCTAGTTGGGTAATGAAATGTCTGCAAGCAAACAACCAGGCCCAGGCAGAACTCATCCTTTATCATAGTCATCCATTGATTGGGGGAAGGAGAGAGAGAGAGAGCAGGCAATGTCACTCTTGTCATAAGATTGTTGGGGGAAGGACTTGTGTCTATTCCATCAAGGTTATATTGTCCATGGCTGCCTTAATTCATCAGCCACAAGCCTTTGGAAGTCTCTGAAAGACTCCAGAAAGTATATAAACTGGACTTTGATTTGACAAATTATCCAGACGTATTCATATTATACCAAACACAATATGGAAAGATTAATGATGGACAGAAATGCTTTATTGTGAGGCTGGTAAAATACTTGTCAAACTTCTGACAGCCAACTGCACCCCAACAAGATTCTCACAGAGACTTCTTTAATCTCTTTGTTGAAAGAGAACAAATAGCACAATGTTACATACATCTCGACGACTAAATAACTTTGAAGACCTTACTTATGTCTGAATTTGCTAGGGAAGAGCTATTTTCATCCTCAGGATAAGCATCCTCTGTTGAACAAGAGATATAGTGAATGGTTTGCTGGATACAAAAGGAAATCTCCAAGTGTTTTGGACCTCCCATGTTTTCCAAACTCATTCCTTTCTCCTAGGAACAGAGAAAGCAATTATGTTAGTACTTATTTTTGGAATAAATAAACAAGGCCATTGTGTTTGCAGTATAAACTGGCTGGGTCATTGGGTTAATTCAATAGTGATGTGCTCGTGCTTTGGGTGACAGAGGCGAGGACAACCTGTCCTTGTAGGTGAACTTGGTGGTTGCCCATGGAACCAAGTGAATTAGGATACCAAATTTCAAGAAGGGCAAGAAAACCCAATTAAATCAGTCCTTGACTTACATCCAGGATGGCAGCTACTGGTCTTGACTTCTGGCTGAAGGCACAAAGTTCAATGCCCAACATTGAAACATCTCAATCTCAGATGGTAGAAAGTGGTGGAGACCTTCAAGAGTTACTTCCAATGAGTCAACAGCACTCATCCTAGATCAGTATTTCTCAACCTTGGTAGCTTGAAGATGGGTGGACTTCAACTCCCAGAATCCCCTAGCCAGCATAGCAGCGCTGGCTGGGGGATTCTGGGAGTTGAAGTCCACCCATCTTCAAGCTACCAAGGTTGAGAAACACTGTCCTAGATGAAGTGGTTCAGCTGAACTTAATTTAGCACAGAAGTTAGAGAAGGGAAGACTAAATTTGGAGATTTCAGATGTATATTCTGCTTAGAAGAAAAAATAATAATTTCTTTCTTTTTCCCCCATAGCTTTATCCCTGATGACTGGGTTTGCTACATACGAGCCGCTTCTAGGTATGGTCTTTCAATCAGTATCTGGTGTGATTAGCTTAGATTTAGACTTAGAATAACTTTATTGTCACTTTGGCAGACATTAAAATGAAATTTCGTTGCGTACAACGAAATGTGATGTGTCTCCGCTTCCTTTTCAATTAGCTTCGTTTTTTTCCCCCCATGTCAAAAAGCATAAGCATTATGCATACCTTCAGGGAGAGGGGAGTCTCCAGAATGGATATTGGAACTAAGAATACCAATATTAATACCAATAATACTGTGGAATCAAATACAAGACCCCAATATCAGTAATCAATTTAAGTTTGAGGGCAGAACTTTGACATATTGAATAGAATCAGAATAGAGCTGGAAGGGACCTTGGAGGTCTTCTAGTCCAGCCCCCTGCTAAAACAGAAGACCCTATACTATTTCAGACAAGTGGCTGTCCACTCTCTTCTTAAAAACATCCAATGATGGAGCATTCACAACTTCTGGAGGCAAGCTGTTCCACTGGTTAATTGTCCTCACTGTTAGGAAGTTACTCCTTAATTCCAGGTTGCTTCTCTCCTTGATGAGTTTCCATCTATTGTTTCTTGTCTGGCCTTCTGGTGCTTTGGAAATTGAATTGACCCCTTCCTCTTTGTGGCAGCCCCTCAAATACTGGAACATTGCTATCATGTCCCCCTTAGTCCTTCTTTTCTCTAGATCATCCATACCCAGTTTCTGCAATAGGATGACATTCACTCACTCACCACTCATGTAGTTTGGTGGAGCCAACGTATTTAGTGTTGTCTTCTCCTGACTTGCATCCTGGAATCCTTCCTTCTTCCACATCATTGTCCCGTTTTTGAGTTGACCACATGGGTCCACCCCTTGCAGTCACCCAAACAGGCTACCTGCAGACTCACCTGATGACTTCTACCTTGTGTGACTTTGTAGCCTACTCCCAACTGGTGATCAACTTCTACTATGGAGGGAAGCTGGTGGGGAGCACCACCACCTCTCGCCCCGAAGGCTGCCGGATCTCCCTGGGAGAGGTGCCCTATTGCCTGGACAGCCTGGAACAGGTGCAGTTCCCATCTGCAGAGCTAATACCCAACGAGCGCCAGAGGCAGATTACCAGAAAGCTCTTTGGGCACCTGGAACGGGGTGTCCTTCTGCACTGCAACAAACAAGGCATCTTCATCAAGCGGCTGAGCCAAGGAAGGGTCTTCTGGAGTGGGAACACCATGGCCTGCAAGGATAAACCCAACAAACTGGACCGAGATGAGGTGGTCAAAATCTTTGACACCAACTTCTTCCTCAGAGGTCAGTGAGAACTCTTTTGTGTTTCTGTGCTGCTGACCCTATGGAGACCAATCACCCATGACACGGGTCTCCAACTTTGACAACTTTAAGCCTGGAGGACTTCAACTCCCAGAATTCTCTTAAAGTTTGGCTTAAAGGTTAGAGACCGCTGACCTATGAGCCTCGGTGGCGCAGTGGTTAGAGTGCAGTACTGCAGGCTACTTCTGTTGACTGCCGGCTGCCTGCAATTTGGCAGTTCGAATCTCAGCAGGCTCAAGATTGTCTCAGCTTTTCATCCTTCTGAGGTGGATAAAATGAGGACCCAGATTGTTGGGGACAATAGGCTGATTCTGTAAACTGCTTAGAGAGGGCTATAAAGCACTGTAAAGTGGTATATAAGTCTAAGTGCTGTTGCTATTGCTATTCCTGGTTTCAGTGAGTTCAAGTTTGCTTTTTTTTGTCCCCTTCTAGAGCTCCATCAGTATTATAACAATCAAGGACGCTTTCCAAACAGCAAAGTGATTCTGTGTTTTGGAGAAGAATTTCCAGATGCTGTCCCCTTACGTTGCAAGCTGATCCTGGTGGAGGTGAGCAGGACAATCGGTCAGGAATCGGTCAATTATAGAACCAGCTCTGACTTGTGTTCCCTGGTCAAATTTCAGGATATCCTAAGGTTAATTGCAGAGCTGGTCTTTCTTGTTTGTGTTAGGTTCACTTTTCTTTTTCAAAACAGCCATATATGGTAGAGGACAATCAACCAATGGAATAGAAGTTGCTTTCAGAAGTTGTGGGAAGCTTTCAAGAAGAGACTGGACTGCCATCTGTCAGAAATGGTGTAGGGTCTCTGGCTTGGGCGGGGGGTTGGACTAGAACACCTACAAGGTCCTTTCCAACTCTGTTAAACTGATAAATGGGATCCATTCTATAACTAACTCTCATGTTTTCGGATCTTATTTGATGTGAGTGATTTGGAGTGTCTGTTTCCCACCGGGAGGCTCTGCTCTTTCTTTCTTGGCCTTCAAAATTTCTTGTTAAAATCTCTTTTGAATATCTTCGCTTGGCATGTATTTGCTGCTCTTCAGCATGGATTTAGTAGCAGTGATGGGCCATGAGATGAACGGCAAAAACTGGGCAGTCATATTTCTTGCTAGCAGAACTGAAGTGTGCATTCAAACCGAGATAGCTAGAATTGGCTCCCAAGTTTAGATAAAGTCAACGAGTGAACCACAAAGAGGGTTATTAAAAACATTGACTTTCAGAATGGAGGGTTGACTGAGAGCTGGCTTGAACCATCTGCCTGCGCCAAATAAAGTCACCTCAAATCTACAGCTTGGCCAGGCAGCTCCTGATACTTCTTTGCAACTTGGCTTGTCTGCTTGTTGAACATAGTTCAACATAGTTCAAAAGATCTGTTGGTTTTGGGCTGGTTTAGTGCAGGGAATTAAAGAAAGAGGAGATGAGGGCATATCTCAGGGGCATCCACAGAAAGGCCCTATAAGTGGCCCTGACTGTGAGCTCAAAGGCCAGATTCCTTTCCTGCATGTGTACATGCATGTACCTACTTATGTGACTTACAACAGGCTCTTCTGCTGATTCTGAGTTCTCAAGGTGACTCTCATCCATACAAGGCGGAGTGCAAGGAACGCAGTGCAAAGGCACAACAGGATTAATGAACAACTGAAGACCTGGCAACAGAGAAGCATCTTTTAAATGTCCCCAGGAAGCTCAATGCAGCTTGGGAGGAAGAGCATCCCCCAGTTTAGGAGCAAGAGAAGGGATTGGCAGAGAGGTAGGAGCCCTTGACATCTTCTGGAAGGTCTTCCTCCAAGTCTTAATGCCCAAGAGAGGGACCTGCTGGAGATGTACTCTTTGGCTAAGGATTCATGATGCGCTCAACCGTATCCTCTTAAACAAGCCACAGTTGGATGGGGGCTGAGAGTAATGCATGGCTTTTCTGATCAGAAGGGCTACATTCACGTTTGAACGAAACCAGAGAAACCGCACAAGAGCTCAACACAATGTCTGAACCAGATAAGTCCCTTCTTGCTGGAGCAGCTCAGCCCCTGCCTGTTGCTGCTGAGCTGAGTAGAGCAGAGGAAGCGACAGGCGTCATGGCTGATGCCTGCAGAGCTCTTTGGCTTAGCTAACAGGTGACCCGTGGCCTCGACTCTCCTGGGCTGTGCAGAGACCAGAAAGCTGTAAATCAGGAAATCCTCTTTCACCCTCAGGCTCAAGAACCAAGAGCAGCAAGCGAAGTTAGTCAATAATCATTTCCTTTATTCTTCTTTGCCTATAGACAGAACCTTGCCAGGCTCATAGCAGAACAGCAGTTGGAAGGGACCTTGGAGCTCATCTAGTCCAACCCCCTGCCCAAGCAGGAAACCCTATACCATTTCAGACAAACGGATGTCCAATTTCTTGTTAAAAGCCTCCAGTGATGGTGGAGCACCCACAACTTCTGGAGACAAGCCATTCCACTGGTTAATTGTTCTCACTGTCAGGAAATTTTTCCTTAGTTCTAGGTTGGTTCTCTCTTTTATTCAATTCCATCCATTGTTCGTTGTCTTGCCTTCTGGTGCTTTGGAGAATAAGTTGACCCTTTCTTTGTGGCAGCCCCTCAAGTACTGGAATTCTGCTATCATGTCACAATACACGATAACAGAGTTGGAAGGGGCCTTGGCAGTCTCCTGCTTGGGCAGGAGGCCTTATACCATTTCAGACAAATGGCAGTCCAGTCTCTTCTTAAAAACCTCCAGGGATGGAGCACTCATAACTTCTAGAAGCAAGTCATTCCACCGATTAACTGTTCTCACTGTCAGAAAATTTCTGCTTAATTCTAAGTTGCTTCTCTCCTTGCTTAGTTTCCATCCATTGCTTCTTGTCCTGCCTTCAGGTGCTTTGGAGAATAGCTTGGCTCCCTCTTCTTTGTGGCAGCCCCTCAAGGAACCCAAGCAACGACCCTGTTTTCCCCAAAATAAGACATCCCCTGATAATAAGCCCAATCGGGCTTTTGAGCACATGCGTTAAAATAAGCGCTCCCCGAAAATATTTAAAATATTTAAACGCAGAGCTGGAAATGAGGTAAGATGGCAAGAAGAGCCCCGTCTTGCTCCATGCACCCCAAAATAATAAGACCTCCCCAAAAATAAGGCCAAGCACTTTTTTGGGGGGGTTCAAAAAAATATAAGACAGGGTCTTATTTTCAGGGAAACACGGTATTACTATAGATATACTCTGGGAAAAGCCAGGGAGGAATTATCTTAACCCTCTTCCTGCTGTCCCAACTTTTCAAATTCCGCTACCTCTTTGCCCTTTGGAAAGCAGCTTTCTGCTTTCCCACAACTCATCCCATCTCATTAGAGATACGTTGGATATTGCACAGAGTATATGAAGCACTTTGGAACAGCGAGCAGACTCAGCTGCTCTTTTGATACTTGAGCCTTGCATTTGCAACTTCTTCTTTACCGCTGCATTTACAATCTCTCTCCTGCACGGTGGGGTCTTCCTACGAAGCCGATGACCCAACCCAGGGTTTCTCCTTGTCTTCTCAATGCAGATCGAGCAGCTGAGCATCCGGCAACTGGTGGAGGAAGCCCGGAAGAATGAAACCAGCGCCGTGGGCCACCCAGTCGGAGAGGAGGTGCATTATGATCAGATGTACAGGAACTTCCAGGATTCTTGTGGACCTCACCAAAGGCCCATTTTTAGAGAAAACCAGCAAATTACCGTTTGAGACTCCGGAGCAGACCAGCTCATAAAATTTTCAAGCTTTTTTTTTTTTTTTTACTCTTCTTCCTCCCCCCTCCATCTTAAAGCTTCCCCAACTTCAGTTGATTTTTTTTTAAAAAAAAGGTTTTGTATGTAAATATATAAAGGGTTTAAATAATTCAATTCGGTCTTTATTGCGCTCACAGATCAGCATATAAAAAATTAAACATTAAAATAAAGCAGAACGGAACAGAACAAGGCACAGTAACGTGTTACAATTGATGGTGAAATTGTCAGGGGTTGATCAAAGTCTGCCTAATTTTGCAGATTCCTCCTCCTCCCCTCCTCTTTTCTGCAAACCCTACTCAGTTCTAACACTGGGGATGTTCCTAGTTGGGTCATGAAACATCTGCAAGAAAACCACCAAGCTCAGGGAGCGTCAAGGACCCCACTGTCAGGGTTCCAAGGAACACCCCCAACGAAATACAGCTCTGAGGCCTGAGGTTCCACAAAGTTCCAATTTATTAGAGATGTCATGTTGGCACATTTTCCCCACCCAGCTAAGAGTTCACAGCCCTGCCCCACATCCACAAGTTCATCACATTGTCCAATCAACTCTTCACACCCCACCGGATTACAATCTTCAGGCAGTCTCCATCAGACGCAAACAAAAGTCCTTGAATACGGAATGTTGTTATGAGTAACTTTCTACCGCTCCAACAACAGCTCCCTCCCAACATCCCCAGCTAAAATATGTGGCAGTTAAGAAGCAAAAAAGAAAATTGTCTTCCAAAACTGACACCCACAATCCTCTTCCTCCCTTCTCCCTTCTCTTTTTCACAAACCTTAATCCCTTCAAGCACTTATGATGTTCCCTAGTTGGGTCATGAAACATCTGCAAGAAAACAATGAAGCTCAGAGAGCACCTAGAATCACCTCCTCCTCCTCCTCCTCCTCCTCCTCCTCCTCCTCTTCTTCTTCTTCCTCTTCCCCTTCCTCTTCCCCTTCCCCTTCTTTTTCTTCTTCCTCCCCCTCCCCCTCCCCCCCAAACCCCCTTTCTAGCACTGTCTGCTATTTTCTGGCAACATCTGCAAGAAAACCACTAAGCTCAAGAGAGTCCCAAGGACCCCACAGTCCAACCCTAAGATGCAAACATTCTCTTCTATTGATATTGGCTTTCCTTGGGGCACAGGGTTGACTTAAACCTCTTATGACAGTAGAGGAATCTCTCAAAACACACGCTGGATCAATGCCCCTCAAGATGTACATACATGGGGTGATAATTCATGCAGATGTAGCCTGCTGGTGATTACGAAGTGCTGGGACTACCTGGAACCCCAATTCCATCAAGGTTTTAAAAAGGGCATGAAGTTCATTTGCTAAAGTGAAATAAGGATGCTTTCTCTTCACTCCGGGACTCTCTTGTCCTGGGCCTCTGTGGGGCTCCAGTACAGGTAGTCCTCGACTTACAACCACAATTGAGACCAAAATTTCTGTTGCTAAGCTAGGCAATTGTTAAAGTGATTCCCCCCTCCCCATTTTACGACCTTTCTTGCCACCGTTGTTAAGTGAAATCACTGCAGCTGTTAAGTGGGTAACACGGTTGTTAAGTGGATCCGGCCTCCCCATTGACTTTGCTTGTCAGAAGGTCGCAAAAGAGGCTCACGTGAGCACTGCCACCGTCATAAATATGAGTCGGCTGAATTTTGATCCCGCGACCACAGGGACCGTCGTAAGACTGAAAAATGGGCACAAGTCGCTTTTCCCAGCGCTGTCATAACTTCGAACGGTTGCTAAATGAACTGTTGTAAGTCAAGGACTACCTGTATGGCCCCCAATTCATCACGGAAAGCAGCAGCAATTGCAAACAAAAGCACCTTTGATCCCTTCCACCCTGTCTATGGAAACTCTCCGTCCTCCATGTCATGGTTGTCCCAAAGGTGCTTTTTCAAGAGGCAACTGGACTTTCTTGTTTTTACTTTGAAGATGTTTCACTTCTCATCCAAGGAGCTTCTTCAGCTCTGACCGGATGGTGGGGAGTCAGAGCCGAAGAAGCTTCTTGGATGAGAAGCAAAACGTCCTCAAAGAAAAACCAGAAAGTCCAGTTGTCTCTTGGAAAAGCACCTTTGGCTGCCCCTGTCATCCTGTCTGCTGGAGGTTGAAATCCATAGGTGAAATCCAGCAGGTTCTGACAGGTTCTGGAGAACTGGTAGTGGAAATTATGACCAGTTTGGAGAACTGGCAAATATCACATCTGGCTGGCCCAGTGGTGGGATTCAAGTAGTTTGAAGTTTGAAGTTTATTTAATTTGTATACTGCCCTCCTCCCGAAGGACTCGGGGCGGTGAACAGTAATTTAAGTAATTTAACAACCGGGTCTCTGCCCTAATGATTTCTTCCAACAACCAATTTGCCAGACTGTTCAGAAAGTTAACAATCGGTTCTCCCGAAGTGGTGCGAACCGGCTGAATCCCACCACTGGGTGAAATCCAGCAGGTTCCGACAGGTTCTGGAGAACCGGTAGCAGAAACTTTGAGTAGTTCAGAGAACCGGCAAATGCCACCTCTGGTTGGCCCCAGAGTGGGGTGGGAATGGAGATTTTGCAATATCCTTCCCCCAGGAGTGAGGAGGGAATGGGAATTTTGTAGTATCCTTCCCCTGCCACGCCCACCAAGCCACACCCACAGAACCGGTAGTAAAACAATTTGGATTTCACCACTGGCGCTCCATCACTGGGGGGGAGAAGAGAGTGGACAGCCATTTGTCTGGAATGGTATAGGGCCATGATGGTGAACCTATGGCATGGGTGCCACAGGTGGCATGTGGAGCCATATCGGTGGAGCCATATCGGTGGAGCCAGCCAGCTGATTTTCGGGCTTTCTGGGCCCACCAGAAGTCAGGAAACACACTGTTTCTGGCCTCTGGAGGGCCTCTGGGAGGGGTAGGGAAGGTCGTTTTTGCCCTCCCCAGGCTCCTAGAAAGGCTCTGGAGCCTGGGGAGAGCAAAAAACGGGCCTACTGTGCCCACCGTGCCATCGCATGCCAAAAGCAGGGAGCGCATAGAATTATGGATGTGGGCACGTGTGTGTGTGATCTCACGATGCTCCCCCCGCTTTTGGCACGCGATGGCAAAAAGGTCAGCCATCACTGGTATAGGGTCTCCTGCCTGGGCAGGGGGTTGGACTAGATGACCTCCAAGGTCCCTTCCAACTCTGTTAAATCTGTTTAATTTTTAAGTTTAATCCGTTGAAGGGCTCCCAGGGTGTGAGCAGCGGGCTGCATCTGCTTCCTCCGGCCCTCTTGAACTTAGCTTTCTCAGAAGTGTGAAAAAGTAACAGTCACCCTGCTTATTTTATTTATTTTTTCTTCCCTCCCTTTCCTTTCTTCCGCTTGCAAACGCCGAGGTTTGCGATTGCTCAATCTGCAAAATTCAGTCCGTTTCCCAAAAAGAGCCCTTGGGTTTTTCTTCCTGTCTTGGGGCTGTCGAAATCCGGGACAATCTATCCAGCATCGCTTTTGAGCGGCTGCAAAAGCCGGCAGGGAAATCTTCCTTTCTTGATCCCGGCCAGAAGCACTGGCAGATTCAAATGAAACAGGTAAAATTAGATTTTAAAAATGTAGCACGTGGTTAAAAGCCCGACTTACAAGAGTTTGGCTAGTGACCGTTTGAAGTTACGACGGCCCTGCAAAAAGGGACTTATGGCCCTTTTTCACAGTTACGGCCTTTGTGGCATCCCCATGATCACGTAATAAAAATTCGGATGCTTGCCAACCGATTCATACTTATGACCGTCGCTGTGTCCCAAGGTCAGGCAATCCCCTTTGGCAATCCCCTTCTGAAAAGCACAGTGATTCACTTATCAACCGTATTACTAACTTTATCCACTGCAAGGATTCACTTCACAGTTGTGGCAAAAGAAAAGTTGTAAAACGGAGCAAAACTTACTTAACAAATGTCTCACTTAACCACAGAAATGTTGGGCTCAATTGCGGGTTGTAAGTCAAGAATTTCCTGTACAGGTGGTTCTCGACTTATAACAGTTTGTTTAGTGAGGTACAAAGGTACGATGGCCCTCAAAAAAGGGACTTATGACCGTTTTTCACACTTACGACCGTTGCAGCATCCCCATGGTCGCCTGATCAAAAATTCGGCCACTGATTCATACTTATGACGGTTGCAGTGTCCGGAGGTCATGTAATCAGTTTTGTGGCTTGACGAACAAAGTCAATGGGGAAGCCAGATTCACTTAAGAACCATGTTACCAATGTATCAACTGCAGTAATTCACTTAACAACTGTGGCAAGAAAGATCATAAAAGGAGGCAAAACTCAACCAATGTCTCGCTTATCCACAGAAATTTTGGGCTTAATTGTGGTTGTAAGTCAAGGGCTACTTGTATGAAGACAGGAAGGGACTGAATGGGGTTTTAATGGGAATTTTAATTTAATTTTAGTTTTATAGTTGTATTTTAATTGGACTTCTTGTTGTTTATTGCTGTGAGCCGCCCTGAGTCCTTGTGGAGAGAGGGCGGCATATAAGTCCGATAATAAATAAATAAATAAAGGGAAGAAAAGTAATTTTAGAATTGCAAGATTTTGTTCCCTTACAACAAAGTAGAATTAGTCCATCTGGTCTCGCTTCGGGTCTGGATTATCCTGCAAGACCAAAATCAAGATTAACAGAATCTCGCATGTCTGAAAGGACATTTTTGTTGCATTGGTTAACCTGATAACTAGCATAGCTTTCCCAACAGCCATTCTTGAGGTCCATTTATCTCTCCCGGGAAAGTCCAAAGCAATGGGTCTATGACAATCCGCCACAGCCAAGTTGCCACGGCTAACTCGCCACAGTCCACCTGCTACGGCCAACTCGTTGCAAGACAATTCACCACGGCCATCTCACCACAGGACAACTCTGTGTGGGGGAAGACTTACACTAACATCAAAGAAATGGTGGAACAGAATCATTAAAGAAAGGATGCAAAAGAACGAAATGGGAAGGGCAAAAATTAAAATAATAATAAATAAATATACAAATATAATAAATATAATATAAATATAATAAATATACAAAAGTATGAAGGCTATTGCTTAACACATTGTAAGCCGCCCTGAGTTTCCAGAGAAGGGCAGCATATAAATATAAATAAAATAAATAAATAAATAAATAAATTTATTTTAAATAATTAAATAGAGTTGTTCAATTGTCCCACGGTGAGTTGTCTGTGATGAGTTGCCTGTGATGAGTTGTCTGCGACAAGTTGGCCATGGTGAGCAAGTTGGCCATGGTGAGTTGGCCATGGCAAGTTGGCCGCAGCAAGTTGACGGTGGCAAGTTGTCCCATTCCCCAAAGCAACCCCCATGTTGGAGCTTCTGGAAAAATGATGATAGCTGAGAAGGACAAAAAAAAAGTAAAAATTGAAGGAAAGAGGGCAATATGGACTTATTAACCAAAAAAGCCTTTTGAGGTGTAACTGCCTGGCTGTTGTGGTTATTTTGGTTGGGTTTCAAGAAGCCAATATACCAACTGGGGAATAGAAAGTTCTTGATGAGGGCAAACCCTACCTTGCCATTCACGTTTACAACTTGTTTCAGGTTAAACCAGATTAAAGCTTGATTTCTCAAGGGGCATAGTTCTCATTTGTTAATCATTATTCCCCTAACAGCTAAAGGAAATCCGTTTTCGAGGCCATAAATACCCTGATTATCTACCATACGAAGAGAAGGCATGTGGAGACCGAAATACAGGTAGGAAAGAGCCAAGCACGGTCATCTGTAGGCGGGGAAAATCTCCAGATCCCAGTCAGCGGTAATGTAGTTTCTCACGAGACCGGTTCAGAATAGTTCTCCCTTTGCAAATGACTTCAATAACAAATATTTAGTCACCAAAATCTAGCACGGGATGATTCAAGCTGAAAAATTAAATGAGTTTTATTTCCTTTGAAATAATTTGAGCGATCACATGCACTCGCTGACAACCCGAGTAAAGGGATTGTGGAGGTATTACTTTCACTATTACAAAGTATATGATCTGTCTCAGTTTAGGGACTTGTTCACATCCTAGGACAATGTTGTTCCACCTTAGCAGCTTTTAAGATGGGTGGATTTCAACTCACAGAATTCCCCAGCTATTCTGGGAGCTGGTCCACCCCTGTTAAATTTGCCCAGATTGAAAACACTGTCTAGGAGATACCATGTAAAGCCAGTGCTGCTGGCTGGGGGATTCTGGGAGTTGAAATCCACCTATCTTCAAGCTTTCAAGGTTGAGAAACACTGATGTAAAGCAAGGAATGTCCAACCTTGGCATCTTTAAGGACCTGTGGATTTCAACTCTCAGAATTCACCAGGCAGCCATGCTTTAAGAAGGAGGTGGGGGGGGGGGCTTTAACTCAGCATGCTGGCTGGGGAATGCTGGGAGTTGAAGTCCACAGGTCTTAAATTTTCCAAGGTTGGACATCCCTTGCTTTACATGGCATCTCCCGGACAGTGTTTTCCACTTGGGTGTCTTTAAGAGGAATGGACCCACTCCCCAGAATGGCTGGGGAATTCTGGGAGTTGAAGACTTCAAGTCCATACTGGCTGGAGAATTCTGGGAGTTGAAGTCCGCAAGTCTCAAAAGTTGCCAAGGTTGGACACCCCTGGTGTAAAACCATGTTTGCTGTTGGGCTACAAATGTTTGGCTGGAGACTTCCTGCAAAGAGCCACGATGTGAACCACAGAAATGCAGTAGAATAATTATTGCTTTTTTTTTTTTGCACAGCCTTTTAACTTCTGGAGACAAAGCCCCCCTTCTCAATTTTGCCGTGAGCTCAACATGAGCCAAAGAGCCACTTTGAGCTGTTGGCTGCAGTTTGTAAGCACAACAGCTGGAAGACAGCCCTGTAACATAGAAACCAAGCTTTTTTTCAGGCCACTTCCCCCAGTCTGGGGAATAGTTGTCTGGGGATACTGGGGTCTGTAATCCCAGCATTTCTCAAAAACCCATTGGGAGGCTGTGACTGCCCTAAAATATGCACTGTACTTCAGGGATGATGGGACACGCTGCTCCCCTGTGCTATTAAAAACAAGAGGGGTTCCCACCCCCTTATGATCCAATCCTCTCCTTCACCTACTTTTTCAGTGGCAGGTTTTAATGGAGCCAGTTCAACAAAGTTTTAGCAATGCCTTTAATAAATTATACAATACAGGAAAAATACAGCCAGCCTGGTTGCTTTATAAATCACCCCAGGGCTAATTTATTGCACACATGAATTTTTAACTTCTTCGTATTTTTAACTTCTTTCCTTCCCCGCCTTGGAATTTACAGGGCTGGTGAAGCTGTCCTCGCAGGTGTCAAAAAGCAATGGCTAAAGCATGTGGTTGGGAGGAAGCAGCTGCAAGTCCCAGCTGCTCTCTGCGCCAAGAGAAGAGAATTTTTGTAGCTCAGGATTGAACGGTAGGGTCTTTTTGCAAGAAGCTTCTTGGATGAGAAACAAAATACCTTCAAGGGAAAAAACAAAAACAGAGCTCAGTTGCCTTTTGAACAAAGCGCCTTTGGGGAAACCTGATCTGGATCAGGAGTGGGTTCTACTTTACCTTTACTACCGGTTTGCAACGGGATTGCGCGTGCACGATTGTTTCGCTTGCACGTGCGCTGAGCTTCTGCCTATGATGACATCTGGGGCAGTGGATGGAGCCTCCTGCTGGTTTTATTACCGGTTCTTGCAAACCAGTCTGAACCAGGCAGTGGTGGGATTCAGCCAGATCGCACTTCTTCGGGAGAACCGGTTGTTAACTTTCTGAGCAGTTTGGCAAACTGGTTGTTGGAAGAAATCATTAGGGGACAGAACCGGTTGTTAAATTACTTGAATCCCACCACTGGAACCGGGGGCAACCCACCACTGATTTCTGGATCATTCAGACTCTCCATAGACATGTGGGGTTCTTGGTGCTCTCTGAGCTTGGTGGGGGAATCTACCCACTCTCGAATTTTAACTCTTTATCACAAGAGAAGAAATCAAGATTTTTTAAAACATCTACTGGATCACAAAAACAAAGAACAGTAATGGATGCCTCGGGTCGATAGCTGGATTGGCAAAATGGCACAGTCAGAAACAGAGACATGATGTTTGGGTGTGGGGGATATGGTCTCCTTCTTGGAAAATGAACATCTTTAAGTCTAGCCATTGAAGTATATTGCTCCCAGGCGGCTTAATTAAGGCTGTGTCCACTTGTCCAGTAGTTCCCTCTGTTTTTCAGGGAGTCAGAAAAATGACTATGGTACTGTTTTCTATTTACAGTACCTACCTACCTGGGACAGTTGCTTGGTACATAATATCCTGTTGCTCATTTGATTTGTGTTTTAAAAAGAGAACTTTTGAAAGAGTATGGTGCCTTTTCCAAATCCTTCAAACATCAAGAGGGACTGAAAATAGAATAACAGAGTTGGAAGGGACCTTGGAGGTTTTCTAGTCCAAACCCCTGCTTAGGCAGGAAACCCTACACTACTTCAGACAAATGGTTCTCCAATATCTTTTTAAAAATTTCCAGTGTTGGAGCATTTACAACTTCTGTTCCAATGGTTAATTGTTCTAACTGTTAGGAAATTTCTCCTCAGTTGTAGGTTGCTTCTCTCCTTGATTAGTTTCCACCCGTTGCTTCTTGTCCTGCCTTCAGGTACTTTGGAGAATAGCTTGACTCCCTCTTCTTTGGGGCAGCCCCTGAGATACTGGAACACTGCTGTCACGTCACCCCTAGTCATATGATTTTGAAAAAAAAAAATAATGTGGAGGTTTAGATGTTGCTCGTAGACCCAGAAGGGCTTATGCACTTTATATGCTTAGTTTAAGTTCTTAACCCTTTCCGCTTGAGGTGAAATATTTTGTTCAGAGGAAACTTTGAAGCTGAAATGATGAACAGGAAGCGGAGTCTTTTTGGTTGCAAACATCGTTGTGTGCTAAATTTGGAGACCCGTGCATACCGGCCTTCAAAACTTTTGAAAATCTGTCTGGCATTTCTCAACCTTAGCAACTTTAAGCTGTATGGACTTCAACTCCCAGAATCCCCTGTGCCAAACTCACTTAGTTTGAGAAACATTGGCTCAGTCATTTGACTTCCCAAGCTTTTTGGGGATTGAGCCTTAGATCTGGTTTGTTCAATGCGTGAAGAAGGGTAGTAAGAAGGCTTACAGAGAGTCCTCAACTAACAACATTTTGTTTAGTGACCATTTGAAGTTACGATGACACTGAAAAAAGTGACTTAGGACAGTTTTTACACTTACAACTGTTGCTGGATCCCTAAAATCGTGTGATCAAAATTCGGACACTTGGCAACTGAGTCATATTCATGACAGTTGTGGTATCCCAGGGTCATGAGATTCCCCCTTTTTAAAATTATGGATGTTATGATGGCTCCAGTACTGTGATGCTGAACCTATGACACGTGTGCCAGAGGTGGCACATAGAGCCCTCTCTGTGGGCATGTGCACCATCGCCAGCTGGTCTTTGCGGGCGCCGGAGTGCCAGAAAATGGCCTGAAAATGGCCCGAAAAACAACCAAAAAACCAAGCTGTTTTGGGGGCTGGTTTGGGGCCTTTTTTGGACCGTTTTCAGGCCATGTTTCAGGCCAAAAGTGGCCAGAAAAACAGCCAAAAATGGTCTGAAAACGGCCCAAAAATCATCCTGAAAACAGCCCCAAAATGGCTTGAAAATGGCCTGAAAAACAACCAAAAAACAAACAGTTGTGGGGCAGGTTTTAGGCCGTTTTTTGGACCGTTTTTGGGCCATTTTCAGGCCAAAAACAGCCAGAAAAACAGCCAAATAATTGTCTGAAAGCAGCCCAAAAACCATCCTGAAAACAGCCCAAAAATGGTCTGAAAATCGCTCATAAATGGCCAAAAAACAGGCATGCATGCACTGGCCAGCTGGTCTTTGGGTTTCCCACTCTCCGGCGGATGCACATGCATGCACGCGCATTCCAGTTTGGGCACTTGGTGCCGAAAAGGTTCTCAATCATTGCTCTAGTACTTGCAAACAGAGTCTATCTTTTATTCCCTTTTTGCTTTCTTTTCTGGTGGTGAAATACTCCAGAAATTACACAAGACTTGATTTTTTTTTTGATGCAAAGAGCTATAATTACAAGTTTATGACAATTATAAAATTTGCCAATCATTAAACTATAGGCAAGGTTTAAAAGATTAATGTAGGAGAAAGGAAGTTTGAGGACTTTGTAACCTTTCAAAATAAGACAGCAAAAACGTAAGTAACATTTTTATTTACTTTTCCTCTTTCTCTTTCTGTTTTTGAGGTTTCGTCCAAAAACATATCAAGGTGATACAAGCTTCCCTCTTTTGTCACCCAGAATTATCATCACAACGAGCTTAGTGAGGTAGGTTGCCTAAGGAGATATATATATATATATATATATATATATATATATATATATATATCTCAGATTTTACATCTACTTAGGTAGTTTAAGGCCAAGTTGAGAACTGGAATTTGAGAAACCTGAAGAACCTGAGTTGAGGAAAACTTGTCTGAATGTATGAGCCAACAGATATTAAGGCTTCCACACTAAAATAAAATTACCTACATATTGCCTAGGATCACACAAGATAACGTTTTCCAACCTGGGACCATTGTTAAGAAACTTAAAGTCCATACGTCTGAAATATAGGCTACAATTAACCTAGGATTGGAGAGGACTCTTCTAAGCCACCATGGGGATGGTGTCAAACACCAGGGAAATCAGGAGATTCAGACATTTCAAATGAGTATAAAGATTTATTGCAAATTTAAGCTCTCTACAAGAATCTGACCAACTAACAGTCAAGGGAAATGAGCGGGAGATAAGAAAGGCATTCAAGGTGGGCTGGACATAGATATCTTGCTGGCACGCAGGAATTCATGACTTATGATGAGTCTGACCTCTCCTATGGCCTAATCATCTCCTACAGATGGTTTTCTGAACATGTTATGGAACCCATTATGTTTATGATCGATCATATTACATGAATCAAAGCATTGTGACTCTTTCAGTGAACAATAGCTTAAAAAAACAAGTTTAGGGTAATTTGGGGTTTTGCTATTACAAAAAATAGCGTATCACAGAAAAATCCAAGTTTGGAGTTTATCTCCTTGATTGGGCTGGTTTTCTGTGGACACTTTTTCCCCCAGGTTTAACTTATTTGGTTCTTGGAAGCGGAATAGGCGAGGATGATTTGCCGTTTGTTTAGATTAGAACATCAACATCCTAATCTTGGAAAACGGTCAAAGTTTGTTCTTGGCGGGATATCAAGATGAGTGTTTGCAAGATGTTGTGCTGGACTAGTTCAATTTCTTTTCTTGTCCTCTCGTCTTAATCTGCAATCTGTTGGATTTACTCTTTTCTCCTCGAATTTCTAGGTTTGTTTTTTTTTTTTAAAAAAAATTGCACCTCGGATGGGATCTCTTGCAGCTTTGTATTTAAGGCTGCCTGCCCTGAAATGCGAATTTGGCCTTTATGATAACCCAACTCCGACGAATTCAAAGCAGAATTTTCGCTCTCAGTAGATAACATTTACGGATGCTGTTTCCAATGGGGGAGCCAGGTGATGGGAGCGGCGGTTAGTGTTATGAGTCATTTGGCATTTGTTTTAAAAAGTGAAAATGTGAAGTCGAAAGCTTCAGACCTGGGGGCCACTTCCCAAATCCCATCCTTGCTTATTGAGGGACACCTAAAAAAGCATCAGTATTTACAAGCGGTGGGATGTTCTTGGTAACTTTTATTATTTTCAGCAAAAAGGGAAGAGAAAGTTTCGGAAATCATGCTCAATGTGCTCTGTGCGTCTCACCACCTAAATCCCCCTTCCTCAATGTTGTGTGCATGCCCACCCCCCTCAAATCAGTTGTGATTCCTGGCGGTGGCTTGGAGGAGTCCACGGGTTTTTTTGGCAATGTTTTCGAGAAGTGGTCTGCCGTGGCTTTCTTCCTAAGAACTAAGACGTTGGGCCAAAGTCGCCTCCTTGGTTGAGGCGACTGGCTGGTCCCAGCTCCCTAGAGATCCTCATATGGATGCTGAACTCAATGAGGGCACCTGCTTGGCAAAGCTTACTGCAGCTCAGAACTTCTGAGCTCAAGAGATTTACCAGGGTTCGTTCTATAACTGTCTACTTTAATGAACCAAACCAGGGGTTTGTAGAGATTCTACCTGTATGGCCCCCAGTTCATCACGGAAAGCAGCAGCAATTGCAAACGTGTGCTTGTAAGCATGGCAATGTGCCTCTGAGCATCGCAGGGCAATTAGGCTGATTGCAACAGCTCTCCGAGTATTTATTTTGACCGCTTGTTTAAAACGTTTTGCGATGGTTTTACCAACATGGGCCTTCAGATAAATAGCAGCTTTCTGCCTTCTGATGGGGAAAAAAACCACACCTAGCCTTACCGTTAAGCGTTCAGGAGAGCCTCCCACCACCCTGTCTATGAGATTCTCCATCCTCCATGTCATGGTTGTCCCAAAGGTGCTTTTTCAGGAGGCAACTGGACTTTCTTGCTTTTTTCTTTTGAAGACATTTCACTTCTCATCCGAGAAGCTTTTTCAGCTCTGACAGGATGGAGGGGAATGGAAGGATTTATATTCCTTGCAGACAGCTGGTCATTTGAATCCTTTTAGGGAGTTGTTGAGGCCACATGGAGGTTTACCTGTGTCCTCAGGGTCACCTGAGTGGGGCTCCTGGTTCCAGTAGTCTGCAATTTTTCCCCTCTGGAAATCAAAAGAAAAAAAAAACAAGAAAGTCCAGCTGTCGCTCGAAAAAGTACCTTTGGACAACCATAACCTGGATGACTGAGAATTTCTATGGACTTTTAGCTATATAATTTGGGATGAACCCCCTTGGAATGCTGTGGGAGGAGGAAAGGACTTCCCAGAGGGAAAAATTGCAGACTACAGGAATCGTTTGCACCACTCAGGTGACCCTCAGGATACAGACAAACCTCCCAGTGGCCTCAAAGACTCTCTAAAAGGATGCAAATGACCAGCTGTCTGCAAGGAATATAAATCCTTCCATTCCCCTCCATCCTGTCAGAGCTGAAAAAGCTTCTCGGATGAGAAGCGAAATGTCTTCAAAAGAAAAAAGCAAGAAAGTCCAGTTGTCTCCTGAAAAAGCACTTTCGGGTGCTTTTCATCCTGGTTGTCTGTGGTTGTCATCCTGTAGACCATGGATCACTAGGGGTCCATGATGTCACAGGGGGTTTGTGAAGGCTTGGAGAAATGTGATTTAAATGTTGAGTTAGGTTTTGGTGGTCCGTGGCCACAAAAGGTATTTAAAAGGGGGTCCTTGGTGAAGAAAATGTTGAGAAGCACTGAAGTAAACTAAATTCCACTGGTTTGGTGCCTAAGGAAGGTCTAAAACTCATGATCTCCTGCTTTCCACCTGATGCCTTTAATCTATACATCGGACTGGCTCTCCTCCTCAATGCAGTACCCTCCAAATGTGTTGGGTTACAATTCCCATCTGCTTCCCTCAGACCAATCGGCATTGTGCCCCAGGGCATGCAAAAGATGCTCAGTGGAAGAAGCAGCAGCTTAGGATAACAAGAGTGAAAATTGCCATGTTAGGGACAACCATGTTCATGGGTACCAACAGAAGAGAATACCTGTAGCTCAGGGTTGAACTGAGGGTCGTTGGTGGTCTCTGAGCTTGGTGTTTTCTTGCAGATGTTTCATGATCCAGTTAGATAACATTATCAATGCTAGCGGTGCCAGTATGGGATAACAGAGTTGGAAGGGACCTTGGAGGTCTTCTAGTCCAACCCCCTACTCAAGCAGGAGACCACTTCAGACAAATATCTGTCCAATCTCTTCTTGATGGAGCACCCACAACTTATTCTAATTCTTAATTAGAATAATTGCCCTGTTCTGTGTTTGTGGGTGGATTGTTGTTTACATGCCTTCAAGCATGCTCCATGTGCCATGCTCCACGGGGTTTCCGCTCAGCTAAAAAGGAACACGTCCTCTTGAAATCCCACTGCATTCCAACAACGTTGTATCGCGGCTGTTGGGATCGTGGTGGATCACAAGGTTAGAATGCTGGGCTGCAGATAACCAGGCTCACGTTTGAGACCCTGTACTGTCATGGGAAAGAGCTGAGCTCCTGTCACATGCTCCAGCTGTTGCTGACCCAACGGTTTGAAAGCAGGTGATCATGAATAGATAAATTGAGTACCACTTCGGTGGGCAACTTCACGGGGACATGAAAGGATTAACAGATTAACAGAGTTGGAAGGGACTTTGTACTATAGATCATCTATTCCAACCCCCCACCCAAGCAGGAGACCCTACACCATCTCTGACAAATGGCAGTCCAAGCTCTTCTTAAAAGTCTCCAGTGATGAAGCTCCCACAACTTCTGAAGGCAACTTCTGTTCCATTGGTTGATTGCAATATTCCAGTGTGGCCTTGCCATCTGCAAAGAAACAACCAAGCTCAGTGAACACCAAGACCCCTTCTGTGTTGTATGTTTGGTGCTTATATTGCCTCCCTCTTAACAGGACTTCTGGCTTGATGAAGGGATTCTTAGGAACACCTTTGACTTTCCTGAGGCTCCTTCCATTTCTCCTCCACTTTTGAAGTTGAACATCGAGACAAAATCATTGTAACACCAATACTGAGGTTTCTGTGGTTAAGAGATGGTCAGAAACCAACACAGGTGCCATGGCAGGAAAAAGAATACAAATTGGAGAAGTGCCTGTGAAGAAACCAACCAGTTCCTACACTTAACATCTGGGCATAGATGTCCTAGTCAATGGAAACTCTTTGCAAGTGTGCCAGCTGTTCTTCCCCTCGTGGACCAGAGCACCCTGTTTTCAGATAGCCTGGTGCCTCTATGCAATCGCTTCTCTTTTTGTTATATAAATAATTCCGACTCATGTTAATTTAATAGCTACTCCCAGATTTTCACTCAGGGCCTAAGACAATGTTTCTCAACCTTGGTAACTTGAGGACCTGTGGACTTCAACTCCCAGAATTCCCCAGCCAGCATGGGAGTCGAAGTCCACAATCCTCAAGTTGCCAAGGTTGAAACACCAGCCTAAGAAAACTTTTGGACAGTTGATGGCCATGTTTCAACCATGTTTCTACCTTTTCAGCATATGAATGTCTGGGTAAGACTCTTCCCATCCCACCAATTATTAGGATTTTTTCTTTCTTTCTGTTTTCGTCCCGTCTACTTTCTATTTCCCCTGTCCTGAAAAAGCTAGAACAACACACTTAAATCTAATTAAGCAAATATTGAAAACTTGCAAGCTCAGAGTAAGAGTTTGGTCTAGCCAACCTTTAAATTTACTAGTCTTTGGTGGTTTCCAATATTTGATAAAGAAAATAAAGCAAGGTACCATGCTTTTTTGTACTAGGGATCTCTGTCTCCCACACTCTCCATTCATAATACTGCACTCATTTATTTTGCAGTTGCCTATCCATTCCATTCCATTCCATTCCATTCCATTCCATTCCATTTTATTCAAAATAGAACTGGAAGGGACCCTTGGAGGTCTTCTAGTCCAACTCCCTGCTCAAGCAGGAGACACTGTACCATTCTAGACAAGTGGCTGTCCAGTCTCTTCTTAAAAGCCTCCAGTGATAGAGCACCCACAACTTCTGAAGGCAAGCCATTCCACTGGTTAATTGTTTTCACTGTCAGGAAGTTTCTCCTTAATTCCAGGTTGCTTCTCTCCTAGATTAGTTTCCATCAGAGGTGGTATTCAGCCAGTTCGCACCGGTTTGTGCGTTGGCGCTCCCCCAGTTACCACTCGCCCCGCCCGCCTTGTTCGTCGCCGCCATGTTCTTCGTGCATGCACATCCCATTGCCTTGCAAATCCAATGGGATGCGCATGTGTGAAGAACATGGCGGCGACGGCAGCAGCTTTTTCCACGACCTCCGGTACTTTTCAGCGGCTTGCAGCCAGCTGCTGCCTCTCTGAGAGCCTCTCCGAGGCAACAGCTGGGAGGCTTCTTTGCCAGCCGCTTTCCAGCAGTGGCGGCTGGCTGGGGGCCGCTGAAAACTCCAGTCAGCTTGCCTTCCGGACTCTGGCCCAGCCGCCGCGGAAAGTAAACAGCTTGAACAAAGAATCGGTGGTGGGGGAGGAAGTGGGGCTAAGGCTGGGGTCTCTAAAGGAGGGGAAATGGGAGTGACTGGCGAAGGTGGGTGTGGGTAGATAGGTGGAAATTCCCAAAATTTTCCTACTTTTTCCTGTGGGCGTGGCTAGGTGGGGACGGTCATGTGACCGAGTGGGCATGAGTGATGTCAAGTTGGCCATACCCGCTCAGTCACATGCCCCCCCACCTAGCCACGCCCACCAAACCAGTAGCGAAAATTTTTGAAACCTACCACTGGTTTCCACCCATTGCTTCTTGTCCTGCCTTCTGATGCTTTGGAAAATAAGTGGACCCCCTCTTCTTTGTGGCAATCCCACAAATACTGGAATACTGCTAGTATTCCCTTAGTCCTTTTTTTCTCTAGACTAGCCAAACCCAGTTCCTGCAACCGTTCTTCGTATTTTCTATTCTCCAGGCCTTTAATTTTAGTTGCTCTTCTCTGCACTTCCCCCCCCCCCAAAGTCTCAACATCTTTTTTATAATGTGGTGACCCAAACTGGATGCCTTATTTACTTTTGCAGAGTCCGAGTCAGTGGTGGGTTGCCCCCGGTTCGGACCGGTTCGCAAGAACCGCTAGTAAAACCAGTGGGAGGCCCCGCCCACCATGCTGGATGTTGTCATCAGCGATCTGCGCATGTGCAGAACCAAGAGCCGCTCACGAGCGTAACTTGCGCACGATCCCATTGCAAACCGATAGTAAAGGTAAGTAAAACCCACTCCAGGTCCGAGTTCTACTTTAGCATATAGAGGTGGGAAAGCTGAGATTTTGAAAAATAAACACAGTACAACACCCACAACTATTTTACAGAAGTCTCTTGTCTCTCTCTCTCTTTTTTTTAAACCTGCATTGAGAACTCAATGTAACAATGTACCCGTATCAACCCCCTGGGAAATAAATGGGTCTCGCATTAAAGCGAAAAGGCGGAGGAACTGGCGGATAAAACCATGACAGTGTGACTGTTTTAAGGTGGGGATAACCCAGGCGGAATTCCGCTTGACAGCACAAACCACCTAGATTGGCAGCTTGGTTTTGTTGTCGTTCCGGGACAGTTTGTCACTTTCATCCAATGCTCTCAGATGAGTTGGATGGTTGCTCTCAGAAAGGATGGTGGGATGGTGATGAGAGAATACAGGCCTACAACCATTCCTTTAATGACTACTCCAAGTTACAATGGCCCTGAAAATAGTGACTTATAACCAGGGGTGGGCTTCAAAAGTTTTAGCAAGGGGTTCTCTGCCCGGTTGCTGGGTGGGCATGGCCATAGTAGGCGTGGCCTAGTCGACCTGCACCACAGTGTGTGTGTGTGTGTGGGTTTTTTTGCCCTCCCTGGGCTCTGGAGGCTTTTCTCAAGCCTCTGGGAGGGCAAAAACAGCCTCCCCAGGCTCCGGAGGCCCTCTGGAGGCCGGAAACATCCTGAACTTCTGGTAGGCGTATTTTTCACCCTTCCCGAGCCTCCGCATGTGCCCTGCACTTACTTGCATCCAAAAAGGGCCGTCTGGTGATTCCTCGGAGGGGCAGGATAGAGTGGGCGGGGCCAGCAAGGAGTGCGATTTGGGGGTTCTCTGAACTGCACAGAATCTTAGCTAGAAGTTCTCCCGAATCCCTGTGAACCCCCAGCAGCCCCACCCCTGCTTATAACCCTTTTTCACCATTTACCTACCACCATTACAGCTTCCCCATGGGCACACGATCAAAATTGGGATGCTTGGCAACTGACATGTACTTACGACGGTTGCAATGGGATCCCCCAAGTGACGTGATCCCCTTTTGCGACCTTCTGACAAGCAAAGTCAATGGGGAAAGCCAGATTCACTTCACAAACATGTGTCTGACTTAACCGTGGCACTGATTCGCTTAACAACCGTGGCAAGAAAAGTCGTAAAATGGGGCAAAACTCACTTAACAACTGTCTTTCTTAGCCACCGAAATTTAAGGCCCATTTGTGGTCGTAAGTCAAAGACTACTAGGACAGGCAAACTTTTATAGCAGGAGGAAGGTTGTCTCTGTAGACTTTCTTGTGGATAGGATTGTTATGGAATTTGGTGGACTTTACTTTGGAGTAGAAGAAATTAGGATTTCCTATATATCTCTTATATTTAGTTTCTCTTGGATGTTTCTTGCAAATTTGTTAGCAAAGACCTTTTGTTATTTTTGACTAACACGATTTATCACCTGATTTGTTTAGCTCCAAAAGTGATTAATATAATCAGGATCGGGGTTGTATGTCATATTCTAAAGAAGAAGAAAAAGGAAGGATGGTCTTATTTGGTTTTTTGGTTTTTTTAAAAAGTTATGCGTTCTTTGAAATGAAAGCCTTAAAATACTTTCTGACAGTTTGTGGGGATATTATGAAAGAAGGAATCTTAGTCAGACGTGGTAACACAGAGCTACACAAACACACTCTCTTTCTCCCTTTTACTCATGCATAAGTTATTTGTATCGTGGAATCACAATTTCACAATCTCTGTCCTGGAAAACAATGCTTTTTGATAGACCTGTTTCTGCGTGATAATTGATCCTATACAAAGTGCCATTGTTGTATAATGCAGAGTTCTGCAACTCAACAAGAGAGACACAGACTTCAGAGGATAATTAGAACTGCAGAAAAAACAGTGGCTACCAACTTGCCTTCCATTGAGGACCTGTATACTGCACGAGTCAAAAAGAGGGCTGTGAAAATATTTACAGACCCCTCACATCCTGGACATAAACTGTTTCAACTCCTACCCTCAAAACGATGCTATAGAGCCGTGATGGCGAACCTATGGCACGGGTGCCACAGGTGGCACGCGGAGCCATATTGGTGGGCACGCGAGTGTTGCCCTAGCTCAGCTCCATAGCGCATGTGCGCACCAGCCAACTGATTTTCAGGCCTCCCAGTCCCACTGGAAGTTGGGAAACTGGCTGTTTCCGACCTCCGGAAGGTCTCCGGGGGGATGGGGAAAGCTGTTTTTCCCCTCACAGGCTCCTAGAAAGCCCCTGGAGCCTGGGGAGGGGGGAAAACGGGCCTACCAGGCCCACCGTGCCATTGCGTGCCAAAAGCAGGGGGAAGTGTGGGGGGTCATGTGCGCATGTGTGGGAGGGTGGGGTGCATTGAATTATGGATGTGGGCACCCGCACTCATGACCCCCCCACGCTCCCCCAACTTTTGGCACACGACGACAAAAAGGTTAGCCATCACTGCTATAGAGCATTGCACACCAGAACAATAGACACAAGGACAGTTTTTTCCCAAACGCCATCACTCTGCTAAACAAATAATTCCCTCAACACTGTCAAACTATTTACTAAGTCTGCACTACTATTACTATTAATCTTCCCATTATTCCCATCACCCATTTCCTCCCACTTATGACTGTACGACTGTAATCTTGTAGCTGGTATCCTTAAGATTTATATTGACTGTTTCCCTATGACTATCATTAAGTCTTGTACCTTATGATTCTTGACGAATGTATCTTTTCTTTTATGTACACTGAGAGCGTATGCACCAAAGACAAATTCCTTGTGTGTCCAATCACACTTGGCCAATAAAAAAATTCTATTCTATTCTATTCTATTCTATTCTATTCTATTCTATTCTAT
>WNWU01000065.1:4738379-4751506 GCA_012654045.1 Ptyas mucosa | reverse complement strand
TCCTCTCCACATACCCCACTCCCTTCTAGCACTGATGCTATTACCTAGTTGACTCATGAAACATCTGCAAGAAAACCACCAAGCTCAGAAAACATCAAGGATCCCACATTCTTCTTCCTCCTCCATCTCCTCCTCCTCCTCCTCTTCCTCTCCACATGCCTCACTCCCTTCTAGCACTGATGCTATTACCTAGTTGGCTCATGAAACCTCTGCAAGAAAACCACCAAGCTCAGAGAGCACCAAGGACTCCACCGGTCAACCCTGAGCTAAAACATTCTCCTTTACTGGAAACAACTATGGAGCTGGAATTGAAACCAGCTGAGCAACCTCAGAGTAAGGAGCAACAGAGGTTTCCTCTGACCAGGCCAGCCCAGGCTTGGGAGGTCAAAGGCTGTCCATCAGCAAACGCTGCCTGTGACATGGATCACCTCCGAATGGCATTCCCACCAATACTTTGTGCATTCATCCACTGACTGTTTCTTCCCTTCTCTCTATACATCGCTTCAACCTTCCCTGCAAGTCTTAATTTTACCCTACGGAGTTTGGTCTCCGCTCCTTCTCTTCTCCTTCCAAGACAAGCTGGTTTACTAATGAATAGCACGAGTGGTGGATTCCGTTGCCAAACTCACGGCCCGCCAATAGAAACAAAGGATCCCGAGGGTCTCGGAAACGCCGAAGCAGCGAGAAAGACATTAATCATCAACCAGTCTTGATTTAAAGGCTTTCAGCATCTCTCCAGGTAAAATCCACTCTCCCTTTGCAGCTTGGCCCATGGCTGTCATCATGTTGGGTCAATCTGGGGCTCTTAAACTCCCCCAGAGAAGGAAATTCTTACATACACAAAGGATATTTGCCGAGGAGATCAAACCTCATCCTTTTTTCCCTCCATCTTTTGAAATGAGCATCTGTGAATGACCAAATTTGTAAACTTTTTTTTAAAAATTTGATTTATATGCCGCCCTTCTCCGGAGACTCAGGGCGGCTTACAATGCGCTAAGCAATAGCCTTCATACTTTTTGTATATTTATACAAAGTCAGCTTATTGCCCCCACAAACTGGGTCCTCAATTTACCTACCTCAGAAAGGATGGAAGGCTGAGTCAACCTTGAGCCTTGGTGAGATTCAAACCTGCAATAATTGCAGGCAGCTGATGTTAATAACAGGGCTTTAGACCACTGTACTATCCAAGGCTCTTCCTGCCTATCAGATTAAGGATTAAGACTCGTTGCCTCAATTTGTGTGTGTGTGTGTGTGTCTGTGTCGGGAGGGGGTGGTGGTGGATTTAGGTAGCTCATTAAGAAAGAATCACACCAAAATCCCAGGTTCATGTCCTGGCTAGACCGTCGAAGCTTTGGCTGATAGTCAGATTGACCATCCTACCTAAACCAACAGTTTGGACACAAAGCTGTTTTCCCTGTTCTTATATTTTTTTAACCTGCTGGAAGGAAAGCAAATTTGCCTGGAGATGCTCTTGTCTTGAGCAACGTTCCGCCAGAAACGATCACTCTGCGGGGACTCATTCACACATCACCTTAACCCGGGTTAAGACTGCCACGAGGTAGTACACAGCTTGCTTTACCCTGGTCCTTACAAATCTTTTGCAAAGTTGCTTGCATGTCCTGTTTCTGAGGGATCGAACGTCTGGGTAATAAATTGAATGTGGAAAGACACAGCTCTCTGTTTTTCCTTCGGTTTACATTTGGGGGGGGCAGTTCGTAGCACCTGGGGTGGGGTGGGGGGGGGCTTGGGGGTGGTGGTGGAAGGAAGGCCATGCTTTTGGAAACGGGTCAGGTCTTTTCTAATGTCGGTCGGTGACTGCAAGAAGCTTGGTTACATCCCGCCTGTATTTGGCAGCCAACAATAACAGCCGATGACTTTGGCTTGACAGGAATCTGGCGGCTGAAAACATGGATCAGTTCCACATCAGTCCAGCTGGGGGCAGCAAGAATTCTATTTACCCTGTTGATAAAGGAGCTTCAAAGGTTTTGTCTGTGTGTGTGTGTGTGTGTGTGTGCGCGCGCGCGTGCGTGTGTGTGCAGAGAAGCAGGAATAAACTTTTCAGCCTCCAAAGATATTTTTTCCTCCTTTTCTCTTTCGCTGCAGCATGTTTACAGTGCAATTTTCATCCTGCCCACCTTGGAAAAATTAAAAAAACAACAACAATCATAGCAGCAGCATTAACAAAAACAACAATAACGGAGGTCAAAAAAAGAACCGAAGGAGGAGGAAGGAGTGTGTAATTCTGGCAAAGAAATAAGTATCTATCCATGTGTTTGCAGAGCTATGGGTAGTCCTTGGCTTACAACCGTTCGTTCGAAGACGTTTTGGATAGCACTGAAAAAAGTGACTTAGGGCTGATCCTCACACATATGACGGTCACAGCATCTCCCATGGTCACGGGGTTAAAATTAGGGTGCTTGGCAATTGGTATGTGTCTATGATGGAAGCAGCATCCCAGGGTCCTAGGCTTGCCATTTGAATAATTAGAATAATTTCCCTGTTCTGTGTTTGTAGGTGGATTGTTGTTTACATGCCTTCATGCATGCTTCATGTGCCATGTGCCATGCTCCACGGGGTTTCTGCTCAGCTAAAAAGGAACAAGTCCTCTCGAAATTCCACTGCATTCCAACAACGTTGTGTCACGGCCGTTGGGAGCGTGGTGGATCACAAGTTTAGTATGCTGGGCTGCTGATAATCAGGCTCACGTTCGAGACCCTGTGCTGTCATGGGAAAGGGGTGAGTTCCTGTCACACGCTCCAGCTCTTGCTGACCCAACGGTTTGAAAGCAGGTGACCATGAGTAGATAAATTGAGTACCACTTTGGTGGGCAACTTCAGGGGGACATGAAAGGATTAACAGATTAACAGAGTTGGAACGGATCTTGGACTATAGGTCATCTATTCCAACCCCCCACCCAAGCAGAAGACCCTACACCAGTGACGGCTAACCTTTTTGCCATCGCGTGCCAAAAGTGGGGGGAGCGTGGTGGGGTCACACGCAGGCGTGCCCACATCCATAATTCTATGCGCCCTGCCCCCCCCCCGTGCTCCCCCCGCTTTTGGCACGTGATGGCACGGTGGGCCTGGTAGACCCGGTTTTTGCTCTCCCCAGGCTCCAGAGCCTTTCTGGAGCCTGAGTGGCATAGGAGGCTAATGCCTCCTACTAAGGCAGCATTTAACATCCAGCTGCCTGCAATTACTGCGAGTTCAATTCTCACCAGGCTCAAGGTCGACTCAGCCTTCCATCCTTTCTAAGGTGGGTAAAATGAGGACCCGGTTTGTGGGGGCAATAAGCTGACTTTGTATAAAATTTACAAAAGTATGATGGCTATTGCTTAATGCATTGTAAGCCGTCCTGAGTCTCCAGAGAAGGGCGGCATATAAATATATATATATATATTTAAAATGGTCCCCCCCCCGAGGCCCTCCAGAAGGCCCGAAAATCAGCGGGCTGGTGTACGCATGCATCCCGGAGCTGAGCTTGCGTGCCCACTGATATGGCTCTGCATGCCACCTGTGGTACCCGTGCCATAGGTTCGCCATCACGGCCCTACACCATCTCTTACAAATGGCAGTCCAATCTCTTCTTAAAAGCCTCCAGTGATGAAGCTCCCACAAGTTCTGAAGGCAACGTCCGTTCCTTTGGTTGATTGTTCTCACTGTCGGGAAATTTCTCCTTAGTTCTAGGTTGCTTCTCTCCTTGACTAGTTTCCATCCGTTGCTTCTTGTCCTGCCCTCGGGTGCTTTGGAGAATAGCTTGACTCCCTCATCATTGTACGCTTGTAGCCCAATGTGCTTAGCACAGGACGTGATGAAAAATGAACAAGACTATGGAATTGTCCTTGGCTTCTGAAGAAACCTGGTTCCTGCAGGATCCTTTTACCCTATTACTTACGCATACCTTTGGGAAATTTGTCGTTGGAAATGAGTCGGTGTAATTCCACTCCACTTTCACTTACGTTGCTTTCCTGGATTTTGCTGCACATTTGCAGCTTCTGGGAGACCCCCAATTATTTCTAATGCTTGGATTTGTGGTCCACCTTTAATGAAAACCAGATGCCTGTCTGTAGACTCTCCTGCTCCTTCTTCCAAAATTGATTTCTATTCATCCGCATCCGTTGAGATATATATTTGGCTCTTGTGTCTGATGAGAATCAAAATTGAAAATTTATTAGAGACCTTCCTCTCCACTTTGCTCTTCCTTTTTTTTTCTTTTTCTGGGGGTGCATGGATTATTTGGGGCCAACCAGAATTTTCTATCAGCTGAAGATGGAAGATTAAAAAGGATGAGTCACCAAGATTTCACTTCTCCAGAAGCTGAATAGCTACATGTTCCTGTTCTTGGTCAGCTCAACTAATCAATTTTTTCAGACTTAGGAAAACATTTTCCTTTCTATCAGAGGATTAAGAGGATAAATCTTAAAGAAGGACTTGCTTGAGGCATCTGAAGAAGCCTTTGAAAGGAGATGTGTTGAAGGATAGGTGAGTTATGGGTGTTTCCTAATATCGGCTGACATATGAACCATCCTGGTGTAAGATCAAGGACAAGGAAGAAGACTTCTTCTCGAGCAGCCTACTTGAGCTTTGAACACTCCCCACATCGTTACAGATTGTGTACCAGCCAACCACACATTTCATAATTCTTTGAATGCCTGCAAATGCTGAGCTCCTTCGCCCAGAAGGCCCCTCTTTCTACGAGAGGAACCAGCACACATGTGGTATCTGAAAGCCTACACCTCCATCCTTCTCTGTTTGCCTAGAGGATGGGAGCAGCGGGGAGAAACACACAAGTGACAATGGAGCAGTGCTTGGGCTGCAGACGGCCTAATTAGGCTGCATCTGGAGCTAATTAAAAGTGGAGTCACCAGCAAAAGGAGAGACCAGTCCTTATCATACCAGAAGCAAGAAGCAGACAGAAGAAAAATGGAGATTATGATAGTGCTCCTTTTCCCGAAAGGGAAGAAAAGGGGGCCCTACCTGCAAAGTAGGGGGAGGAGAAGGCCTCCTTCTTCTCCCGGGGGGGAAAAAGCACCCCGGGAATTTGGGGGGGTCCCAATGAGAGCAAAATAGAGGAGTCTCTTTGGGGAGAGGGAGTCCCAGTGAAATGCAGAATAATCCAATTAGCCAAGGGTGACATTTGAACTGCAAAGCTCAGGCCCAGACAGAAAGATCACTTCATATCAAGCTATCTCCCAATATTTGTTGATACGTTTAATTGAAGAATCTTGTCCTGTGGGGTCTGCGTGAAGAACCGGATAATCATTTTGGCTACAGCCAGCTAATTAGTAGAAGGAACCCCCAGTTCTTAATGACAGTGGAAGAAATCGCCTTCCAGGCAGCCTGATAAGCAAAGAATTGTTCTCCTACACATTTCTGTTCACGAAAAGGCCCAACCTTCTGGGTGGAAAAAGGATATTCGCCGCCTGCATTTTTAATGGTATTGACTCCCTGTTGAAGTTGTGGGATATTATTAGCACTAGGAACTCAATCAGCAAACCCTCTTGAAATAACAAAAATCCATGCCTTACATTTCTTCTGAATTTTTGGACTTTGGGCTTAACGCATTGTAAGCCGCCCCGAGTCTCCGGAGAAGGGCGGCATATAAATAAAATTAAAAAAAAATATATTATTTAATTCTAGAAAGGTACCAATAATGTGGAAAAATGCAGAATAAAACAAGAGAGGAAGTGGAGTTTGAGGATCTGCAGCAGTGGTGAAATCCAAATTTTTTTACTACCGGTTCTGTGGCGTGGCTTGGTGGCGTGGTGTAGCTTGGTGGGTGTGGCAGGGAAAAGGATACTGCAAAATCTCCATTCCCACCCCACTTTGGGGCCAGAGGTGGTATTTGCCGGTTCTCTGAACTACTCAAAATTTCCGCTACCGGTTCTCCAGAACCTGTCAGAACCTGCTGGATTTCACCCCTGATCTGCAGGAAAAGGGAATCTGTAAATTGACAAAATCATCATAAATTCCCAGACATGCTGACTGAAACCGAGGGGAGTAGTGGTCTTCTAGCAACTGGAGGACCCATGGTTCCCTACGGTGAGCTTCCTTATTTGCTCTTTTCACAGCACAGCCCCTTTCTTGCATCTTGTCAGAAAGCTGCTCCTGGAGGATCAAAGTCTGCAGTAAAAAAAAACCACAACGTCCAAAAATCAAAATAAGACACAACCCTTCCAGGTACAGTTTTTAAAGAAATTAATGTGACTCTTTCTTTAGGTTTTTGAACCGATCCATTTAAGTTTTATTCAAACATGGGACCCCCCCCCCAAAAAAAGAGCCATTTTTGTTCCTTGCCATGAAGCAAATTTAACGATACCACTTCAAGGGGTTTAAGTCTTGACAAATTACCATTTCTGGAGCCCGTCCTTGTTTTTGAAGACCTATCTATAATCTAGTTTGTCTCTCGCTCTTACCCAACTCTTCCACTCTTGTTCAAAGACGTTTCCTCCGCAGAATCTTATTGCCTCATTATTATTATCCCCCCCCCCCCACTGCCGTTTCTTTCTCTCTTTTTAATTTGAGTAAAATGTTTTGCTGGGCTGAAAGGAGAGAGGGACTTTTAATCAAACCCATATATGCGTGGTCTTTCCCTCCACGTTTGGGACTGAAGATGCACCGGTATAGCTCTTAGATATCAAAGCCCCCTAACAAATCCTAGGAGGTCTGAAGTGAAGCATGGCACTTCCTCCGCGCCCCACATTTCAGCCTGGGAAAACCAGCCCACACAACCACCCTATAACCTGACACTGTTTAAAACAGAGCCTCTCTCTTAGTCCTCCCCAGCCCCAGGCTCGCTGGCCAACCTCAGAGGGGCGGTGTTTCTTTTCACATACCAAACTCAATCAATCGGAACAGAGCTCGAAGGGACCTTGGAGGTCTTCTAGTCCAGCCCCCTGCTCAAGCAGGAGAACCTATACTATTTCAGATAAGTGACTGTCCAGTCTCTTCTTAAAAAACTCAAGTGATGGAGCACCCACAACTTCTGGTGGCAAGCTGTTCCGCTGGTTAATTGTCCTCACTGTCAGGAAATTTCTCCTTAATCCCGGGTTGCTTCTCTCCTTGATTTAGTTTCCATCCGTTGTTTCTTGTCCTGCCCTCTGGGGCTTTGCAAAATAAGTGGATCCTTTCTTCTTTGTGGCAGCCCTTCAAATATTGGAATACTACTATCATGTCCGCCCCTCCCCTAATCCTTCTTTTCTCTAGACTGGCCATCCCCAAAGCCTGCAGCCGTTCTTCATATGTTTTAGTCTCCAGGCCTTTTTCCCCCTCTTTCTTTTAAGCTGCCCTTCTGCAGCGAAGCACAAACGTTCAAATATTAGCTTTCCATCTAACAAGATGAGGCGGGGTGCCGTCAAAAGCATGTCTGTTTCTTGCCTGTGATGCAGGGCCCACTCTTTAAATATCCGGGTTAAATCTTGGTTTTCTCTCCTTTTCAGCAGCACCCTATGTATGTTGACGTTATCCGGAGGGGTCGCGTTTTGATCTGTCCGTCCTGGATGCTGATTTCTGCCTGAAAAAGGTATTGTGATTTGCAATCCCTTGAGAATTTGGAGTTGGGGGTGGGGGTGGGGGGTGAGAAGAAAGAAATGCCCCCTTCTGTAGGGAGAAGGACCCCTCCCCTTCCCCTCTTCCATAATTTACATGTTATCATTTCACTCAAGCTTCCCCTTTGCCTTAAACAGGCCATTTAGGCTGCTGGCTTATTATAAACTCTACCACGATGGTCTCCTTGCCCTGACCACCCACTAGATCAGGCTGTCTAAACAGCATCTGTTGGAATCTGTGGCCCATCCAGCAAAGTTAAAAATGGACGCTGTCCTATTTTATTTTATTTAAAAAAAAAGGGGGGGGGAGCTTTTAGCCAGTGACCAACGTGATTGCACAGCTCTCCATAAAAAAAAAATTAGCAGGGAAAGAATAAATTGCAATCTGGACAGACTTCAGCAGAACATCTCAGTCAATGCTCCTTTATCAGGTCTCTCTCTCTCCCACCCTTCCTGCGTTCCCTTTTTCCTTGCTGTTTTCTCTTGCAATTAATTTAATTCACAAGGAAACGAAAGGGAAGCCCCCTCCCCTCGCCCTGAAATCTTATCCTCACGGTTAGACTTGTGTTGTGATTAAAATTGGGAGGGTCTTGTAGACGAGTTTTTGCAAAAAAAAAAAAAAAGGTGACCGGCATATATGACTTTTGTTTTCAACACTCCCGGTCTCCAAATCTGGTGGCTTCTGATCGGTAGCCTCATTCCGAAGGGGCTCAAGGAATGTTTCAGAAATTGAGCTGACAATGAGTCCATTGTCAGGATGAAGTGCGGTTGAAAAGGCGGCTGCGTTTCTGGATAATGTCCTGTTTTCTGAGCTTTCCATAGCTAATCCTCACCCTCTTTGCAAACTAGTGAGGACATGGCCAGCCTGGGTGGTCAGTGATAACAAGCAAAAATGAGGTTTTATGGTATCAGTTGCAAGAATAATCTGCCCAGGTGGGCACTATCCTGCACCTCTAAGAGAGAAAGGCCACGAAGGAGAAATTTCCTGGCAGTAAGAACAATTAATCAGTGAAACGGCTCGCCTTCAGAAGTTGTGGGTTCTTCATCACTGGAGGTTTTCAAGAAGAGACTGAACAGTCACTTGTCTGAAATGGTATAGGGTCTCCTGCTTGTGCAGGGGGTTGGACTAGAAGACCTCCAAGGTCCCTTCCAACTCTGTTACTCTGTAATGCTCTTATTCTGATGGGGCACAATAACAGAATTAATGTGTTTGTAGATACGGTTCCAAGTACTGTATTGGTTGTTCCTTTTAAAAGTAGAGATACTTATTGGTCAATAGAAGATCTGGAGCAGCCTCTGCCTGGCTGATGAGATGTGGAAGGAACAGTTCTTTCTAGTTTTCATCACTTCAGGATGTGATCTGCTGGAATGTTGGAGTTGGATCTTCTCTGATCTTTCCCTATTGATTGGAATTTCATTCCCTCACCATGTGCTAGCCTCACTCTGCAGATGTTCTGCAAACATGTTAAAACCTGGAATTTTACAAAACAGTTATGGAATAGGAGATAAAATGTGCTCTTATATATCTTGGAGCATTGCCATCTTTCCTTGCAATTATTCATAGGTTTCCTTCCTTCCTTCCTTCCTTCTTTCCTTCCTTCCTTCCTTCCTTCCTTCCTTCCTTCCTTCCTTCCTTCCCATGTTTCACTCAGTCTTTTATTCCATGACTGCACTAGGTAAAAATTCATCCAATATTTCTTTTCCTTTCCCAATTCTGTTGAGTTATCATTTAGTAACTCCTGCAGGACAGCTCACCATTTCTTACGGTGGTAAGAAATAGCCTTAAAGCAAGTATATTATTGATATGCAGAGATTTTTTTAAAAAATTGCAAAACCACGTTAGCTGCTTGCCCAACTTTTTGATCATCTCTGCTTAAGGGAAAGTTGGCGCTTCAAAAGACACTCACTGTACCATGGCTCTTCATGAGGTACATAAAAATACCATTTCATTCATGATCTATTTTTGATGTGGAAAAAAGCACCATAGTCTTAGCTTTATCTCTTAGATGGACTTCCCAGTTAATAAATTCTGAAGCAAGGAAGTAAAGAGGGCTAGCTAGAGAGATTCTGTGGGTTTATTGCTAGCTTTAAAAGTTTCAAACTATGCAATTTCCTCTCTTTTAAATGTCGGAGCAAAAGAGATAACATTGTAATGGGAGGCAAGGAAAAAAAAGTATTTGCAAAACTGGGTCTACCACCATTCCAAAGAATCTTTCCCATTTTAACACTTTCCCCCTTTTTTCCCACGTACTTTTCATGGCCTATTAGAAGTCCAACATTCCTAGGGAAGTGAAACTAAAATAGGTCCTGAATCTTTTCCTGTCCAGCTTGAAAACAACAAGGACCCGTTTGCAAATTTGTGGAAAATATTATACGTGCAATTTTGACCTCATTTCCAACGATGCAGATGCCTGACCAGTTGGATACAGGAAAGTACAGTCCTAGAGTCGACTGTGATCATTGGGTTGGATCAGATCTAGCCCCATCGATTTGCCTTTGTCCAGATGGTCATGGATTGTCATGAGGATGGTGGACTACCTATATATTACTTTGTTTTTCCCTTTAACAAAATTAAAAAGAGATATAAATGGAGAAAGAGATAGATAGATAGATAGATAGATAGATAGATAGATAGATAGATAGATGTAGATAGGCATAGATAGATAGATAGATAGATAGATAGATAGATAGAGATAGATAGAGATAGATAGAGATAGATAGGCATAGATAGATAGAAAGATAGATAGATAGATGGATGGATAGATGATAGATGATAGATGATAGATGATAGATGATAGATGATAGATGATAGATGATAGATCGATAGATAGATAGATAGATAGATAGATAGAGATAGGCATAGATAGATAGATAGATAGATAGATAGATAGATAGATAGATAGATAGATGTAAGAGACAGAGACAGACAAACAGACTAATTTTGGTGGGTGGGCACTGAGGTTGTCTTGCCAACAGCATCTTTGCTAGGAGCCAAAGACTATCCTACCCAAATTTCCAAATTTAGAGTGGAGGACTGGCTTGGCATAAACAAAGGCCCGCTGACCCCCTCCCTCCCTGCCTCTCTCTCCTTGCAGAAGATGTGAGTGAGATAGTGCCAAGAAATTTTGCCGTTGTGACTAAATCCTGATCTTTTGCAGCCAGCAAATGGGCTGTTGGTGCGAGGGAAAGAGAGACATCTTGCCCATTGGTCGGCTCACGGGTGGTCGAGGTTTAAAATGAAATATACAGGCTGACAAATGCTTTTACAAAGGCCAGATTATAAACTGTAAACCTACTGTCAGCTGGGCAAAAGGAAAAAGGGACCCCCGCCTCCAACTCCCCACCCCAAAGCCTTTTACACCATTTAAAGATTTAGCTTGGCTTCAACGCGAATGTCCTTCGTCTTGCAGCAAGAATGGAGCTCAGAGTTTATAAATTGTTGCTTGGGCTCTCCTAAGCTTGGGATAATAGGATATCAAACAAATGACCCTTTTGGATTTGTTGTGGTGTGTGGGGGGGAGAGAGAAGGAAGTGCTGTGGTTTGTGGGGGCAAAAATATCTCTGATAGAGGATCTGGAGAAGGTTGAACTCAGTCTATCGCTTGCTGAAAAAAGTCCGGTCAAACTTGTATTCCAGCTGCCAAATCCAGCTGTCAAAGGCTTTTTCATCCTTGTTCCACCTTGAAAAAGCTCCCATGAAATGTGCATCGAGATAATAAAATTAATTTATTTGGCTGATCTACGTGGACTTTGACTTGGTCACTGATGGTGATTGTGGGAAGAGGAAGTCTCGTTCTGAAGCATCCCAAAAATAGCGTCTTTTCCTCTCTGCCTCTTCAGTCTCGCTTGGGAAAAGCCCTTGCATCAAATCGGGGATCCCAAAATAACATAGCTGCTCTCTAATGAAAAGCAGATTCAGCTCGGACACCCAGAGTCACGGAAAGGAAGAGGAATGAGAAGGATTCCAGAACCCAGAAAGAGGACGGAGGTGCCACTTTTGCACCAGGCTCAACCATTCTCCAGCACCACAAAAAGAGCCATGGAGGGAATTTGTTGAACCAAGGGTGGAAATGTAGAGGACCTCAGAGCTACAGTACTGTATAGCAAAAGTCCTGGTAGAAGGAGGAGGAGGAGGAGGAAGGGGAGAGAAAGAGAAAGAAAAGGAGGAGGGAGACAGGGAGGGAGGAGGAGGAGGAGAAGGAAGAGAAGGAAAAGGAGGCGGGAAAGAGTGAGGAAGGAGAAGGAAAAGGAGGAGAAGACAGGGAGGGAGGGAGGAGGAAGAACAGAAAAAGGAAGAAGAAGAGGAGGAGAAGGAAGGAAGAGAAGGAAAAGGAGGCAGGAGAGAGTGAGGAAGGAGGAAGAAGGAAGAGGAGGAGAAGAAGAAGGAGAAGGAAGAGAAGGAAAAAGAGGAGGAAGATAGGGAGGGAGGGAAGAAGAGGAGCAGAAAAAGGAGGAGGAAGAGGAGGAAGAGGGGTTATAATAACAATGAGCGAGTGTTCTGGAGAATTGCAAATGGCGCACATCATTTGGATCTTGCCATAAACGTCTGGGAACGAGGCAGGATGATTGGACAATAAAAACCTTGTTTGAAACCACTCCAGGATGGCTGGTTATATTATCCAGTTTTTATAGCGGGGTAAATTAAGCCTAATTCATACCGAAGGAAAAACTTAATACCTCAGCCCTAACCATTTAGGCTCCAAATGGAGGCTTCTCTGAGGCAACGTTCCTCCGTCAAATGCCCCTCACGAGACGAATGGCCGGGGTAGAACGTCAAAGCTGGGGAGAGCCATTCCAGCTTTCTGAAGCTAGAATTAAAGTTTTATCAGGAAGCTGTTTTAATTTTAAAATTCTATTGCTTAACATTATTTTCGTCAGAAACTCAGCTTCCTAGTATTCCTGGCCCAAAGATATTCCCTCCCAGTGACTGCAAGAAAAGGTCAAGAGATTTCTTACAATGCAATAATTTTTCTTCTTTCCACTTAGTACCCCCCTCGTTGTTTTTTTTTTAAAAAAGAACATCCCATCACTTTCCTCCTTCCCATGTCCAGCTTGCTTTCATCTGCAAGATAATGCAATCTATTTTAGCTGTTGCCTTGAAAAAAAAAAGATGCTTTTTCAACTGCAAATCTCTTGGGAGGTTGTTTGAGGGGGGAGAAACGGACTTAAAGATTGAGAGGCTTTTTAATAAAATGGGTTAATTGGAAACGGCTCTGCCCAATTCCTGATTATTATTATTATTATTATTATTATTATTTTTACTAGCAGAGACCAACATGGTTCTCTTCCTACAATCTCTGTACTTAGCAGCCTTGGAGTTTGAACATCCAGAGACCTCCAACTCTAGTAGAACTTGCTCACCTGCCCAGGCCTTATATTCTCCATTCCAAAATGAATGATCTGTTTTTAACTTCTCCTGCCTTATCCATCTCCTGTGCCCAAAATATTTAATTGCTGATCAGGAAAGTTATTTGTCAGTTGTTTAAATATATCTCTATATCTCCCCCCCCCCCATCTCTCTATCTATCATCTCTCTCTCATCTATCTATCTATCTATCTATCTATCTATCTATCTATCTATC
>WNWU01000065.1:4703833-4723251 GCA_012654045.1 Ptyas mucosa | reverse complement strand
CTCCTTCTCCTTCTCCTTCTCCTTCTCCTTCTCCTTCTCCTTCTCCTCCTTCTCCTCCTTCTCCTTCCTCCTCCTCCTCCTCGTCCTCGTCCTCGTCCTCCTCCTTCCCCTTCCCCTTCCCCTTCCCCTTCCCCTCCAAGCACTTGTCCCAAAGAGATGGAGGCCAGCTCTGTTTCTAACTGTGAACTCAAACAGATTTCCCCCAAACATCTGGTACAAACAAAGCAATGCAGGCTAGGAGACTTAAGTGCGTCAGGCACCCGGTCACCAACTTACAGTAGAGAGAGTCAACCAGAAGGGCTTTGACCCCTCAAATGAATGCTAGGTGGCCAAACCCCCAACTCGCAAGCCTTCCATCATTAAGGGAAGGACAGCCCAAAAGGTGGGAAGGCAACTGAGTCTTCAAATCCCATGTAATTTGAACATCGAGAAAACCCACAAGTTCTTCCAGCATCTGTCTGGAAATGTCCATCACAGGATTCCTATCCTCCTCAGGCAAAGCTCGGTGTTTCAGTGGGGCAGCTGCCAAAGAGAGAATGCCAATTATTTGTCTGCCTTGACAAGATTGATCATCGCTCCCGGTAACTGTGGACCCAGAAATGGTTGGTTGGCAGCCAACACTGTAATTATTGGTCCCTGGGAGATTAATAAGTGACAGCCACTAGCCTGGTGCGAGTTGGCCACCTTCCTCTCTGCCCCTCCTGCCTCGATGCCTCCTAAACCCTGCTGGAATGTGTGGGGGCTTTGCCAAGACCGATGCATTTCACTGGGGAGCGGGCAGGGAAATTTTCAACTGAATTATAGGTCCCCAGGTAGATAAAAATAGTCAGTCTGGAAAAATAAAAATCAAGAACTCCCGGCTAATTATTTGAAAACGAGAAGAGTGAAGGGCAGGAAAACTGCTAGGGGGATGTTAAATTAAAACCCTATTTCAGGCAGCTGGGTGAAAAGGAAACTCCAGTAAATGTTCCACTGAAGATGAAGCAACAATTGGGGAATTTTGTTTCTGGACTGTGGAATCTTTTAATTTGCTCGCTTGTCTCTCTCTTAGAAGCAACCGCGGGATTTTTATACCGCAGCAAGAACGGTGGGTGGCTGATTCTTCCTTAGCCGCAAATATCTGCCCCCTAAGGCTGTTAAATGAAAAGCATTTCAGACTGTTTATGACTCTAGTCCTCATCTAACAAAGCTTAGGGTTTTGTTGTGGTTAACAAAAAAATGAAAATGGCTTTGCCACTTGCCAGGTTGAAAAATGTGATTTATTGTAGAAGGGTTTCTCTCCCTGTTTGTATTTTTCTCCTGAGAACTTTGTCTGGGGCTGCACAAGACTCCAGATCCCATCTGTGCATGGATCAAGGTATGGGTACTATAGTTCTTAGAGATGTCCTAGATGCAGAGGTGGGTTTCAGCAGGTCCTGACCAGTTCTGGAGAACCGGTAGCGGAAATTTTGAGTAGTTTGGAGAACCGGTAGTAAAAATTCTGACTGGCCCTGCCCTCATCTATTCTCTGCCTCCCAAGTCCCAGCTGATCGGGAGGAAATGGGGATTTTGCAGTATCTTTCCCCTGGAGTGGGGTGGGAATGGAGATTTTACAGTATCCTTTCCCTGCCATGCCCACCAAGCCACGGCCACCAAGCCACACCCACAGAACCGGTAGTAAAAAAAATTGAAACCCATCACTGCCTAGATGGTAATTGTTGTTTATTGTTGTTTGTTTATTAAATTTCTATACCGCCCTTCTCCCGAAGGACTCAGGGCGGTATACAGCCAAGATAAAAACCAACAATATAAAATTACTTACTTCATACTTAAGTGGTCAGTAGAGGGGGGCGTGCATAAATGCACTAACGTGCCAATCGTCCCTGTCGTATTTTTATTCTTTTATTCCTGTTCTCCTTTTTGTTTGACAAATTCCAATGAATAAAATGAAATAAATAATTGGGAGTTTTGGTGCTAACACATTTGGAGAACCACAAGTTCACGGACCTTCTGGTTTGAAGATCTAACGTAGGGATTTTAGCACCCGTTAAACAGAAACAGAAACAACAGATAGTTTCCTGCTTTTGATCGGCTTTGGATCTACCAAGTGGAATATATCTGGTAGATTCCCAAAGAGACTGAAATTTTATGTGGCCAGACTTGGTTTTTAATCAGCTGTTCTCCCAGCTTTGATGAGCCTTGATGAGCTCCTTTGTTCTTTAGCTTTTTAAAGTAAACATTGCGTTTTATCTACTGAAGTTTCTTTTCTTTTCTTTTTTTAAACTGGAATGTCTTAAAAAGCGTTTCAGTTCTGCATATTTGGATGCCTTGAACCCTGCCTTCTAAGCGGCGTGGCAGGAGAAAAAATGATTTTAGAGACCACGGAAAAACCAGCTGGAAAAACCCATAAGCGCTTGGAAGGGCAGGGGTGGGAGTGCTGACAGGCAGGCCTGTCTCCAGAAAAAGTGGGAAAGGCCCAAAGGAAATTAGAAGTGATTTATTTATACATTTATTCGGAGAGTCTTTGGTGCTGTCTGAGCTTGATAGTTACCTAGTCAGATATTTCATTACCTGACTAGGTAACATCAGCAATGCTAGAAGGGAGTGGGGTTTTTGAAGAGGAGGAGGAGGAGAAGGAGAAGGAGAAGGAGAAGAGGAGGAGGAGAAGGAGAAGGCAAAAAGGAGGAGGAGAAGAGGAGAAGGAGGATTGTGGGGTCCATGGTGTTCTCTGAGCTTGGTTGTTGGCTTGCAGACATTTCATTACCCAACTAGGTAACATCATCAGTACTAGAAGGAAATGGGGTTTACAGAGTGGAGAAGAACTGTAGGGTCCTTGGGGCTCTCTGAACTTGGTTGTTGGCTTCGTTACCTCACTAGGGAACATCATCAGTCCTCTAAGTTGGAAAGAAAAAAAAAAACCAAATAAAACCAACAGAACATCCTAGGAACCTATGCAAATTGTTCCCGCAAAGCCTAAGAAGGCAACAGAGTTTGATTTTCCATTTTAGACCAAATGATCATAGTGAAGATCCATTGAGGTACATTTTGAATTGGCTTGAGCCCAAAGGCAGGGTGTTAAATACACGGATGTATAAAGAAAATAAATAAAAACAGGTTGAAATATTCACCCTGGACGTTGACCGAGCTTAATCCTGGTGGCACTGAGCTCTCTGGATCTGGATAAGAAAGCTGACAGATCCTGCCTGGAGGAAACGGAAATTTGACAAAAGTTTGAATGTGGTTTGAACCTGGCGTTCCAATTCTCTGGCTATAGTTTTCTGATCTTGGCAACGGAGCTAAGAGCCGTGACTAAGTCAAAGCCGACCCAAGGTTTCCCAGAGCCTATGATCAGAGAAATTAATCACTTCATGCTGTGTCGAACCGTTCCTTAATTCTGGAGGGCCTTTCGGTTATTATTGGTACATGCTGGCTGACTGAGGGCCCATTTTAGACACATTCCCCAATGCAAGTTTAACGAGCAACGTTGCGTCTGTTTCTTTCCATGCAAGAGATGCTGTGGCCTTGAGGGGCAAGTGAGACGCATCACGGTTACTCAGAGGCAACGAAATACCTTTGCTGATCTTTGGAAAGGGCAGATCTCCCACCCTTGCTGCCCCCTCCCAGTCCAATAGTAATCAGATTCCTTCTTACACATTCTGGAGGCATCCGAGGCATTCGTTCCATTGCTGTAGGAATGTGGGCAGAATCCGAATGGATCTCTCTCTCTCTCTCCCTTTACCGATATGTGTACGGATGGGGGTTGTCGTTATTTCCAAGAAGGAGGTGGTAACCTCTGAGGACACGGAGCGGATGAAAGTCACATGCCCTTTCAACAATTCCATCACAGCTCCGTTTCCCTTGTAAGCGTCGGAGGACTGGAGTGTCTCAGCCAATGCAAGTTAATGCACAGAAGCTGAGATCATGTCAGGAATGGTGGGCATATTCTCACCATATAAGTGCACAAAGTCTTGCGAGAAAGTCGCGGTTGCCAGCTTGGCATTGGGGGGGCACCTGGCGTCTTGCAGCCGGCAGGAGGAATCATTCATCACGGACTGGCTTTCTCTCCATTCCCTTTCTGCAGAAATTGAAAGGATTAGAGAGAATGGGATGATGAAGGAGGGGTTATTTCTCAGGGGAAAGGAGGAAAAAGAGGAGGAGGAAGAGGAGGAGGAGGAGAAGGAGGAGGAAGAGGAAGAAGAAGAAGAGGAGGAGGGGGGAAGGAAGAGGAAGACAAGAAGCAGAAGAAGAAGAAAAGAAGAAGAAGAATTCAACCTGATTCATTGAGGCAATTGAATTCCATCCATTGATGAGACCTTAGAGAGAACATTGTAATTACAGAGCTATACGTTTAACGGCACAGCATACAAGTTTCATGAGTTGTTATTACTCATTATTATTATAAGTCTGTGGGAATCAGCTGGTGTACAATTTTATAATAAATAAATCCAGCCTGTTAACCCTGGGCTGGACATTTTCCTTCCTAAACAGGATTGTTGCAAAGCTAAAAATGAATACTTCACAGTGAGCATCTTGGTTTCCTGATGCATCATCAGGGTATGGTCGAAAAAAGTCGAGATGGCTGCTGTAAGCCTTGCATTCCCTTGCCCCCCACTTCCCCCATTCAAGGCTCTCCCTTCACCAAAGGGTGCACGTCTTTCCTCTTATCTCCAGGTAAAGAAGATACGTAGCATTCTCCATCCGCTTCGATTTTTCTTTTTGATGACTTCCAAATTGATCGAAGTGATTTCTCCTCCTTACCCTGATCTAGAATAGAATAGAATAACAGAGTTGGAAGGGGCCTTGGAGGTCTTCTAGTCCAACCCCCTCAGTGGTGGGATTCAATTTTTTTTTACTACCGGTTCTGTGAGCGTGGCTTGGTGGGCATGGCAGGGGAAGGTTACTGCAAAATCCCCATTTCCTCCCGATCAACTGGGACTGATGGGGAGAACAGATGGGGGTGGGGCCAGTCAAAGGTGGTATTTATCGGTTCTCTGAACTACTCAAAATTTCTGCTACCGGTTCTCCAGAACTGGTCAGAACCTGCTGAATGCCATCTCTGAACCCTCTGCTTAGGCAGGAAACCCTATAACATTTCATACAAATGGTTATCCAATCACTTCTTAAAAACTTCCAGTGTTGGAGCATTCACAACTTCTAGAGGCAAGTCGTTCCACTGATTAATTGTTCTCCCTGTCAGGAAATTTCTCCTTGGTTTAGGTTGCTTCTCTCCTTGATCTAGCTTCTCACTGGATTTTCTACCTGCAATCCTCCACCCCCCCACTTGCTGGGAAAGATGGAAGACAGGAGAGGGATCCACAGAAAACTCCGAGACCCACACGTCATATTACAATGTAAGATGCTGTTTCTTAACTCCAACACCCAAATGGGTCCTGAAACCTCCCTATGTAATTCAATCTTCAACTTCAGGGTGACTCTCTCTTAACCTCCTTTTATAACCTGCCCTGTTTAGTATAATTGGATTATCGATAATCCTCGAGTTTAGCAATGTATCCATAAAGGTTAACAGATTGAGGCCATAAGAGGGACATAAACTAAGCTATCCTGTATGGTCGTAAAAAAAATAATAATAATATCCATACAAGCAACTTAAATGTTCCGAGTGTCAACGAAATTGGCACGGATTTCCGCCCTCTCCTTTTTTTAAAAAAAATGTAGGATGAAACTCTAGACAAGAAACTGAAGTGAGATGGGAATTTAGCTTCTAAAGGGAAGAATTCGGCCATTTATTTTAAAACTGGCTTTCTGTATTTACCCCTGTAAAGAAAAAGATCTGAAACAGAAACTTCTCATTTTCCAAAGCAAAGACAATATGTTGAGGATAAATTCGATTTTTTAAAAGGGTGAACATGAATGTATATTACCCCAATGTTTCTTTGGGTTGCAAATGGATGTCCCTTATTGGCACAATAATACAGGCATTATAATATCACAGATACTACGGGAACGCCATAAAATGAATATTGCAATAGAGCAAGTTGCATGAATTTTTCCGTTTTCCACGGCAAATAAAAGCTTTGTTTACAATATATACTGTGCAGTCTATTAAGTGTGCAGTAGTGTTATGTCTAAAATATGTACAGTACATATCTTAGTTAAAAAAGACTAGCAAGTTTTGATGGTTTAAAAAATGCTAATCGTCACCTGAGTTTTAAGTGAGTCTTTTTTTTGCGGGCTTGTTAAAAAACACACATCCCACAATCTTTGCAAAGCCCGATAAAGTGAAGCCCAATAAAAGAAGGTATGCCTGAATCCCCCAGAAAACTCTCTAGTGTTAGTATAATGGATTGTGTGCTAGATCTTGATTGATGAAGATCGATCTTGATTAATGAGGAGGGCATGGCTGGGTCTGGAACATGGTCCTAAGCTATAAAAATGGTTAGGGTGGTGTTGATGTAGCATGTTGGGTGAATCTGGCCATAAAAGTTGATAAGCCATGATTGATGGCTCAGCCTCATGTCTGCGAAGGGGGTTAATTCAACAAACTGCAGTTTAAGCAAATGTCTAAGGAGATTCTCAGTGATCCAGATTCAAGAGGTGCTTTTTTTCAAGAGGCAACGGGACTTTCTGGTTTTTCTTTGAAGACCTTTTGCTTCTCATCCCAGAAACCTCTTCAGCTCAGGCTGAGATGTCTTCAAAGAAAAGCCAGAAAGTCTAGTTGCCTTTTGGAAAAGTACCTTTGGTCCTTACAACTCTGTCTAGGGAGATTCTCCATCCTGCAGGTCGTGGTTGTCCCAAAGGTGCTTTTTCAAGGGGCAACTGGATTTTCTTGGGGGTTTTTTTTTGAAGATATTTCGCTTCTCACCCAAGAAGACTCTTCAGTTCTTCTTCTTCAGAATTGAATAAATAAATAAATAAACAAACAAACAAACAAACAAACAAACAAACTTTATTGTCACTGTATGTGTATACACAGTATACACATACAATGAATTTTACTTGACACCCAAAGACCAGGTCCAACACACATAACAATCCCCAAACACACTCCCACCCACCACAAATTCCCCACCCCTAAACCACCCAAACATCCACACAACAGACCAAGTAATGCTGTCTAACAGCTCACCGATGGTGGCCCTTTAGTTTATGGTTGAGTGCAATTATAGCTCTGGGATAAAAACTATTCAGAAAATGTGGAGTCCGAGTTTTAATTGTTCTGTATCTTCTGCCAGAAGGCAACAGTCCAAAAAGATTGTAAGTAGGATGGGAAGAGTCTCTGAGAATGTTATGCAACTTCCTCAAACAGCAAGATTCGAAGATGTTGTCCAGGGCTGGTAGCTGGAGCCCGATGATATTCTGGGCAGTTGAAGAAGCTACTTGGATGAGAAGCAAAACATTTTCAGTCATCCAGGACCTGGCTGTCCCAAAGAGGCAACTGGACTTTCTGGTTTTTCTTTGAAGACATTTCGCTTCTCATCCAAGAAGCTTCTTCAGCTCTGACTGGATGGTGGGGAAGGGATGCAGTTTAATCAAATCACAGCTTAGTGTAAAACACAAAACGGGCCTCTCATTCCCTTATTTACTTCATGGAGTTGTTTTGTAGATATATTCCCCCCCAATCTTTTAAGGTATCGGTTTTCCCCATCTGAGTAGCTTGGATTGAAGAGTTTCAGCCCTCAGGGGTGAGTCACTGGGCACATTAAGTCATCGTAAACATCTGGTTTTGGTTTGGTTGGGAACCAGCCTGGGGGCATTGAACAAGGACAACTTTATGTGATCTATTATTATAGTTGCACCATTAAACCAATCAGAGAGAGTTCTCAAAGCGCCAGAAGGAAACTTCTTGTCCTGAAGGCTACTTTGTCACTTCTGTATCCACCTGGGCTGACCCCTTAGTGCCAGGGCTGTTTTGCTCAAGGGGGGGGGTGTCCCCTATCTCATAGCCCATGTTCTGGGCCATTTATCCAGGAACCCCACAGAACATGGGGATTGTCCAGAAATGTTTCACACAGACTGTTGCTCCAGTGGTGTGGGGTGCAAATTGGACAATCACTTTACCAATAGAAGAGAATTGTGTTGAATTGTGGGGTCCTTAGTGTTCTCTGAGCTTCGTTGTTTTTTTTGCAGAGGTTTCATGACCCAAGTAAGTAATACCGTGTTTCTTCAAAAATACGACCGGGTCTTATTTTCTTTTGACCCCCGAAAAAACAGCTAGGCCTTCTTTTCAAGGGGTGTTTTAATTTCCCCCCCAAGTGCCTCGCCTGGCCACTGGGCCACTTCTTTTGCCACTGAAAAGAGTGAACGATGCGACCCACGTGCCTTGCGCATCCTTGCCTACCTGTAACAGCTACTCAAGCTACCGGTTGCCACCCACCCGAAGAAGCCTGCCGTCGTTCACTCTGGCAATCCTGGTGCTTAAATAGGGCCAAATTTTGGGGATAGGGCTTAATTTTAATGCATGCACACAAAACAGGGCTGGGTCGTCTTTTTGGGGTGGGTCGTGTTTTAGGAGACACACGGTATCAGTGCTAGATGGAAGAGGGGTATGAAGAAAGGAGGAGGAGAAGGAGGAGGATGGTGGGGTCCTTGGCACTATCTGAGCTTGGTGGGGTTTTTTTGCAGACGTTTCCTCACCCAGCTAGGGAACATCCTCAGTGCACCATAGGGTAATGAAACTTTTGTGAGAAAACAATCAAGCTCAGAGAGCACCAAGGATCCCCAAAATCAGGTTCCTGTTCTCTGTCTCCCTGCTGGTTTGGGGGCATAGATTCAGGAATCGCCTGTATCTCTATGGGTCAGGCTCAGGTGGATAATAAGTCTGATCCATCCGGTTGGCCTTTCTAGTTGAAGTTTTACCCCCCCCCCCGTCCAAAAAAACAAAAACAAAAACAAAAACAAAAAAACTCAGCAGGTGACTAAGCATGACAATGCAAGAACTGAGTGAAGGATGACTTATCCAGGAGTCCATGGCTTAGTGCACAGGTCTCCAAATTTGGCAACTTTAAGACTTGTGGATTTCAACTCCCAAAATTTCCCAGCCAGACACCCACAAGTTTTAAAGTTGCCAATTTTGGAGATCACTGGGTAATGTGATGCAAGACAGCTGGTAGTTGATTACTGAATGGATCATGGTGAAATGTGATGAAAGGACCAATCAAAAATAGTGGGGGGTTTTTCCCACTAGATTATAGTCAGAATGTGAAGGTCAATTATAGCTCATTCAACAGACAGTTAACCCAGCAAAGTAGACCAGGCCAGGCAATCAAAGATGCCCAAACTAATACTACATTTATTACAAGGTTGTAGTAACAGATTCTTGCAAGTCTGAATGTTCCTTTTCAGGATCACCTGATCTTCTTTATGGCTATTTATAAGTTCATGAAGATTGTCATGAGGGTATGAATTTAGCAAAGCCTGATGGTGAAATCACCCTCTTTTCAGAATAACAGAAAAGAATAAGGGAGTTGGAAGGGACCTTGGAGGTCTTCTAGTTCAACCCCCTGCTCAAGCAGGAAACCCTACCCTATTCTGGACACATGGCTGTCCAATCTCTTCTTAAAAACTTCCAGTGTTGGAGCACCCACAACTTCTGAAGACAAGTTGTTCCACTGATTCATTATTTTCACTGTCAGGAAATTCCTCCTTAGTTGGTTCTTTTCTTGATTAGTTTCCATCCATTGTTGTTTTTTTCCAAGCCAGCCCAGATCCGGATAATTCCACTGGTTTGTTAAAATACAACTGAGTTTGGTTTGGATTGGAAGAATTTTGCTAATTCTACATCCTCTTTTGAAGTAATCATTTCAAATCCGCTCAGTTATGGCTTGAAAACATTCTATGGATGGTTTGACTGAATGCTGGCTGAGAGGCAGATTGACTGCAAGGGAACTCAAAGCCGAGGTTCAGGCCAATATTTATTGTTGCAGCAGCTGAACACTGATATAGTATCCTCCGCAGAAGCCAAAATAGCCCCCTTTCTTTTAAACTGCCCCCCCCCCCGTGCCCCCCTCTCCCGTGCAGTGCAAATTCCTGTTATGCATAATGTATTATGAACGAGAGTTTCTGGATAATGTCTCCCTTTATGAACTGCTTTATGGTTCTTTATTCCCATTATTGACCTCAGATTTAAATGCAACTCATAAGAAAAGAGGCAATGTGTGGCAGAGAAGAATTGCTTCATAAATGGGCTGAAAGAGAAACCCAGAACATCGGGTGGGGTGGGTGAGCAGACAGGTCCTTTGGAAAGGAAATTCTCCCAGGTTTTGTTGGAGAAAAAGCTACTTTGGGCTCATTGGGAAAAGTCAAGAGAACTTTTAAAGCCATCCTCATCGCGATGAAGGGAGAAAGGAAGGAAGGGAAGAAGAAGGAAGGGAAGGGAGGGAGGGAGGGAGGAAGGAAGGAAGGGAAGAAGAAGGAAGGGAAGGAAGGAAGGAAGGAAGGAAGGAAGGAAGGAAGGAAAGAAGGAAAGAAAGACATAGATCAGGAAGAGAAAATTCCAAACTCCAGCTTATGAAAGCTGGACTTCCATAGATTCACAGGCGGCATCTTAACAGCTATTGTTCATCAGTTGTATTTCTCTTTTTTTAAAAAAAAAAGTTACTGACATTTGTATATAATGACTCAGGTCAGAAACAGTTCACTGGTTTAATTGAGATTTAACATTTAGACATCAATCTTACCTTCGCTTCACTGCAGAGTGATTTCTACCATCAGTTCTTTGCTCAGATTAAGAGTTACGGGGCTGGAGTTTTACCAATCCCACATTATATTATGTTGGAAATAAAGTTTGGAGAATCCTCTCCATTGTCCCTGAGTTAATTTTTAAGACGAGGGGATGTGTCCAATTTTTCTTTATGGTTTTAGGGGATGGAGTGGTGAAATAAAACTCTTCTGATCTTAGAAAGGCAGGGAATCATGGAAAGGAAAACAACTCGGGACTCGTTGGTGGCTTTCGATATCCCAAAACTGATAAAAAGGAATTCTAAGGTCAAGGCAAATCAAATAAACGTGGGAAATATTGCCCTCTAGTCCTGACAAAATTCTGGTTTGATGCTTAATTTTATTTTATTTTTTAAAATAATCCAGAATTTAGTTTTTCATTTTGACAAAGCCAGATTGCCCAGATCTGAGACAGACATTGGGCGGTGGGAGGGTGGGGGCAGAGTGGGGAGGAAAATGCAAAGAAAATTAAAATTAAAAGAAGGGAAAACCCCTGAACATCTCAAGGCGTCTTCTGTTTGTCGTGAGATGAACCCATCATGAAGAAGCCAGGGGCTCCGGTGTACTTTTAACCCGGGTCGACATCGGCCGTCAGAGGTTAATTTTAAGGGTCACAAGACTTATTTCGAGGTATAGAGGCTGGCGCCCGCGAGAGCATTACCCCAATTTGCAAAGAGACCTGGGTCCTCCCAGTCTATTTCCTTTTCTGCAGGCAAATTAGATAACCTTGGGACTGACATAAAGCCCTCTGAGACTCTGACGTTGGTCTTGCTTACCAAATTTCAGAGACCTACTTACCCTGGGGGGCCCAAACATAACATTACACTGGTGACTTGGAAGTCGTTTGGAAAGAAAATTGTCCTTTCCTTGGGTTGGGCCCTCAAGACTGTCTAATTTTCAAAGGGTAGATTGCTATTTCGGGTTTTCCTTCGCTTCTGAATCTTACCTGGTGGCCAAGTATTGCCCTCAAATGAGTATTTTGCTAATTGAAGATTTTTCCCTTCCTTCCTTCCTGCCTTCCTTCCTTCTTTCCTTCCTTCCTTCCATCTTCTTTCCTTCCATCCATCTTCCTTCCTTCTTTTCCTTCCTTCCTTCTTTTCCCTCCTTCCTTCTTTTCCTTCCTTCCTTTTCCTTCCTTCCATCCATCCATCTTCCTTCCTTCCTTTCATCCATCCATCTTCCTTCCTTTCATCTTCCTTCCTTCCTTCTTTCCCCTCCTTCCTTCCTTCTTTTCTTTCCTTCCTTCTTTTCCTTCCTTCCTTCCTCCCTCCCTCCCTCCCTTCCTGTTTGGGAGGAATTTCTTTCTACCGTTAATCCCAAGGATTTAAGCCATTGTGGAAACCACAATGGATCTGCTAATCTTTAAGGTGTTCCAGGATATTGAATTGAGATCAAGGAATGGGCCACCTGACTTTTGCAGTCTACCAGGCTCACCTGCACAATAGACCAGGACTGGCTGTCCAAAATTCAAATTGAATTATAAAATTTTTAATTATTTTAGCCAAGAGTACGTTTTTAAGCCTCTTTTTTTTTTCATTGAATCAACTCTATTTCTTATGAGATTCCTTGACAACGGTTGAGTATTATTTTATTCCATTAACTATTGGGCACCCTGGGTTAAACTTCTTTTCCAAAGCACCAAAAAACAATGGATGGGAACTAATGAAGGAGAGAAGCAACCTGGAATTATGGAGAAACTTTCTAAGAGGCAGAACTATTAATCAACGAAACGGCTTGCCACTAGAACTTGTGGGTGCTTCCTCACTGGAGATTTTTAAGAGACTGGGCAGCCACTGGTATCAATTTAGGGTCTCCTGCGATCAAAAAGAATCCGCATATTTTCAATGTTGGGACCAATGGTATACTTGGCTAAATAATAGAATAAAAAGAGGATAAGATTAGCGTAGCTTTTATTTCTTATTTGTATATTTGGGCTGAAGATAATGTATTGTGTAAGGTTCTTACCGCGATCTACATGTTGTTATATATTTTGTTTGCAAATAAATAAATAATTTTTTTTAAAAAAAAATTTAGGGTCTCCTGCTTGAGCAAGGGGTTGGACTAGAAGACCTCCAAGGTCCCTTCCAGCTGTATCCTGATGGAGCTGAGCCTGTCAGAACGGTGAAAGGACACCCAGACAGAGCCACAAAATATTTGTCAAGTCGTTAAAAAAACCTGTCATCGAGGCACAAAAAACAGGTCAAGAGAAGCTAAACGGGGTACTCATCTCCAGCTTGTATGGCCAGTTAAGCAGCCTGGGTTTTATAGATGACCCAGATGGGCATCCCCGTTATCACCAGACAAAGCCCCCCCACCCTCCCGGGTCTCGTGCACCCATGCACGCACGCAGGCACGCCTGCAGAGGAGCCCAGATGCGCCGTGTTCCTGCCGCCAGCTTGCCCACCCATAGAACAAGACGATCCCCAGATGCACCTTTCCCTATCCTTTCCCTCCCCTGCCTGGATCCATCTGCATATTTTTATTGCCACTGTCAGGAACATGAAAACTCTCTCTGCCAGCACTCAGCACTGGAAATTTATGAGCCCGCTCTGCTGGAGCGAGGGACTGCCAGATAGAGAGAGAGAAAGAGAGAGAGAGAGAAAGGAGGAGGGGGGGAGTGGAAGAATGATGGAAGGCAAAAGACCTATAAACTGTTGGCCCTTGATTTATGGGTCAACGTAGCCTGGTTGGCAGGATCTAGCCATCCTCCTCGTGCATTAGGAACTTCTGAATCTGTTTGTCCGATTCTCTCTCTCTCTCTCTCTCTTTCACACACACACACTTAAACACACACGCATACATTGTTTTAAATTGGTTTTTAGTCTGTTCTAGTCTGTTTTAGTTTGTATTTATTGGGATTGTTTCATTTGATTTGAGCCGCCCCGAGTCCTTTGGAGAGAGGGCGGCATATAAATGCAATAAATAATAAATAATAATAATAATATGCAAGGACACGCACATCCACACACCTCCCACACACATACAGAGCCTCCCCCTCCCTCCCTCCCTCCCTCCCTCTTCTCTCGTTTGCCTTCCCCTCTTCTACTTCGGGTCCTGAGTCAGCCCAGCTGGTGGACGACAGCGATGCGAACTCTTCTGGTGCAGAAAGAGCTAAAGTAAACAATTGTGATCATTCAGCAGGCAGTTAGCAGCCCTGGGACAGATGAGCAGGGCTGAAGGGAGACCACACATGCAACCCCCTCCCCAGACCACACAGAGGCCAGACTGCACTGACATTGCACGCAACACACACACACACACACAAACACACACACATGCTCCCACACGAACGCCGCTTCTACTCTTCTGCCCGCTAAGAATCCAGGTTTTCTTTCTTTCTTCTTCTTTTTTTCCCGGGCAGAGAAGAAATGGCAGAAATGATCTAAATTTTTAATTTTTTAATTTAATTTTTATTTTTTGCAGAAACGGCCTTCCTTTGTTTCCGAACGCTTGCGGATGCCAGGGATGGATTGCACAACAGGGTTTTGGGGGTTTTTTGTTTGTTTTTTACTTGTAAACGGCCCAGGCTCTCTTAGAAAGTGAGGTGGCCAATGTACAAATTTGATCAATCAAGCTTTCCCCGTCGGTCTTGACTTAAGTCAGTGTTTCTGAACCTTGGAAGCTTGAAGATGGGTGGACTTCAACTCCCAGAATCCCCCAGCCAGCCATGAATGATAGAGTTGGACGGAACCAGAAGGATTACCAAGTCCAGTGTTTCTCAACCTTGGAAGCTTGAAGATGGGTGGACTTCAACTCCCTGGCTGGGGGATTCTGGGAGTTGAATCTGGCTGGGGGATTCTGGGAGCTATGGGAGCAAATTTGGGCATGCAGATCAGTGCCGTAGCTGAGCCCGGAAAGCCACCCAGCCTTAAAGGGCAGGAGGGTGTTTTGGGGGTGACCCTCCAGGGCAAACGAAGGAGTGAGCTTTCCATCATCCTAACACTGGGTGCCTCAACTACTGCCAGGCCGAATTCCAGCCCCAGCCTCTCCCATCTGCAGTTCTTCAAGGGCCTGCAAAGAGCTCGGGATCGCTGCTTGATAAGGTCACTGGCAGGGAAGGGGAGGGGGGATTTTCCACTGTTGTGGGCTCTCTGTTCCCTTCCTGGCACAGAACCTCATGATGAATCAGTTAATCTGGCCAAAGATCTTTTTCTTGCAAAAGACCAGACAGAAGATGGGTGGTGCTTAAGACAGAAGACAATCTATGGTCTCTCTCTCTCTCTGCTTCTGTCTTTCTGTCTCTCTATATGTCTGTCTCTATCTATCTATCTATCTATCTATCTATCTATCTATCTATCTATCTATCTTTCTATCTATCTATCTATCTATCTATCTATCTATCTATCTATCTTTCTATTATCTATCTGTCTTTCTATTATCTATCTATCTTTCTATTATCTATCTACCTATCTATCTTTCTTTCTAATATCTATCTATCTATCTATCTATCTATCTATCTATCTATCTAGATACTTTTCTATCTATCTGTCTGTCTGTCTATCATCTATCTGTCTGTCTATCTATCTATCTATCTATCTATCTATCTATCTATCTATCTACTTTTCTATCTATCTGTCTGTCTGTCTGTCTGTCTATCATCTATCTATCTATCCATCCATCCATCCATCCATCCTATCTATCCCTCTTTCTCTTCTCTTCTCTTCTCTTCTCTTCTCTTCTCTTCTCTTCTCTTCTCTTCTCTTCTCTTCTCTTCTCTTCTCTCTCTCTCTCTCTCTCTCACACATACACACACAGAGAGAAAGAGAAAGAGAGAGAGAGAGAGAGAGAGAGAGAGAGAGAGAGAGGGAATTATCGGTCTCCAATTCCTATTCCACCGATACAAATGAGAATCAAGAAATCTCATAGGCTGCATGTTCCATGCACCCCTCCCTCCCTCTTGAAACAGAAACAGCCAAATCAGTCCAGATCTCTTGAAAAAATGAAAAACGGACAGGTCATTTGGGATCTGCTTCTCCACTGGATCCAAAACAGTTTCCCCAAATGTAAGAGACTTTGACGAGGCCAATGTCACAGCAAAGCAGCTGGTCCTCCAAATTCTTGCCTTTTCTGCAAAATCAAATTTTGTGTGTGTGTGTGTGTGTGTGTGTGTGTGAGAGAGAGAGAGAGAGGGAGGGAGGGAGACTGAGACTATCTGTGGTTAGTTTTCACAACAGTTGGATGGTTCTTCCATCTGCCTGAGAAGGCAGGAGGCACCTGCTGTATAGGCAAAACTTTGTACTGATTTACCTGCCTGTTTTGTTTTTCTTTTTTTAAAAATATTAATTATGTGTCCAGAGTTTATAGGGCAAACTTTTAGGTCCTTCTATTTGTGGAAAAGAAGTTCCTCTCAGATTTTGCTTTTCCAAGCAGAATTTTGGGGCAAAGTTGGGTCAGCTCTTGTGCTAATCATCATTACCAAATGACCAAAGGGAGTTTATGAACGGCCTGTCTGCATCTTCCTCAGGTCTCCTTAAATCCTGAGGAAATTCCTCAAGACTGCAAACATCTGGTAGGAACCACAGGGACGTCCCACAATGACGTCATGGGGTCCTCACTCCAATATCAGGAATCTGGCGATATGAGGCAACATCGATTGCATCATACATTTGTTTTGCTTGATAAGGTCATGATGCGTTGACTCACATGGCCCCCTTCAGAAAGGGGTCTTCAGAAAGGAAATGCAGTCACGAACGTTGACATCACAACCTATGGGCAAAAAATAAAAAATCCAAAAGGAGTTAAAAAACCTTGTCAGAATGAGGCAGAAAAACCAAGGCCGTCTACCTCAAGGGGGAACAAATAAAGAGAAGGAGGAGGAAATCAGAATTTGACTGGCATTTGAACTTTTGACAACCAAGGATAAAATTAAACTGAAATGGCTGGAATTTTAGGTTTGATCCAGAAGATCAATGCCAAAGTAGGCCAATGTTTCTTGATCTGATTTATTAGATATCGGACGTGTGAAAAAGAGTTGTTGCCCAGACCACCCAAGAAATGTTTCTGACCTCTACCGTGGACGCAACTCTGATTTACAGTCCCACAACAGTAGATTTCACAACATTTGCTGTGTCACAAAGATCCAAATCGTGTTGCATGTGATACAATAGTGTAGATCCAAGTCATAATCAATCATGCAATAATCATAATCAAAATCAAGAATGATGTAAAATACATTCATCAAAGAATTCTGAGATCTGTTCTAGGCCATACAACATTCTGTGTGGCTTAGAATAGGTGTGGCCAATAGAGATTCTAGGGCACACAATGTTGCAGCCACACATATTCTACAATATTCACGATAGATCCACATATTCACACAATATTCTGTAAGAGCCACTGTCTGCTCTCAAAAGATTATCAGTTAGGATTCCTATTTTCCAAAGGAGGAATTCCAAGGGATTGGAGATCCTGGACTCTAATGGGCGTGTTGATCTCATAAAAGCCACAGCCAATCAGATGTCACATCTATGGTGACATCACTGAGGACAATTTTTTTTTAAAAAAAACTAGAATGTCTTTAGTTAGTCATCTGATTCCATGATAGATAAATATAATGGTTAGGATCATAAACTATCTGGTTTTTGGCTTGTTTTGGTTGGTCAGATCTAGTCCTTGTAGTTGGCAGCCTCTGTTTTATGGTTTCGTGTGATATATGAACCTCAGGCACTTAAGATTTCTTCAATCTATCATGGTTAAAGCAATTGTGGCTTTGTGAGATGACAGGGCCCAGCCCCGGTTTCCTAAACATTTTATAGCTCTTTTGCCGTAATCCACCTCAAATTACTCTCCTTTGTGACTCTCTCTTGTTGCTTCTTGACCTTTTTTCAACTTCCACAACTCTTCCTTTTGGCTCAGCCCCAATGATGTCTTTCCTCCCCAAAGACCTCCACAGCGTATGGAAAGAGGAACAACTTGGGGTGAGGGGCTTCCCTCAGCAGAGTGCTCGCTTTGGGGCAGGTCAGTCCCAGGTTCCAGAGGAAACCAAAGGTCAGCTAGAAAAGGAAATGGCTGTTTCATAAACTCATTGCCAACCAGTGACAGCAGTGACTCAGGACCTCACAATGCCTTGGTCCTTCAGCCAGCGGCCACAACTTCCTCCTGTGCCTCGGGCGTCCAGCGGAGTGGCCTTGAAGCAGCTCAGTGCCACCAAGGGACCCACAGCTTGTGATCTTGGCCGCTGGAAGTGCCTGACAGGCCTCTAAATGTAGCAATTCCATCTCCAACAACATGGTAGAAAAAGTTTGTTCTGATCATTTTTTCTCTTCCATGGGTTGAAAAAAATGGAAATGTTGGGCTAAGGTGAGCCTCAGAGCATCACAGGGGAAAAAAAAAGATTTTGCAACCTGGATTACTCATCCCATTCTCCTAGCTATGATTTTTGAGGAAATCACCATTGTTTACACATTAAGACATCCGTCATGGTTTACAAATCACGATGAATAGCTTCATTCAGCAAACTAAGCCAAAACAAATATGGTTGATCTAATAGGGTAACACAACATCTAGTTAGAATGTTCTTTAGGGCACAGCTTGTAAACTAATGTGAATTAAAGGGCAATCGTGCATATTAATGACCGCTCTAAGTCATAGTTCTGTTGATAGTTGGATCTTGGACTCACTGTTTTGATTCCTACAGCTTGGAATTGAAGAGCAGATTCTCATCTGCTTTACTTCACCAGCCCAAATATCTTTGGGTCAGATATGCCCTGGTTTACCTAAGCAAATTTTGGATGTGTGACTGAAAAAGATACAGAACTAGCAACTTCTAGGGAGAAGAGGTAGCCTAGATATGAAGAGGTGAAGAGCAAAGAGATATTGCTGATTAATCTCAGGAGTTTTAGACTAAGATGACTCATTTTGCTAAGCTAGAGGTTGCTGACGTATTGGTTTATTCCATAAAGGTTAGTCAGATGAGTCCATAGTTGGCAGTTAAGCCATCAGCCAGAGTTTTCAATGGTGGGTTCCCATAACTCACTAACAGTGGTCTTACAAGGACAGGGTTCAGTTCTGTGCGGGACACTTTTTTAAAATCATAAAATGGTTTTAATATCACTAAAATGGTGGCCCACCAGCATTTTGGTGAATCCAGCAGGTTCTAGAATCCAGCAGGTTCTAACAGGTTCTGGAGAACCGGTAGCAGAAATTTTGAGTAGTTTGGAGAACCCGCAGATACCACCTCTGGCTGGTCCCAGAGTGGGGTGGGAATGGAGATTCTACAGTATCCTTCCCCTGCCACGCCCACCAAGCCATGCTCACAGAACCGGTAGGGAAAAATTTTGGATTTCACCCCTGTGGCCCACCCATCTTATGCCTCCACTTCCTGTGACCATACTTGGTTCAACTCCTGGCCGAGGTCTCCAAAGGGTTGATCTGAAATGATACCCAATTCTCAGAAGATGTTTGAAGCTTTTTTTCATTTTTCTCCCCGCCTCCCCTCTCCCTCATGTTTCCTTAAGATGGGGAATCTGGAACTTTGAGCATTTGGACTGAATTAAGAACCGGATCCGAGCAACGTCTTCGTCAGCTTCCTCCCTTATGCAACAGGGTTGCTGGACACCTCCAATCTGGCTGGGATTTGGCTCCGTTTGCAATTTGAAAGGAAACAGTACAATTGGCCTTTTCCCTGATACTTTTTCCTGAGGCAACATTCTCCACGTTTGCTGAAACAATATGAAATGGAATGGTTCCCATCCCATCCCTATTTTAAAAAGGGAGAAAAGAAACTCAAGCAAATGAAGATTTAAATTTAGATCTGTGGTCGC
>WNWU01000065.1:4671951-4683955 GCA_012654045.1 Ptyas mucosa | reverse complement strand
TCTATTCTATTCTATTCTATTCTATTCTATTCTATTCTATTCTATTCATAAGGCACGAGAGCCCATCAGGAACTTATCATTTATTTTACCTAACAACACAATGTTAATATCACTCCAATCTCAGGACTCACTTGGTTTAAGCTGGCTGCCAGCGGTGCCCTTAGCATCCTCACCCTTCTCTCAGAGGCTTCTCTTCCCAGAGAGTTTGCTTCTTTAGATTGGCTTCTAGATTTTGTAAATCTTCTTTGAGATCTCAAATACATACACAACTGGCAGAATTTCCACGAAACCACAATAGAATTAAGCATTCTTCTTTGCTTTGAAGTTGAGTAGGTCCTTCAAAAGCCCATAGAGTGTCACATTTCTGGGCTGGGCGTTAAGCTTATTTGATCATCCATAGATATTTTAAAAAAAATCTCAGCTATGTCTATCCAACCACAGTGACCTCAACTGGGAGGAAAAACTGTCACTGGGTGACATAGTGGCTTTTCATGAAAGAATTATCTTCTCATCATCCCATTTTTATTTTAAAAGGCATCCTTGGTTACTGTTGAGCTAATCAATTGATTACACCGAGGTCCAGATTCGACAACAACAATGATCTGAACATGCTTTTACATTGTTCTGTCCATGCCTAATCAACCAGCCCTTTGAGGGGGTTATGATAAATAAATGAAGAACATCTGCCCAGGGAAATTGTTACTATAATAATGCAATATTAATGTGTTACTACTTTGTGGGGCCATTGCTGGATTCTTAAAATAGACAGCTCTTGTTTATAAAAACTCTGACTTCATATCTTCTGGCAAGAAAGATTTCATTTGCAATTTCCAGGAGTGACTGTGCTTTCAAAGCAAGGACTCCAGAAATGGAGAAGACCAAGGATGAAATCTTAAGATTTTCAGCTACAAGTCATGGATGGCACAATTGTCAATTTCCTCATTGGTCAACCAACTCTCTTAACTTTTCTTAGCGCCCTTCTATTGGCAGTCACAAAGGACTAACTTGTCTGGCCTTTTAAGATCCGTGCTTAAGAACATGAGTGCTGGCACGTTGAAAGATGTGTTTTGATCTGCTAAAGCTCACAAGATCGCATACTAGAATTGGAAAATGTTCTGAATGCTTAAAAATTACCAAGGCTTGTTCCATCATCCCTTCTTTCCTCTCTTCCTCCCTTTCTGGTTCTGTTTTATAAATATATTAAGACTGGAGGGGGAGGAGGGTTAACCAGGGAAGAGCCTGGTGGCGCAGTGGACTAAGTGCTGTTAAAAGTAGCACTTAAGTTCCAGCTGCCTGCAATTACTGCAAGTTCAGATCCCACCAGGCTCAAGGTTGACTCAGCCTTCCATCCTTTCTAAGGTAGGTTAAATGAGGACCCAGATTGTGGGGGCAATAAACTGACTTTGTATAAATATACAAAAGTATGAAGGCTATTGCTTAATGCATTGTAAGCCGCCCTGAGTCTCCAGAGAAGGACGGCATATAAATCAAATTTTAAAAAAAACAAACAAACAAAAAACAAAAAACCACCTATTTTATTTCAGCTGATTTCATTTGCTAGCCAAAACATACCCCTCCCTCAATGCTGAATCAGACCACCATTACTTAAACATGGGCTATCAAATTTTACTAAAACAAATATATGTGGGTATATACCTATCTGACTAACCCTGTTTTTTTCCCCCCTTTGGATACAGGTAATCTTTGATTTATGACCAGGTGCTTAGCAACTATTCAAAATTACGATGGACCTGAAAAAAGGTTGTGTTGGGAGGAATTTGCTTTAATTTAGTTGAACGATGCTGGGAATGAAGTAATTCTCAGCTGTTCGAATAAAGTTTGTTTGTTTTTTCACTGACTGATTTTCCCACTACTTACTTGGGCCTGGGTCACAACAGCTTCATCCTGCCTTTAAATAAAAATGATGACAATCATTTCATGATAAATAGGATGCTACCAAGCATGACTTAGCTTTGGAGAAGATGATTGAGAGGTCCTCAGCCTTATCACTCAGGTCCTCCCTCTCTGGCTGTCCCAACCAGCAATCGGTGGGTGGGACAACCCACCTCCTTGGCATGGTCCTCTTCTCCTTCTTCCATTGACTTAGTGCAGCCAAGAGAGCTTCCCAAGATGAGGTCATCTCCCCAACCTCTATCCTCCTCTACAGCTTCCAGTAGATCAAGACTTGTGACTGAAGAGAAACAGGGTCTTTTGAGGATCAGCTAACACAACAACCAAACAAACTCATGCAGATTCCATCTGGAAATGACTGTCATGGCCCAAAACAGTTCCCTGGTTTGACCCTGAAACACATTTTCCCATTTTCCATTGCAAGTAGCAGCAGGAAACATTAACTCAATGTTTCAGCCAAGACTGCAGGCACCTCCAGAAGATGAAATGTTTAATGTCCCCAAAGAGGATGATTACAAAATACACATCTGCAGAGGGCTCAAATGATCAGTAATGAGTTACTTAATTCACCCCTTGTTTCATTTTAATTGCATTCCAAGATAAATTAAATCAAACTTTCTTTGTTTGGATCTTACCCCTTACAGTTTGAACCAGGAACAAAAGTGACCGAAGTACTCTGGATCATTAAAAGAGAATATTTGTAGCTCAGGTTTGAACTGTGAGGTCCTTGGTGCTTTCTGAGCTTGGTGGTCTTCTTGCGGACGTTTCATTACCCAACAAGGTAACGTCAACAGTGCTAGATGTGCTAGAAACATCCGCAAGAAGGCAACCAAACTCAGAGCACACCAAGGACTCCTCATAATCTGGATTAAGCCACCAAAGAACAAGGAAAACCTCTCACTAAAAACCAGGATCTCCTCCAAACAAGATTTCCTGAAGCAGCCCATTTCCAAAAGCACGTTCTTCCTTTTATTTTATTTATTTATTTTTATTTATTTGTCGAGTATGTATTAGATAATATATACTGTATAAATATAAGCATGATTTGTATACATAAAACAGATACAAATAGAAGAAACATTAGGGACGTAGGCACGCTGGTGCTCTTATGCACGACCCTTACAGACCTCTTAGGAATGGGGTGAGGTCAACAGTAGACAATCTAAAGTTAAAGTTTTGGGGGTTTGGGGATGAAACCACAGAGTCAGGTAGTGCATTCCAGGCATTGACCACTCTGTTGCTGAAGTCGTATTTTCTGCAATCGAGTTTAGAGCGGTTTACCTTAGGTTTGTGTGCTTGTGTATTGTTGTGGTTGAAGCTGAAGTAGTCATTGACAGGTAGGACATTGTAGCAGATGATTTTATGAGCTACGCTTAGGTCATACTGAAGACGGCATAGTTTTAAATTTTCTAAGCCCAAAATTTCAAGTCTGGTGACATAAGGTATTTTACTGCGAGCGGAGAAGTGGAGGATTCTTCTTGTGAAATATTTCTGGACACGTTCAATTGTATTAATGTCCGATATGCAGTGCGGGTCCCAGGCAGATGAGCTGTATTCGAGAATTGGTCTAGCAAATGTTTTGTATGCTCTGGTTAGTAGTGTAATATTACCAGAGAAGAAGCTACGCAAGATTAGGCTTACAACTTTTAATGCCTTCTAGGAGCGCTTCGTTCCACTGCGCTTCAACAGAAAATCCATTCTTTTTAATTCAGCTGCCGTGTGTCGGTGGCATGGCAAACCGGTGATCTCCGCATTCAGCATGGCATTCTCCAAGCTGCACCTGGCAAAGAGGCATCTTTGCATGCCTCATTGTTTTCACAGCCAGTGGTCAAGCACCGCGAACTTCGCCCAGGAGCAGAAGCAATCTCTGTGATTCTGGTGTCGACCTGTACTTACTTGCCAGACGTCAGAGGTGAACGAGGGCCAGGAGAGAAGGCTGTTGAACAAGCAACTCTTGAAGCATGAAGACAAAAGCTGGGCTTAATTTTTGTTTTGTTTTTTGCCTAGACATCAACCGGTCTTGATGATGCTTGCCTGTCTGGCATGATGTGGGCTAGCCCGTTTAGAGGAATTCACCCTGGGTTCAGTTTCAGGGCACTGCACATTTTTCTACGAGGCTCAAATTTTAGTTCAGGGCTCCTCGATGCCCAGGTTCCCGCAAGGGGGTCCAGCCAGTGGTTGCTGGGGTGGGAAGGATTGCCAAGATGGGAGGACAGGGGGCAGGATTTGCGATCAAAAGCAACCGGTCACATCTGTCTCTGCTGTTGAAGACCAGATGCATTTATTTTCTATATCTTATATCTTCTGTATAAGAGCCGCGTTGGCACAGTGGTTAGAGTGCAGTACTGCAGGCTACTTCTGCTGACTGCCGGCTGCCTGTAATTTGGCAGTTCGAATCTCACCAGGCTCAAGGTTGACTCAGCGTTCCCTCCTTCCGAGGTCGGTAAAATGAGGACCCAGGTTGTTGGGAGCAAGAGGCTGACTCTGTAAACCTCTTAGAGAGGGCTGTAAAAGCACTGTAAAGTGGTATAAAAGTCTAAGGGCTATTGCTATCTTGCAGGGGGCAGGGAGATTACACCCTACTGGTGGTCCTTGATTAATACCCACAACTGAACCCCAGACTTCCATCGCTAAGCAAGACATTTGTTAAGAGAGTTTTGCTCCATTTGACGCCTTTCTTGCCACAGTTGTTAAGTGAATCGGGCTTCCCTCATTGTCTTTGCTTGTTGGAAGCCAGCTGGGAAGGTGATAAACGGTGATCTCATTTCCCTGGGACGCTGCAACCGTCATAAGTACATGTCAGTTGCTAAGCACCTGAATGTTAAACACATGGACCTGGGGATACTATCACACTTGTAACTGCAAAGACCAATGGTACGCCACTTTTTCCAGTGCCTTAATAATTTTGAGCAGTCACTAAACGAATGATTGTAAGCAGTGGTGGGATTCAAGTAATTGAACAACTGGTTCTTTGCCCTAATGATTTCTTCCAACAACCAGTTTTCCAAACTGCTCAGAAAGTTAACAACCGGTTCTCCCGAAGTGGTGCGAACCGGCTGAATCCCACCACTGATTGTAACTCAAGGGCTGCTTGTACAGCCTTCCTAACCTGGATGTCCTCCAGATGTCAAGGGTTTCCCCTCCTTAAAATCTCACAGTTTGCCCCTGGAGGAATTCTGGGGGTTTCAACCCCACCAATTTGGAGAAGCCAAATTTGTGTTCATACAGGACACTTTGACCCAGGTCTCTTGCCTGATGCCATATTCCCATCAGTGCCACTTTTCATTTAAATCAACACAAGTTTCTAGCCCTTAAGGTTCCAGGGACGGTTTCCGATTTGGGCTTTCCATGTGGGGTCCTTGGATCTGGTCTGTCTTAGATTTGTTTGGGCCTTTATCTGGTATGTTGATTGCGGCAGCTAAACACAAAATTCGGCTGCGCAATGAAACCCGAAACGGGTTATCCCTTCAGTCTAATAGCTTTTCCCTAATCTCAGCATCTTTCTAAACCAGGCCCACATGTTTATGGTATTTTTCCAGCGCATTCACAATTAAAGGCCAATTGCTGAAAAGGGCATGAACGTTGCCAGAGCTATTGGCACCCTCCCTTGCTCTTCACTTTCTGTTCAGGGCAAGAGGAATGAAGAGAATTTTGCTGAGCAAAATGCTGAGCTAACCCTCTGCTTCCAGATATAGATTAGCTCTGTTTGATTCTGTTCCAAGCTGCAAGAAAATCCAAGGAATTTTTAATTATTATTAAAAAAATTTTTTGCAGAAAGCCAAGAGAAAAAACAGCTGCCACTGTTGTGCTTGCCAGGGTTTCTAGGGGCAGGGAGTTCCAAAGATCAACTCTGCTGTAAAGTAATACCTGCAAGGAGACCTCACATCTTCTGAGAAAATGGATGTTCGGTTGCACATTGCTTGTGGATACCTCTGAACTTGAATGGCTCAGAGAGAGAGAGGGATAAATTCACAGAAGGCAAATTTGCCAAGAGCTACTGATTTAGAAAACACAGTGTGGTATCCAGACTGGGAATGCCTACTCCAAATACCTTTTGAGTAGGGGTAGGTGAGGGGTAGTAGGTCTGTCTACTATTTGCAAATATTGAGAGGCACCTGATTGGCTAGAGCAGTATTTTCCAACCTTGCCAGCTGTAAGATGGGTGGACTTCAACTCCCAGAATTCCTCAGCCAGCCATGTACGGTAACTTTCTTAATAGATGGTGGGTATGCAGTAAGCATAATATATCTTGACTTCAGCAAAGTGAGAAAAAAAAGAGCTGGCTGGGGAATTCTGGGAGTTGAAGTCCACAAGTCTTAAAGTGGTCAAGATTGGAGACCCCTGAAGTAGAGGAATAGGATGAGCCTTGAGCTAATCAAGCAGAACTATTCTTACGGTCCAAAAGTTGCCAGACATATTAAAGACATGTTAAAGTCAACCCCCAACCCACTTAATGTTTTCAAAAAGATAAGGCAGAACGGCAATCTACCCCATTGACTGCTTGTTAGAAGGTGGCTGGGAAAGTTGCAAACTGTGATCCCGGGATCTTGCAACCATCGTAAATGCATGCCAGTTGCCAAGCACCCAAATTTTGATCACACAGGGTTGCTGTGATGGTCGTAAGTACAAGGACTGGTTGTAAACCCCCCCCCCACACTTTTCAAGGCTGCTGTAACTGTGGTGTAACTAAACCAATGGTTATAAGTTAAGAACTACCTGTAAGCTTATTTTGGGGCTGCAGCTTCAATGCTGCTGTGCAGAATAACTCTTGCTTTGAAAAAGTGGGTGGCTTGTAGAGATCATATCTCTTTCTTAGTTTTTTGCACACTTTGCTGTCCCATGTCCCAAAAACGAGACTCTACTTCTATTGGCCCAACAGCAAGCGAAGACATCTACGCACTCACGTTGATCTTCTCTGCAATCCCCAGGGAGATGATTCAACCTGTAGAACATCATCTCCATCTTGCCCCCGAGGCTTAGTTGAAAAGGTTTTGGAAAAGCTGGTGGGGTGGTGGTGGAAAAAGGGGGGGGACCCTTTCAAATTGCAGGCACAGACATTTTGAATCCAATCTCCTCCTCCCCCCCTCCCTCCTGCCCCCCAGAAGTTTCTATTTTTATCTGCCGGGCTTGGAAGGTTGACACTAAACGTCAAGGCTACACTTCAATTTGTCAGCCATCACCTCGTTTGTCAATCGGCAGGCAGCTTTTCGGTTGTCAAGGGCGGCAGGATCCATGCCGGAGCATCGATCAAACGTCTGACGCAAAGAGGACAAACAGCTGCCCCGGGGAAGGCTCCTGTCAATGCCTGGATTAGGGGCCTCCGAGGAAAAGGGGGGAAAAAACATCCTGGTTGAACTCCGGTGTTATTTTCCTTTCCCCCCCAGGTCAACAACAGAGCCTCGCTAGGCATGGACTTCGAGGGATGAAGCAAATATCTTTCAGAGGTTGGATGCGGGAGGGGGCTTGACTTTGAGAAGAGGCCTAAGCGATTTGGGATTTGTTTGGGGAGGGCTGTTTTTCAGGGAGGGTGCTTAGAATTATTAATTCCTGGATTAATTCAGGGAAGGGCTGGGATGCAAACGCCGTGCGGGGAGGTGTTGTGATAAGGAAGGTTTGGGTTGGAACATGGAGCTCAGGGCTGGGGTTTTTTTTTTTAATTTTTGACTGGGAATGTCTTGAGGGAGGAACAGGTTTCTCAGTTCTTTGCTTTGCTCTCCTGCCTTTTAGAGGAGCGTTCCTTGACTAATTTTCTCCACCTCTAACTTCCCATATTAGTTTCTCCACATTTCACTGGTCTGGCTGGTGAGTTGAGCTTTCCTTCCTTCCTTCCTTCCTTCCTTCCTTCCTTCCTTCCTTCCTTCCTTCCTTCCTTCCTTCCTGCCTTCCTCCCTCCCTCCCTCCCTCCTTCCCTCCTTCCCTTTCCTTTCCTCCCCCTCCCCCTCCTCCTCCCCCTCCTCCTTCCCCTCCCCCTTCCTTCCTTCCTCCTTCCTTCCTTCCTCCTTCCCTCCTTCCCTCCCTCCCTCCCCTTTCTGTCCCTCCCCTTTCCTTTCCTTTCCTTCCCCTTCCCCTTCCTTCCTTCCTTCCTTCCCTCCCTCCCTCCCTCCCCCTTCCCCTTTCCTTTTCTTTCCTTCCCTTCCCCTTCCCCTTCCTTCCTTCCTCCTTCCCTCCCTCCCTTCCTCCATCCCTTCCTCCCTTCCTTTCTCCCTCCCTCTTTCCCTCCCTCTTTCCCTTCCTTGATTTTCCATTATGGCTTTCTGACATTTGAAGACCCGGAACATTGGGAAGAAACTAGTTTGGAGAAAGTGGCCCTACAGGATCCTCATCTCGTGGCCCTCCTGCCCCTTTGTGGGGGGGGGGCTGTCCTCTCTGCACAGTCTCACCTCCTGACCTCAATCTGGTTGCTCAGCCTTCGCATCATATCAGGGTTTATGGCGATGGGTGTGGTGGCCAGGGCATCCTGCCAGAAAGGATTACTGTCTTGTTGCAGCTCAAAAGCATGACATTCTTTCAAGCAGGCAGGCCTGTAGGGAAGCTGGGTGGGCTGATGTATGCCGTCATACGTGATCTATGTAGCTTCCCCACCTAGCTTTGCTGGGGTTGCAAGTTGAAATGCCACTATAGCTATTCTGACTTCAGTTTGATTCTTGGGCCCTGCACATTTGTTCCCTCACTCAATATGACTTGGTCTCCTATAAAGGCAAAGGCAGAGGCAGAAGCCTGATCCCTGGTCCCTAAATCACCCAATCCTGCAAGAGTTTACTGGATCCATCCCCTACCTCTCTCATATTCTAGCTCTCTCTATTGTAATTGTGGGTTTTGTTGGCCTTCATCTGAGCTCCACTTAAGGGACAGGGCTGATCTGGAGATTCCCTCAGGGGTCTGCAGGGAATAAAAGGGATCCCTTGTATTGGGTGTCAATCTGGGTTTCGATAGCATCCATTAGGAGCTCTCCATGGTACTGCAGGACTCCTGCCCCCCTACTCAGGAGTATTTACCAGCTCTTTCCAGACTGGTGTTTCTCAACCTTGGCAGCTTGGAGATGTGTGGACTTCAACTCCCAGAATTCCCCAGTCAGCCTGAGTTCTGGGAAGCGAAGTCCATACTTCTTCAAGGTTGAGAAACACTGTTACAGATTATGTCTAACATCTCCCAAACTCTCAACTTGCTTGGAAGAGAGGAAGGGGTGTTGGTAGTGTCATCTAGTCCTTCAATATCTCTCAAGTTGATGTTTTCCATATAGCTGGAGACAGCAATTCCTTCAGCTGTGTTGGTTAGGTGTTCTGGAAATGGCTTTGCTATGCAACTCCAAGGCACCTCTTTGCAAAATCCCAGTTTGGTTTATCTAGATCTCCATGTAATGCATCATGGATTGTCCAGATAGGAATAAACCTCAAGTCTTTTTTTTTCCATTCTGGATGAATATTTATGAATAAAATAAAGGGGAAAAGTGAGATTCTAGTTTTTCTGCACTCTTAATTCTGGAGGCATTTTATTTGTCTTCAAAATCTGATAAAACACAAAAGATTTTTTGTGCATAAACTCCAGACCCTTCTAAAGTCTTCATGGTAATGGACCAACCCTTCAGAAAGCACAGACACTGTCCAAATTGGGAAAAGGTAAAAATTTTAGGAAGAGGTTCAGTTCTCCTATTTTTTACATGCCATTTGTCTGTTCAATCACTCTACGGTGTTTAGTTGAGGATGAATACTCTAAATATTCCCAGATATACACTCTCTCTGTGTGTGAGAGAGGGGGGGGGAGGGAGGGAGAGAGAGAGAAAGAGAGAGAGAGAGAGAATGAGAATGAATGTGTATGTATGTGCATGAATATTGGAATATTATATTTCTTTTCCAGGAGGTTGGGAATAGGGATGTTAAATATAAGTACCTTTTTTTGGGGTTGCAATTTATTTTTTCCTCAGTATTCTGCAATATGATACGGTGTCCCAACCCACTAGTAATCCTCTCTTGTCAGGTTGTTGCACGGTGAAAGTTGATTTAAAAGAAAGAGCGAGAGAGAGAGAGAGAGAAAGAGAATGGCACATAACCTATAATTCCATTTTATTCTAATCTCTACATTAATCCTCTGTGGGTGTTTTTCTTTTTTTTTCTAACAAAAAGCCACACACTTGTTGAATTAGATAAAATAAAGCGAAGTCCGTCAGAGCCTTGCCGAATCACTTCTCTGCAATGCGGCTTGCCTAGCTGCAAAGCAAACAAACCTCATGCAAGACAAATGGAGATTATGAGAACAGAAAGGAAAACACAGCCGTTTGCTGAAAACTCGGTCTTTTCTATTTGGCAAATGTGGCCTGTGGTTTGTTTCTTCGTCTGAACTGTTCGCACGTGGCCAGACAGAGATCCCTATTTACATATCTTAGGTTCAGTTTAAAAATACAAGTGCATCCGACTGAAGGAATAAATCAACAGGTGTGAATAGCGGTGAGAATACCTGCTGCGTGAGGTCTCAAACACCAAGGTAAATAAATACGAATGATCAGGAGGTCCCTGTTGCTTTATCTCAAGGGGAAGCTTGTTCGGTATTCAGCGGGGGCCACACACTGTTTCTGGGTGCTGGTTTACAAGATTTGGCTGGAGCAGGAGACCTTCCGTTATTAAAGTATTGGGAGAGATTTTTGTGAGATAAGGTTATTTCCAAGTATCAAAGGTTAACTGTGAGGGACACAAAGTCATTGCTTGTTTTCCCGTCTGCATTTTCATTTGGGTTTAAATTAGCATTTTCCAGATGGGCAATCCCAAAGGTGGTTGAGATGAAGTCTCCAGAAGCCTTCAAAGGCTTCGGAAGAAAACAATCGTTGAAAACAACAATGACACGCAGACAAGAAAAGGAACCCGAGTGAAACTTGAAGGTCCATAGAACATATCTAACGTGTATTGGATGCCAGAAAGTGTCTTTTCCAGATCTAGAAAGGCTTCCATTACTCCTCCTGCCCCCCAACGGAAGCCACATTACAAAGGCAGGAAGGGACTTCAAAGAAACACGCTTGGCATGGTAAAAATGACTGTCAAAAGTACAAAGGAATAGCGAAGATTTAGAAGGCAACCTAGGTCAGAAGCGCTTAATGCCTTTACCTTTTGGGTCTCTGTTCAAAAATGGCGTATATGTGGAGGAAATCTTACTCATTTGCATACCAAAGAACAAAGGGTAGGATTGGGTCCTGTTTACTAGAAGAATAAAAGAATAACAGAGTTGGAAGGATCCACCTTGGAAGTTTTCTAGTCCATCCTCCTGCTCAAGCAGGAAGCCCTAGACCATTTCAGACAAATGGTTGTCCAATCTTCTCTTGAAAACCTCCAGTGTTGGAGCATTCACAACTTCTGGAGGCAACTTATTCCACTGATTCATTGTTCTCACTGTCAGAAAATTTCTCTTTAGTTCTAGGTTGCTTCTCTCCTTGATTAGTTTCCATCCGTTGCTTCTTGTCCTGCCCTCAGGTGCTTTGGAGAATAGCTTGACTCCCTCTTCTTTGGGGCAGCCCCTGAGATATTGCAATGCTTAGATGTTGGCAAACCCTCTTATCTTCTAAATGGTACAGGATCTTCATGGATGCCATCTTTCAAAAGCTGCTGCTGTCCACCAAATGTTGTGGTGGTCCAAATACATCAACGTTACACACACACACACACACACACACACACGCGCATGCACAAACACACAAACTATTTCACTCTTGCAGACTTTTGCCCAGGACAGCTTCCCACTCAAAGTCATTCTCCCAGGGACACACAGTACTGATTTAAGATCCTGCAGAACCCCTACAGTTGAGTTATGAAAGGAAGTTTCCAGCCTTCAATGGATTAAAAATAGGAAAGGGGAAAAAAAAATCTGTGGATACTGTTATATATCAGAAGTGTAAAAGTGAAAGGCTTCCTTGGTGCTTTTTTTTTTTTTTTTGCAGTTTTTGGGGACATGAAGACCTCCAAAGACAATATTAATATCATCGTTCTGGAAGGACAAATTACACCTGGATTCTCTAACAGAGAAAGTCACCCTAGCAAATAAAGACTTCTTTCTTTAAATAGCCATGTTTTTCCATCCTTTCCTTTCCTTTCCTTTCCTTTCCTTTCCTTTC
>WNWU01000065.1:4659564-4671851 GCA_012654045.1 Ptyas mucosa | reverse complement strand
TTTCCTTTCCTTTCCTTTCCTTTCCTTTCCTGTTTCCCTTTATTTTCCTTTCTCTTTCCTTTCCCCTTCCCTTCTTTTTTCCTCTTTTCCTTTATTTTCCCTTTCTTTCTCTATCCTTTCCTTTCCTTTCCTCTCCTTTCCTCTCCTCTCCTCTCCTCCTCTCCTCTCCTCTCCTCTCCTCTCCTTTCAATTCCTTTCCTTGTTTTTAGGCCCAGATTGCGGGGGAATGCACGAATGGGGTTCAAACGCTAATGAAACGATAAAACATCTCATACCCACAACGTGGAGACAACTACTTACCAATATAAACAAGAACCTGGGTGGTAACGCTAAAGGTTTGCCTTTTCCTTTCTTTCTATTCCCCCCCCCTTCTTTCTTTCTTTCCTTTTTGACAGCTCATGGTGGCAGTGATGAATCTGTGAAGTTATCTAATTTTCCACTGTTTTAATTAAGGGGCCTGCATGCTGAGGGCGAACAGCTGGATTCTTTGTACTGCTTTCTGTTGCCTGACAGAGAAAAATGTTGGACGGCGACTTCAGCCAAGCTCTCGGTCTGACCTGAGCAGATGAACGTTCTGGGATTCATAAACTTGCGGTTGGAAAGCAGAAGACATTTTGAGCGGCTTCTTGGCCTCCTCGCAGGCCAGCGAGTGGTTCATGCAGCGAACTCCCTTTGTAGTCCTCCCTGCAGCGAAGATGGTAATTGAAAGGTGAAGCGTCAGCTTGGAAGAGGAAACCTAGCAGTGAATCCATTGTCTTTAGTGGAGGAGAGTTTTTGATGGAGCAATTTAGCTTTGCTCGAGATGTGTTGGACAAGTCAAGAGGGAGTTTTTCTGGTCTTCAAGTGGGGTCTTCGGTGGAGGAGTGTTTTTGATGGAGCAATTTAACTTTGCTTGAGATTTGTTGGACAAGGTCAGGAGGGAGTTTTTCTGGCCTTCGAGTGGGGGAACTGGGAGTTTCCTCCAAGGAGTAGGTGGGACCAGGAGAAAAGAGGAGGTAAAAAATCTCCATTTGATTGCATGAAACTGTCAGCGTTCTGAGTAACGTATCCACCAAAAGCAGAACTCTGAGGCAGGTCGATTCCTCAAAGAACATGTTTATTGGATACATCATATCGGCACAGCCAGTGAAAGCCAACTCTAAAAGTTCCCGCGGTTTCCCCCTAATTAAAAGAGCAAATATTTTCCTCCCTGGATGTCCCCGGTCACATTGCCCAATGAAAGTAGCTGGCAGGCTGCTTGGTCACTCCTCCCCTCCTTCCACTGCCACCTGTTGGGATGACCTTGGTTCCCACAAGAAAACTTTTTGTTTTGACTACCTAGTTCCCCCTCCCTTCCCCCTCTCAGAATTCGTGGTAGCACAATGAGGCAGCACAAGATGGCTTCAGCCAGGTTTGCTTCAGAGTTGACAGTAACATTTGAATAGAGAGCCAGCATGATGGGGTAGTAAAGGCACCAACATGAAAACCAGGAGACTCTAAGTTGTAGTTCTACTTTAGGCACAAAGCCAGTTGGGTGACCTCAAGCCAGTTCCCCTCTCTTAGCCCTAGGAAACTAGAAATGGCCAACCACTTTTGAAAAACTTTGCCAAAAAACGGTCAAGGGACTCTTTTAAGAATTGGACAAACATTTTTTTTTAATTGAATGCAATTACAAATTCTAAAAGCAGATGAACACATTCCTAAAGCGATAACGCTGATGGTCTGGTGTATGAACCAGAACTGAATTCTAAGATCACCAGTGGCTGAAAAAGACATATAAAAGAATACATTTTGGGGAGGAGGAAAAAAAAAAAGAAGAAGAACGGGCATTTTGAAAGCAAAGACATGTTAAGAGCCTTCATGGAACAGAGTTCTTGGAGAGATTGTGTGTAGGGGTGTGTATGTGTGAGTGGTTGATATTGTTCCGGATGTCTTCTGATTCCAAAATTAAATCCAACCCTTTGATGAACAATGGAGGGGGTCACGTGAGGCAGCCCAAATAGACAATTTCTATCAGCACCCAATTCATAAGAGGAATGAAGCTGGACGAGATCTCCATTAAAGAGAAAATTGCTGTGTTTACTTAAGGACCACCGCCAAAAAATAAAAAATAAAAATCCCCAAAATGAATCAGGTTCAGTCACATGATGCCTCGACTTTCAACCACAATGACTTACGACCATAATTCCAGGCTCAATTAAAGTTATAAGTCAAGGATTCTCTGTTTCTCTGTATCTGTCTTGGCTTGTGTCTTTGCCCTCTCTGGACATGACTGCTCTGATCTGTTCAGAAGGGTTTCGCAACACCCTTGAATAAATACAGATAATATTTGTTTGTTGCATTTTCTCAAATTGTCCTAGCTGCCTTTGGGCAAAGATAACCAGTCCCTGGAAATTTCTCATCTAGATTGTCCCAATGATTATTATTTATTATTATTATTGGTTCGATTTATATGCCACCCTTCTCCGGAGACTCAGGGCGGCTTACAATGCGTTAAGCAATAGCCTTCATACTTTTGTATATACTTGCTTAGTAGGGCTTTCGGCCCCCCCCTAAGCGGTGTTCTTTTTTTTATACGAAGTCAGCTTATTGCCCCCACAATCTGGGTCCTCATTTTACCTACCTCAAAAGGCTGAGTCAACCTTGAGCCTGGTGAGATTCGAACTTGCAGTAATTGCAGGCAGCTGGTGCTACTTTACAGCACTTTAGTCTGCTGCGCCACCAAGGCTACTCATGATCCATTTCCATGAGTAGGTGTGAACGCAGATCAGTCAAGAAATGGGTGGATGGGATGAGTCGCACTCAAGCCGTTGAAAGCAGGTGATCCATTTCCATGATGTATACACAACCGGTGCTTCTTGTAGTGATTTAATCAGCTGGGGATTGAATGACCCTAAAGATCCTTTGGAAGACACTGATGTGTCTTCTCAAAGTGTCTGCTTGCCTTTCTTTCTCTTGCTCTCTCTCTTTCTTGAATTCCTTGAGAGCCCAGGGTGATAACTCTCTAAGAGAGTCAACGATTTGGAAAGCGGACGACCATCGTCAGATAATCAGTTCTGGGGAAGGAGATGAGTTTTATTAGTGGCGCAAGAGATAGAAGCCAGTGCCCCTGCTGTGTTTATACTGAGCTGCTGAAAGACACTGTGTAATTGCAATTAGCACAAGGAAGCAACTTCTGACTGCTGGTTTGAGTTTTTATCGAGCCAGATTGTTCACATCGACGAGGATGTTGTGCCACCAGATTCTATAAGCTCCGGCCCATCCGATCTTGGACCCCGTTGAAGTTAAATGATCGTCAAGCCTAGTAGGAAAGGTTGGGGGGGGGTGTAAATGGTTCACGCAGGCGGTAAACGGTTCACACAAAAGGACAGCTGCTGAGCTTTAACCGGATTTACATTTTTATGCACCCCAAAATATCTGATTGGATCACATATTGTACAGTAGTGATCAAAATTGTGGAAACCTTATGGGAAAAGTGTATTTTCTAAAACTAGCTAATAACACCACTTTTTGGGGGGGGGAGTAGTACCGTAAAATTATATATCAATGGAAAAATAATTTAGTCAAGAATATGATGCAATAACTTTTATGAAGGATTTGCTATTAGAATAGCAGTTACAGTATAAAGAAGAAAAAGTGAAACACGTAGAAAAAACGAGTTATACAAAAATTATCCCCATGTCAGTGAATCCTTTGTTGGGTAATCTTTAGCATGAATTACAGCCTTCCAACGTCTTCCCATGGAGTGAATCAAGTCTTTTAGTTCTGCAGCTGTTATCATGTGAAACCAAGATGGAATGATGGCTTCTATTAACTGGGTTTTATTGCTGGGTCGCTTCTGACTAACAAGTTTGTTTAGTCGGCTCCATAGATTTTCAATTGGGTTAAGACCTGGCCTATTTTCAGGCCATTCCAGCAATGGAATATGATTATCCCATAAATATTTATAGGAGTATTGTATGGCAGTTGAGAATTCTTTCTTCTGGATAATCTTTTCTTTTTTTGATGATTTGGTTTAATGGAGGTTTGTACTATTTCTAGGCAAAAATTGATGCTTTAAAATTCTATATGTATTATATTACTCTCCGCAATTCTATCCATATTGCCATATTTTTTCTGTAATTTTTAATAATTTTCAATAAAAACTTTATTAAAAAAAAGAATATGATTATCCTGAAACTCCCCCCCCCCCAAAAAAGTGGTGTTATTAGCCATCAAACCTCAAAAATACACTTTCCCCAAAAGGTTTCCACAATTTTGACTACTACTGTACAGAAAACTGCATTCACTACTCAGACATATGTTTTTGTCTGAAGAACAAGTTTATCCCTGCTGGAATTAAGTTGTTTGCCACACAGCTACTATTAGGACCATTTAACTGCATGATTACCTTAGAATTTCTCTCCAACATTACTGATTCTCTAAAATGGTCTGCAGGTTGCATGACCGACTAATTGTTCTGTTCTAAGCACACATCTACACACAGCATCTATGCACAGAATTAATATCGCCATCGCTGCTCAATTCCGGCAGGGAAGGTACAACTCAAACATTTCCCTAGAAGAAAGCCAGAGATTTGTCTCGGTAGGAATATCTCCGGTTAGTCAAGCCAATTGCTTCTCTAGTTAGGACACTTGTCAAGGAGGAATCGGTTTTTGTAGAGTAAACAACCGACTTTCGGCGGAGGAAAATCAAGGAAGGGAAAGGATCTGCCAATTTCCAGATATCCTGACTGGTGGTCAGCACACTTCCTTCAGCTGTCGAGGAGAAAAATGTCACCAGCTTCCAGCCAAATCTACTTTGTTTTCAAGTTCGGAAACAGGGATCGAGTCGAGAAGAAAGAAAAAAGCAGATCATGAAAACTCTTCGAAGTCTTTCCCCCCCCCCAAAAAAAGAACATCCTTGTTTCTGTTGATCTTTGCATATTTTGACCATCAAGGCAGTGGTGGGTTGCTCCCAGTTCTGTCCGGTTCTTGCAAACCGGTAGTAAAGGTAAGTAGAACAGTGGTGGGTTGCCCCCGGTTCACACCGGTTCTATAGAACTGGTAGTAAAACCGGCGGGAGGCCCCGCCCACTGACCCCGATGTCATCAAAAAGCTTCTGCGCATGCGCAGAAGAGCATGTGTGTTTGCGCGAGCAAAGCAACCCCCTTGCAAACCGGTAGTAAAGGTAAGTAGAACCCACCCCTGAAGTAGAACTCACCCTGGCATCAAGGCTACCTCTGTTGACCTAATCATGATTCTTTTAGAACTTTTTTCTAACTGGATATCGTGGGACAGACAGACAGACATTTTGAAGGGAAGGGAAACGGTGAGAGGAAAGGAGGGGCGACAGCAACAGCAACGAGCCAGGAGAAGGGTGGCCACTGGTTCTGGTTTCTGGAAGGAGCCTGGGCCTTTCCTGTGGCAGTGCTGGTGGTGATGGGACTGGTGTCGTTGTCGCTCTTTTTGCTGGTGCTCATGTTGGGCCTCTCTGGAGCTGCGCACCATTAATTTCCAGAGTCAAAAAACCATATTACAGATCATCCTCAACTTATGACTGCAATTGAGCCCAACATTTCTGTTGCTAAATGAGAGTGTTCTTAAGTGAATCACTGCAGTTATTAAGTTATGGTTGTTAAGTGAATCTGACTTCTCCATTAATTTTGTTTGTCAGAAGGTCACAAAAAGGGATCACATGACCTCGGGGCACTCCAACCATCATAAATATGAGCCAGTTGCCTTGCATCTTAATTTTGATCGCACAACCATGAGGATGCTGCAAGTCATAAGTGTGAAACAATGGTCACAAAACCCTTTTTTCAGTGCCGTTGCAACTTCAATTGGTCACTAAACGAACTGTTGTTAGTTGAGGATTGCCTGTATATATCGAGATGTATCGCTTATTGAGCAGTTCAAAGAACCAGCAAATACCACCTCTGACTGGCCCCAGAGTGGGGTGGGAATGGAGATTTTGCAGTATCCTTCTCCTGCCATGCCCACCAAGCCACACCCACCAAGCCACAGCTACAGAACCAGTAGTAAAAAAAATTAGATTTCACCACTGACGTTGGGGTACGCTTCCAATCAAACCCTGATTCTACACCCAGCCAACATATCTCAGTTCTGTCTTATTGAATAGGTTGTCCTTAAATGTCACTGGCATTGAGGATGGTTAGAGCGTCTGATAAGTTCATACCTCCCTTTCTCTTGGCATCAGAGCTCATCCATCTGGTGCTGTACAATCATCACCGTTTTGATTGGAGAGGGTTATTGTTTACCTTGAAGGAGACAACTCCTTAATCCCAAGAAGATACACAAGACGAAGTAACACAAAATGTGGTTTACGGTACAAAAGGCCGATAAAGTTTAGATCTGCACTTAGTTATCGAACTGAGCCCAATTTCAATTTTTGTTTTCAAAGAGAAACATGTGGGTTCCATTCCAGCTCATCAGAGGTGGAACACATGTGGTTACTGGCTTTGAAAGGAATTACGACCAATTTGTGAATAATTGGCATTGGGCTATTATAAACGGCTATTAATCACAGCAAGTGTGGAACGGTAACAAAGGGTTGTGTTTTGTCCACCATCCTAAAAATAGGTTGCTCTTGTTCAAGGTTGCCACACCCCATTTGTAGCCATTCCATTTAAACAATCCCTTGCATGAAGGTTGGATCTGCTCAATCATCAGAGGATTGTTTTGGTGGGCCTTCGTTTCCCTTCTCGTATGTCTTGAAATTGAACTTTGAAAATACACAACTGGAAAATCAGAATGACATTGGGCTTTTGTAAGTATCTCCTCTAAATCGAGATCGTTAGGTAGTCTGCCACCCAATGACTATGACCTTAGAATGACAGTTGTGGTCCCAAGGAGAAGACTTGACTGTAATGAGTGACATGATAGCAGTCTTCCAGTATTTGAGGGGCTGCCACAAAGAAGAGGGGGTCCACCTCTTCTCCAAAGCAGCAGAAGGCAGGACAAGAAGCAATGGATGGAAACTCATCAAGGAGAGAAGCAACCTGGAACTCAGGAGAAACTTCCTCACAGTGAGAACAATTAACCAGTGGAACTCCTTGCCTCCAGAAGTTGAAGGTGCTTCATCACCGGCAGTTTTTAAGAAGAAAATGGACAGCCACTTGTCTCAAATTGTATAGGATCTCCTGCTTGAGGGGGTTGGACTAGAAGACCTCCAATGTCCCTTCCAACTCTATTCTGATGAGCAAATATTCTGGTGAGCGGAAATAACATCCTCGTTCCTCACCAGACGCACATCCGTAATTGCCTGGCTATCATGTCTGGGCCAGACCTTGTTTCAGTGCCATGAATGTTCTTTTTTTTGGCAGCCTTGACGTTTGCCATCATGGCTTGAACTGAAGGGCATCCAGATTTTAAAGAATTGTGCCTGTGTGTGAAACTGCAACCCCGTGTTTGGGATCTGTTTTTGGCATTTAGTTATGGAAGTGTGATTTCCCCTCTTCAGTGTGGCCTTATCCCACTCTATTTCTACTTGCTCTGTAAACAACATTTTGTGAAATCTCAGCTTAACAATGGAGACAAATTCCTATATTTGCTGTTCCTAATTTCAATAGGTCAGATTTAATCAGAGAGAAGATGTGAAATGAAGAACAGAGCTGTGTACCCAAGATTGTTCCCTGCAACTTTCTTTCCTTTCCTTGCCTTTCCTTTCCTTGCCTTTCCTTGCCTTGCCTTGCCTTTTTCTTTTCCTTCCTTCCTTCCTTCCTTCCTTCCTTCCTTCCTTCCTTCCTTCCTTCCTTCCTTCCCCTTCCTTCCCCTTTATGTTGAATGAACCTGTTCTAGCTTGTATCATATTCATGAATCAATTTTCAAAACATAAACAAATTCCTCAGTTATCACCTGTGCTTTGTTTTTACTGTAATTTGGCATGGCTTTATCAGCCCCCTAATTACCACTTGCTTTTAATGTATCGAGAAACAGTTCTACTGTATTTATCTGAAACTCAAGTGTGCTTTTATTTACTTTTTTTAAATAGGGCCCTGCCTCCTAAACTTAATTATACATATTTAGCTTGGCAAGAAGAGTAACAAACTCATAATCGATAAGAAGAGGCAGGCATCCTGTTGGGAGAAGCTGGTTTACCCTTTGCAAATGATGCTTTCAACTGCAAAACATTTTTTAATTCCATCTCCTTTAGACTTTATAATTAGTGAGAAATATTTAGTTAGGCCTTTGAAGGGTGGAGACTTTGCTCTTGGCTCTATTGCCCCATTACGGATCAAATCTTTCCACTTCTAAACAACGACTCATACTTTTTCAGAAGTTGGGCAGACTTATTTTGCGGGTCTGGGAGCCCTTTTTCCTAAATTTTATCTGATAATCCAAGAATAGCGATGAATTAAGTGGACTCGTAAAGTCAAGCCACTTTACGTGTCCAATATGGTATCACACAACCCAACGGTTGAGTTCTGTTTGCGATAGAAAACTTGAGAGCTTTGGAGATGAGACTTGTTTTGAGCCAGAGAAGACAAACATTTTCATTGATGTCCCAAACGTGCTTTTTAAAAAGGCAACTGGACTTTGTTTTCTCTTTGAAAATATTTCACTTCTCATCCAAGTAGCTTTTTCGGTTGTTTTTAAAGAAAAGACAAAGTCCAATTGCCTTTTTAAAAAGCACCTTTGGGACAACCATGACTTGAATGATTGAGATGCTCCATTTACTTTTTCATTGATGGGCTTGGCCAGTTTTGAAGCCCTGTCCCAGACACTTTCTTAGAATTGGCTGCTATGGGAAGAATTCATCTGTTCACAGATTTATTTCTCTGGTAGATGTGGCTAATCACAAAACACAACATTGATATTCCATTCAGAAGACCGATTCAGAGATTTCTCTGGATTGCATACTCTCATACCTTACAAAATTGACTACATATTTCCATCATACATGTACCACAGTATTATGTGCCCCTTATATATATATATATTTACTACTATAATCCATGTACTCTATGCCATAAGCTAAATACTGTAAATAAGTGCACACACTTGTTTCCCAAGATATATTTTAATATCTCAACTTACTTTTAGATTTTGTTTTCTTGGCTGGATGGACACACTTCTAGACAAAGCGCTGGCCAATGTTTTAGTCAACCCTTGTTATTTTCCAAGAATGTCAACATGGATCCCTGACGAATTCATGGAAACAAAGACTAGGCTCAAAGAAGGCTTTTAGCTTCCCATCCATGTTATTTTTCAATCCTAAGATTTTTTAAAAAGTAGTTAAGTATGGGGTGGGGGGGGGGTAACCAACCCTAAGATGGCTGTATCTCCAAATATATTGCGCTCTGTTCTGGACCTCTGGTCTGCATCTTCCAAACAACAGCTGACTTGCTCCTTAAATTAAATTTGAATTAAAAGCGGCCTCCCATGTTGATTGCTGTTCATACTTCCCTCTGTGAAATCACACAGAGAAACATATCCAAGAAAGGAGAGGTTTTCTGGGGAATCCTTATAGATATTCCCATTTGGAAAAACCCAACAGCCAGCTTGGATAGCTGAAGGATGATCTAAAATCTCCATTGTCCCAGAAGGTGCTTTGGACTTCCTTAGTCAAGATAGCTGTGATCCAGAGCCAGAAGTTCTCCTTTTTAGCTCCAGATGTTGCTGTTTCCAAAATAGTTTCCATTGGGGGCAGAGTTAATTCCCAGCCCATCGGCCCTCAAGATCTGTGGTGGACCTCAGCCACACTTTCCAAAACAAGCATTTTTGGGGCAAGGGAGTCTTGCCAATGGCCTCAAAAGCCTTCTTTTTATTTTTAACCACTTCAACGGGGGCTTTGCCCAAGTTTCTTTTAGTTTGTTTTTTTGAGTGTTATTTATTTCTTACATTTTTTTTAAAAAGTCCACCTCTATGTTCCCTCTGAGTGGTTAACAGGTTGGTGAAACAAAACCATAAGCTAATAAAGTGTAACATTAACAGAGACGTACGGTTGAATAAATGCATGTATGTATATACCAGGGAGACATAGAAGGGATGTTTAAAATCATAGCAGTAGATGAAGGTGTAAGAGCTTGGTTGTCTCAAGAAAAAGAGTGGATTTCTGAACAGAGACCGAAGCAGGACAATGTACTTTCTCCTTTGGAGACAATGTCTCAGATGAAGGACATCAAGGTTTGATATAACCAAACATTGATCCTCACAGTTCTGACACCCCCTTTTGCTGGGGCATTTGCAGGAGGACTCAAAAAGGTCAACATGGTCACTACATAAATCATGATTGTGGGGTCCTTGGTGCTCTGTGACCTTGGTTGTTTTCTTGCAGATGTTTCATTACCCAACTAGGTAACATCTTCAGTGCTAAAACCTACGATTCCTTTTACAGGCATCGCCTATGGTCCAAGCCAGGGGTGAAATCCAGCAGGTTTGACAGGCTCTGGAGAACTGGTAGTGGAAATTTTGAGTAGTTCAGAGAACCAGCAAAATACCACCTCTGGCTGGTCCCAGAGTAGGGTGGGAATGGGGATTTTGCAGTATCCTTCCTCTGCCATGCCCCCCAAGCCATGCCCACAGAACCAGTAGTAAAAAAATGTGAATTTCACCACTGGTCCCAGCCCATCTCTTTGCTACCTTCCTTGCATAAATGCCCTTGGTTACCGCCTTTACAAACACTTGGCTTATGAGTGGTCGCTTAGCAACCTTTGAAGTTATGACAGACCTATCCTGGTTCTCATTAAGTGGCATTAAGGATTCCATGACTTGTTTTGTGAAGAAGAGCTCCACCAATACCATTCCTTTCTTTTCTGGCCTTCAGCGTCTTCTACAATCCATTGCCCCCACTCAGAAGGGAATGGACAACTCACCACGGCCAACTCGCCACAGCCAACTTGCTATATGAGACAATTCAACAATTCCAATTATTGAAAATAATTTTAAAATTGTTTTAATTTTTGTCATTCACATTTCATTTTGTCCCTCCTTTGGCATCCTTTCTTTAATGATTCTATTCCACTGTTTCTTCGATATTAGTTAAATTTTGCGCCCTCAGCAAGTTGGCCATGGTGAGTTGGCCACCATGAGTTGGCCATGGTGAATTGGCCAGGGCGAGTTGACCATGGCAAGTTGGCTGTGGTGAGTTGGCAAACATGAGTTGGCCATGGCAAATTGGCCATGGCAAGTTGGCCACTGTGAGTTGGCCATGGTGAATTGGCCATGGTGAGTTAACTATGGCAACATGGTCATGGTGAGTTGGCCAGCATGAGTTGACCATGGTGAATTGGCCATGGCAAGTTGACCATGGCAAATTGGCCATGGTGAGTTGTTGTAGACACCCCACTCAGAATATCTGATTGCACCCTCGAGAAACACGGAAAGCTCTTTCATTTTTTTTTTTTTGGTTAGGATCCTAAGTTTGAAATATATTGCAAAGAATCAAGCGTTTATCAAGATCTGGATTCACAAACTATTTCCTGAGGATCCCCCCTCTTCCCAAATGGGGTCACAAAAGGTCCGCTCTGAAGGGAATCCATTAATCTCCTTGTTGTGAGCAAGGAAATGTGGAACAGTGCAGGTGCGAAGAGTCTCTGGGCTATTTTTGGGAGCCTGTTGAGTTGAAACACTCGCAGGAAGTGCTGTTTCCCCCTGGCAGAAGGCTGAGTTATTATTTTAGGCAGTGGAACTAAAGTTCGTGTGCAAGGGATTGTTTTGTTTTCATGCACCTTGGGATGGGGAGGGGAGATTTGCTAGGAGTTTGCCTCTGGCAATAACAGCTGCTAATTAATTAATTAATCAATCAATCAATCAATCAGCAAAGTCCATCTGAAAGGCTGAGATACACTTTGTGGATCCCCCCTTTTTGATAGTGAGGGTCCCATTCTCTTAAGCTGACTTTGATTGTATGGACAGCGCTGAAGTGTCCAGCTGAAGAGGAAGCTTATCACCTCCTTCTGAAATAAAATACGGTTCATAAAAATCAATGTTTATGTCCGAGAGCTCGTGTAGATATGGGAAACCAAGGCGCGAGAGGAACATGTCCAAGCACCTTTCCAGAAATGAGACTGGCCAAAGGCTATTTGAACGATTTCTCAGCGTTCTTATTCAGGAGGGACACTGAGCTGACTTATCTCTGGGCAAAATGTGGTCTTGGATGTCATGAAAGGGCAGTGAATTGTTTGTGACTCAGTTGGCGGGAGTTGCATTGTTATTGCTGGGGGAAAGGAAGGGCATTTCGGCCACGGCTGCCAAAATCACTTGGCTGACTTTAGCCATGATGGATTTGGACAGTGTGGTATCCTTGAATTCTTTCTTTCTTTCTTTCTTTCTTTCTTTCTTTCTTTCTTTCTTTCTTTCTTTCTT
>WNWU01000065.1:4643610-4659554 GCA_012654045.1 Ptyas mucosa | reverse complement strand
CCTTCCTTCCTTCCTTCCTTCCTTCCTTCCTTCCTTCCTTCCTTCCTCCCTGTTTGCCTGCCTGCCTGTTTTCCTGCCCTCCTTCATTCCCTCCCTCCCTCTCTTCTCCCTTTCTCTCTTCCTGCCTTTCTGCCCTCCCTCCTTCTGATTTCTAGCAATAGCAACAGCACTTAGACTTATATACCACTTCACAGTGCTTTTACAGCCCTCCCTAAGCAGTTTGCAGAGTCAGCCTCTTGCCTCCAACAATCTGGGTCCTCATTTTACCCACCATGGAAGGATGGAAGGCTGAGTCAACCTTGAGTTAGTCAGGATCGAACTCCTGGCAGTGAGCAGAATCAGCTTGCAATACTGTATTCTAAGCACTGCGCTGCTACAGGTCTTTTAATGATCTTTTACAATAATCTAAATACCCTCCCATAGTGAAGGTGTTGTAGTGGTAACCAAGTTGTGGTCCCTTTTCTTGACCTTAACCCCCAAAGTTAAGATGGAGTACATCTTCCATCGCACTACACCACACCCCACTAGTGATTGTAAATATGCCGGATAAAAAAGGAAACACATCGATTAAGCAACCCATTATTATTATTATTATTATTATTATTATTATTATTATTATTATTATTATTATTATTATTCAATATTTAAAACACAAATTTTCACTTATCACAGATTTCCGGTATCGGTAACAATATCATCCATAACATTCATATTTACATAGATTCTATTTCTATGGTTCACTATCCTATATTATACAATTGTTTAAGTTATAGCAATATCTACTCACATATAATCAAATTATCAATATTATATAGTTCTTATACATTATATATTATATGTTATAAACTTATACATTAATTTTACTTCTGCTCTCAAGCCAGGTATACCATCTACTCCAAATTTGGTAGTATTCAGATTCTTCTCTCTCTCTCATTTCTGTAGTCAACCTATCCATTTCTGCACACTCATATACTTTTCTTATTATCAATGCCTCTGAAGGAATATTAGTATGTTTCCAATTCTGCACAAAGACGATTCTGGATGCCGTTAATATATGTAATATTATGTATTGAAATTTTGTACCCATTTTCTCATCTAAGATGCCCAATAAAAATAGTTCTAGCTTCAATTCGATCTTTTGTTCAGTTATTTCTTCCAACCATTTCCTTATCTTATGCCAATACTTCCTGACTTCGGGACATGTCCACCACATGTGGTAGAAGGTTCCCTGTTTATAACCACATTTCCAGCATTCAGGTGAACAGTTTGGAAACATTTTGGACAATCTGGCTGGTGGTAAATGCCAATGGTAGAACATTTATAGATGTTTTCCTTGTAGGTGGCTGACATCGTAAGCATCCCATTCTAAATTAATGTTATTAAGCTATCAGTTTGTGTTCAAACTCTCGCATAAGAGGGTTGTTTTAATGGTGGCCAGAAGGATTGGGCTGCACAGATGTTCTTACCAGAGTAGAAAATTCAGTTCTGCCCTGTTCAGCAGATTATGTGAAAAAATTCAATTGCAGAAGTGATTGGACTTTCTATAAGGATATGAGGATCAAATCTCCCCTGCAGAATTCAGAGTTTTTTTCTCTGATCTTGGAGGAGAGCTAATGAGATCCACCTTACCCCCTCTTGGGGCAATGCATAAACCTGTTGAGAGGTTGTTTGCATCTCTCTTATCTTTCTGCATGGAGGAAGAATTGAATAGAATAGAATAGAATAGAATAGAGTAGAGTAGAGTAGAGTAGAGTAGAGTAGAGTAGAGTAGAGTAGAGTAGAGTAGAGTAGCATAGAGTAGCTAGAATAGAATAGAGCAGAGTAGAGTAGAGTAGCGTAGAGTAGCTAGAATAGAATAGAATAGAATAGAATAGAATAGAATAGAATAGAATAGAATAGAATAGAATAGAATAGAATAGGAGTAACAGTTGGAAGGGACTTTGGAGGTCTTCTAGTCCAACCCCCTTCTTTGGCAGGAAACCCTACACCACTTCAGGTAAATGGTTATCCAATATCTTCTTAAAAACGTCCAGTGTTGGAGCATTCACAGCTTCTGGAGGCAAGTCATTCCACTGGTTAATTGTTCATCAATTGTTAATTGTCGCAGCAGAACATCTCAACAGTTCTCAGTTCTCATCAAGAACTGAGCTGAAGAGGAGACACCATTTTGCCAGCCACAAAGACAGATGGAAGACACCAACCTAAGCAGAACGTCAATAAATCATTCCCTTCAACTCTTCACACCCCTCCACCCAAATGTTTCGCTCCCCACCTTTTCAGTGCTGCTGCTTTAAATAATCCCTTAAACTATGCTGTACTTTCCATTTAGCAGACATCTGTTTAAACATGTGTTCTCTGGGATGGGAATGAATCACGTTGCATGTTTTATATATTTGTGTTTCATTTCGTCATTGGCCCACATTCGTTTTAAAGGCAACAAGAGTTTGCACGGCCGTTTAACAACATTCCTGTTGCTGTTCCCCGCTGTGGATCTTGTGTCTGTTATATAGAAAAAACTGAGCTGGCTTACTAAGGAGAAGTAACAGCTTAGCTCAGGGATAGAATATCTGATGTGTATGCAAAAAGTTCTGAATCTGGTCTCCAGCATCTGCATTGGAGGTTGGAGAAACTTCTACCATTGAACTTGGAAAGCTTCTGATGATCATATTTCAACCATGGTCTTCCTCCAGTCTTCTCACTTCTTCCTGTCCACGACCATGAAGAACAGAAAAAGACCACTCAAGTTGGAAGAATACAGAATAGAGTACAGAATGCAGAAGAATAGAGTTTGAAGAGACCTTGGAGGTCTTCTAGTCTAATCCCCAGCTCAAGCAGGAGACCCTATATCATTCCAGACAAATGGCTGTCCAGTCACTTCTTAAAAGCTTCCAGTGATGGAGCACCCACAACTTCAAGAAGCAAGCTGTTCTACTGGTTTATTGTTCTCGTTGTTAGGAAGTTTATCCCTACTTCTAGGTTGATTCTCTCCTTGATTAGTTTCTATCTGTTGGCTTCTTGTCTTGCTTCTCGTGCTTTGGAAAATAGGTTGACCTCCTTTTCTCTGTGACAGCCCCGCAAATATTGGAACACTGCTATCATGCCACCTCTAGTACTTTTTTTTTCATGAAACTAGTTCTTCATATGTTTTAGTGTCAAAGCCCTTAATCATCTTATTTAGTCTTCTCTGCACATGGATAACTCTCCATGGGTGGGTGAAGGACTGGACCAGTCCTGTTTTGAATCACAGTGACAACCTGAAAATGATCTGAGAGGCATCTGTGCCCCTAAACAACAATCTTCAGCTATCTACCACAACTTGGTGGGTTGTGGTTGGAAGGTGGGAGGGAAAAGAGAAAAAATACACCGGTATTATTATTATTATTATTATTATTATTATTATTATTATTATTGAAGTTGGGCATGATGATTTGTTCATTCACTTAAGTTGATTTATACAGCCTCTGTCAGCTTTGTTGCAATTATCACATAAGGTCTATTTGTCGAGATCAAACCCAACCTAACCTTGCCATCCAGTCATCTGAATTAGTCTGAAATCCCATGAAACTTTTCAGGATTGCTTAATTTTGGAATTTGAATTAATCATGCATCCTTAACCCATCCTTAACCTTTTCTTTCTGGGTCTAATCATGGGTTTCCTCTGACAAACAATTAATAGATTTGGCCGGTGCAAAAAAAAGAAAAGAAAATTAGCATTTTGCTCACTTTTCCTGCCTCGGAGAATTAGAAAAAGTTGACATTTCTGCTCTGAGCACCGCTGGCTCGGGAGCAGATTCCCCATCCTTCACAAGGTAGGGTGTCCGTTTTTGGCATGGGGTAAGGATTGTGTTATCCTGCATCGTGGTTCTCAGGATACGCGTGCCAATGTGAAGTCCTTCCAAAAAGCAGTTTTGGAAACAATTTCGTCAACGTGCAATTCAAAGAGATTTCTTTTCCTGATGCTCGCACACACATGTGTGTGTGTGTGTGTGTGTGTGTGTGTGTGTGTGTGTGTGCATCCACACACACACACCTCCATTTGAATGGTTCCTTCCAACCCGTGGTTTTAATTAGCTGGCTGGGAACCCACCAAAAAACTTCAGTCACCACGGAATTGGCAGCATCACAGACGGTCTTACAAATTACTTTAGTTAGAACTAAAAGCTTCAGAAATCCCTCGGATTAAGAGGAGGCCCAGCTAGGCCTTGTTAGGACGAGTCAGGAGAGAAAAGCTGTTTTTATTTATGTTTAAGTGCTCATCAGAGTTAAGGATGACAGCGCTGGAAGATTGCATAGACCTTTCCTATCCCCCACCAGAGGCAACACGGAGCTCTCAAGGTCATCTATAGGGCAAGAAAAAGTAAAGGAGGAGGAGGAGGAGGAGGAAGAGGAGGAAGAGGAGGAGGAGGAGGAGGAGAAGAAGAAGAGGAGGAGAAGGTGAAGGAGAAGGAGAAGGAGAAGGAGAAGAAGAAAGGAGAAGGAGAAGGAGAAGGAGAAGGAGAAGGAGAAGGAGAAGGAGAAGGAGAAGGAGAAGGAGAAGGAGAAGAAAAAAAGGAGGAAGAGGGAAGAAGGATCCTCCAGGCAGAATCACCCTTCAGACAAAGATAAAAATACAGGTAGTCCAGTCACAATGGACCAACCAAACTCTTGGCCAGGGAGGGGGAGACCTGTCACTCTATTGAGCTTGCCATCTTTTATGGTTTTTTTTTAAATTTTTTCTAAATTTTGCAGATATTTTATTCTATTCTTTTTCTTTTTGATAGTTGTGAACCATCCATATTATTATTTTACCATACTAGCAATCAACAGTCCTCTCCCCCTCCGCCAATAGAATAAATCTGATTTTTTTCTTTTAAGAAAAAGGGAGTTCCCTCTTTTCAATTTAAGCTTATCTTTTGTGTGACCTCTTTGGAAATTTCTAGCCAAATTACTTTTTTGGGGGGAGGAAGGGGCGGGTGGGTCACTGAGCAACTGAAATAATTGAAGGTGAAAAGAAACAGATGCGTTTTGTTAGTGCATACAATAGTTTTCTAGGTATTTGCCAAGGTTCAATCAATGCTATATATCAAGTTACAGTGGCAGCTATCTTTAGCATCACCAGTTTGGGAACGTATCTCTAAATATATATGTATGTGTATATGTGTGGGTGGATGTGTATGTGAATATATATATTCCTAGATTTTTAAAGAGGTTCAATGCATTACTCATACAAGGGAACTAAAGTTAAGATTGTTACCCCCACCCCAATTACAATACAAAGTGGTCCCTAAACAATTTAAGCAGGTCCATTCCTTATCCCAGGTTTACTTTCCAGCAGATATTAACATTATTTGGCCCTTTCGGGGTGCTGAATCCTTGTGGAACCAAGGGGAATTCAGAGTTGCCGGTTCATTTGAGAACTTCCTTCACATCTCAAATATTTGGGGGTGGGGGTGGGGCGGATGAAGGGGGATTATTCTTCAACATTGTGATATCTCCTTTGGTTCTCAGAATAAAGGCTTGCATTGAATATTCTATTCTATTCTATTCTATTCTATTCTATTCTATTCTATTCTATTCTATTCTATTCTATTCTATTCTATTCTATTCTATTCTCCATTTGCCAGTCTTTGTACTTTTGTTTCTGTTTGTAGGTTAGTGTTGTCAGCTTTGGATGTGCGTGGTGATGATTGTACAGCACAGATGGATGTGCTCTGACGCCAAGAGAAAGGGAGGTATGAATTTATCAGACGCTCTAACCATCCTCAATGCCGGTGATACTTAAGGGCAACCTATTAAATAAGACAGAACTGAGATATGTTGGCTGGGTGTAGAACCAGGGTTTGATGGGAAGCGTACCCCAACGTCAGTGGTGAAATCCAATTTTTTTCACGACCGGTTCTGTGAGCGTGGCTTGGTGGGCGTGGTGTGGCTTGGTGGGCGTGGCTTGGTGGGCGTGGCAGGGGAAGGATACTGCAAAATCCCCATTCCCATCCCACTTTGGGACCAGCCAGAGGTGGTATTTGCCGGTTCTCCCAACTACTCAAAATTTCCATTACCCTGGGCCATAACTCCACCCAAAACAAAACTTCAGAATGAAGGTTGTGGCCAGGTGGGCCAGCCCTTTTCCAACACGTTACAGACGTTGCATGCTGGTAAAAGAAAAGAAAAGAAAAGAAAAGAAAAGAAAAGAAAAGAAAAGAAAAGAAAAGAAAAGAAAAGAAAAGAAAAGAAAAGAAACAGGGGGTTGAATTGCCTGGTTGCTCTGCTCGATTCAGGTTTTCTCAACCCTCGCAGGGAATGTGTAAAAAAGCAGAAAGTCTGTCATGCTAGTTTTCCAAGGGAATTTGTGCCCAGAGCCATTCATGATGCTTGCAGAGAGAGAAAAATGTTCCCATTCATGAATGCGTGAAGTAGAAAAAGAAAAAGGGGAAAAAAACCTTGATCATGTAGAAATAAACACAGTCCCGCTTGGGGAAGAGCAAAGGAGGGGGGGGGGGGGGGGGGAAATGCATTTCATTATATACAATATTGAGCACATACTTGATGTTCTCCAAAATACAATTCACACACAGTATCCTCCTTCTTCTCCTTCTCCTTCTCCTTCTCCTCCCCTCCTCCTTATCCCTATCCATCCTTTCCTCCTCCTGCTTCTCCTCTCCTCCTTCTCCTTCTCCTTCTCCTCCTTCTCCTTCTCCTTCTCCTTCTCCTTCTCCTTCTCCTTCTCCTTCTCCTTTTCCTTTTCCTCCTTCTCCCTCTATCTCTCCTTCTTCTTCTTCTCCTCCCCCTCCCCTCCTCCTTATCCCTATCCTTCCTTTCCTCCTCCTGCCCCTCCTCTCCTCCTTCTTCTCCTTCTCCTTCTCCTTCTCCTTCTCCTTCTCCTTCTCCTTCTCCTTCTCCTTCTCCTTCTCCTTCTCCTTCTCCTTCTTCTCTTTCTCTTCCTCCTTCTCCTCCTTCTCCCTCTATTCTCCTTCTCTTTCTCCTTCCCTTTCCTCCTCCTCCTCCTCCTCCTCCTCCTCCTCCTCCTCCTCCTCCTCCTCCATGCCTTCTCTTTCACGATGAAAAAAAAATATCCTCTTTCTCCTTCCCTTCCTCCTCATTTTAATGTTTACACTTGATAGCCCCTCCATTCCTTTCAGAGCTTCCCTGTACTGGATGCTTCGAGGCCACCCAGTCAGCTTCATGGCTTTAAGGAAGCAGGAATGCAAAGCCTTCCCCTCCAATTTAAAATCTATGTTCTATGAACTGTACACAACTCTACCTCCACGGGAGACCTGCTCACCTCAGAGGACAAGGGAGAAGCTGTCTCCTACATTTGCCAACCGGGCAAAAATGGACAGCAAATCTCCAATTTCTTTCTTTTCTGATTTTGCTTTTGTTTGAGTTGAGTGTTGCCTTGAGCAACGTTTTCCATTACGGCTTTTCAAGGGCCAATTCTGCAGCATCCAAACCAGTGGTGGGTTGCCCCCAGTTCGTACCAGTTCTGTAGAACCGGTAGTAAAACCGGCAGGAGGCTCCGCCCACCGACCCCAACATCACCAGGTCGCTTCTGCGTATGCATATTCTGCGTATTCTGTGTGTGTCTGTTGTGAACTGGTAGTAAAGGTAAGTAGAACCCACCCCTGATCCAAATGATCTATTTTGTTCTCATTGCTTTTGTCATTTAATCAACACTTGGTCCCCAAGCTCACCTCCTTTGAAAGTTAATTAGCTTGTCATCTATCTGTATAACATCTACATATCTGTATGTCCTTCATCACCATCTACCTGTCTCCATCCATTCATCCATCTAAAAAATTTTATCGAAACCTTTAAACAAGAAAATAAAAACTAATCAAAATATAAAGCCCATCTCATTCTTGAATTATTACAGAAATGATTATTCACTTGATCAGTCAGGCCAAGATCCAATCCAATCCATGGTGGGAACTGTTGAGGGTTTCTGAAATCAGAGGGGTTCCTAATGATCCATCTCTCCTTCACATTAAGGGACTGGAACTGTTTCTTCGTGACAAACTTTCTGAAAACATAGAAATCAAAGGCTTCCTGTTGGAAATTATTTTTTTTTAATTCCCCAAGGCATGAAGGGGAACAAAATATCTAAGATTAGCTTTATTTTAATTTCTGTTTTTAGATTTCTGCTTTACAAAAAAAAAAAAAAAAAAACCCGAGAAGTTGCTAAAGGTGATATCATGTCCGTTTCAGATTATTTATTATTATCATGAGAACCTCTATTTCCTCTTTTCAATTAGGAGAGAGATCTCATCATCTCTAATACATCTAGCAGTCTTCCCATCTAATATTCCAAGTTAAGTATAGACTTTGCCTTAGCCTTGAAATCTGAGGTGTTTAAAAGGTGGAGCCTTTAAATCCAAACTGGGCAAATTTCAGGCTTCTTTCTAGAAGACAATATTCCCTGAAATGTAAAAGACATAGATCTCAGATTCAATAACTCAATTTCAAAGTTTATTTTGAATATCAGCCCTGAGGTAAGCCCTAGCTCTTCTACATCAATATCCATTCTTGGTCATCTCAGGTTTTCTTCATTTCAGCAGTAGAACATTTGGGGGGACAAACTAGACACATGTTGTGGTTGCCACTGGTTAGAAAGATAATTTTTGTTATGGTCAAAACCATTTTGTTAGACCAGCATTTGTCACTTTTAAATAATTGTATACTAGGAGGTTTGGAGAGGTCTATCTTCTTCCTGTTGCAAATTTCCTCTAACAAGCATGTATAGTCAAGGCCATGGTTTCTCCAGTTGCAATGTAAGGCTGTGAAAGTTGGACCATAAGAAAGGCTGAGCACCAAAGAATTGAGGTCTTTGAACTCCTGCGAGTCCCTTGGACTGCAAGGCGATCAAACCGGACAGTCCTAGAGGAGATCAACCCTGACTGACTGCTCTTTAGAAGGCCAGATCCTGAAGATGAAACTCAAATACTTTGGCCACCTAATGAGAAGGAAGGACTCACTGGAGAAGAGCCTAATGCTGGGAATGATTGAGGGCAAAAGAAGAAGAGGACGGCAGAGAACGAGATGGGTGGATGGAGTCACTGAAGCAGCCGGCGTGAGCTTAAATGGATTCCAGAGGATGGTAGAGGACAGGAAGGCCTAGAGGAACGTTATCCATGGGGTCACGATAGGTCGGACATGACTTTGCAACTATCAACAAAAAAAGGAGAAACCATTATCAATTTGTGTGTTCCCCAGTTGGGTGGAATTTAATTCCCAGGATTCCTCAGCTCATCATTGAGAATGCTGGGAGTTGAACTCTCCACATCTGGAGTGAGGTTCTGTCAACCTTGGCAGCTCTACCATGTGTGGACTTCAACTCCCAGAATTCCCCAGCCAGCATGCAGGTTCAATTGAGCTGAAGCCCACCCATCTTAAAGTTGCACAGTCCTAAGCAAGGTTTTTGGTTGGGTTTTTTTTTTTTTTTTTTGCTGGATTAAGGAATGCATTTGGCCTTTGAAGAGCTGCCCAAGTAGAAATGGAGACCCAAAGAATGATCTATACCCGAATTGTTCACTTGGGCATGCTGTTATTAAAGTTCTTCCTGGAACAAAGGTACTCAAACCTCTAGTTCAGGCTTATCGGTACTGGCTTGAGAGTTTTATGGCTCTTTTAAAGACGGTGTAAAACTTCATTGCAGTGGGGAAAAAGCATGGGATGTGGTGGCATTCCACAGGTGGCTCGTGTCACAAGCATTCTTGAAACTGGTGGGGTTAGCAACTTCCTGCCAGTTCAGTAGGAAACCTGTTCTGAGCGGGTTATGATCAGACCTTATAAGGCATGGAAAAGAGAAAAGCAGAGCTGCCCAGGAAGGAAAAATGAAACCGTGATGCGAGCAGTTTGGGGTATGTGTGTAAGAGTTAAGGGGGAAATAATGTGCAACTTCCTAGATGAAGGCCACGCCATGGTGGTAAGACTAGCTAGGCTTGATCAGGGATGTCCAACCTGGGCAACGTGTGGACTTTAACTCCCAGAAATCGTCAGCCAGCTATGAAAACAGGAGCTAAGAGTGTTAAGAGTGCAGTAGCAGATGGGACTAAGCTCTTGGAGACCCCAGCGGACTATATTGCCTTATCTCCTCTTAGTTCTTGAGATGGGACCCTGAAGATCTGCTAGCAGTAGCTTTTTCGAGTTTTCCTGCAACTCCTGCTTCCTTGGAAGTGTCGTCAGAACTGGTTTGTGGGGAAGGAGTTTGCGTCAACCCTTCTATATCTCAAATCCTTGCTTTTGAAAGCAAACCTTGCTACATGTGGTCCTCCTAACCGAAGCATCAAACGGCACCCTGTGTGTTGAGTAATGACCTTGAACGGTTTCTCTGTAACTGTCAGCTTGATATGTGTAGGTCCGAATTAGCCCCCCTTCTGGCCCTCCAATTGCTTGTCAGGAACTTGGGGGTGGGTTGGGGGCGGCCAAGGAACACACATATGGTTTCATCATATCCCTTAGATTTTCAAGGACCAACTGGAATTTTGAAATGATTTGCTTTACAGTTCCCTTAAGTAACATTATCTTGTTAAAGACATTAACCCTGGCCTCTTTACTGTTATATATTTGCTTTGTTTCCATCCAAGGAACAACCTGTAGGAGAGACACTCAACAGGAAGAGCGAGGTCAAAGGTCATGAAAACATTGATTTTCAAGATGGCTGAACAGCTGTCTTGGGAGCCCAGTGCAATTATGAAAAACAGACATCCCTCTTCAACCTTCCTTTTTTAAATTAAAAACAAAAAAACACAATGGCCCCTGCGTGCACTTTAACAGCTAATAACTCTATGGTTATAAATATTAAGTGACTGTTCCAATAATCCCTTTGCGTGCAACCGAAGTTGCTTTAACGGCCATCAGATAAAAGGGCTGAAGTGTCAGAAAGGAAGAGGTCAAAGAATAACTGCTAATAATGCGATAGTTATCATTTCTTTTTTTTAAAAAAAACGAAGCGGGTAAAAATTTTGTTCCAAGAACACAGCAGGAGTAGCCTTGATTTTTTTTTCCCATGTAAAAATAGTAGCTTTCCCCAGGGTTTTTGCAATCCCATTAACTAGAACATGAAAGTGGATGGAGAATAGGGTGAATGTAATCCACATTTATCTAATTTGGACACCTTGCAACAGGTTTACAAAATGCTAAAGGCAATGCTTTTTTAGGAATAGCTTGATTCAAAGATTGTTCTAAACCCTATTGTAATTTTTTTGACCTTCACCAAACCTCTATATATCTTTAGATCCTTAAAAATCTTCCTTGTTTCCACCATTTCTTGTACACTTATAAGAGAAGGACAGGCAAAGCTGGAGGTGGCGTCAAGAGAGGAATGAGCCTGGAGTCATTGCATTCCCACAAACGGTCTATGTTTAAATCCTCTTGAATTCCATTAACTCTTACTTAGTGCCAATTGGGTGCTGTCTGTTAGCTTCTTGTGTATAGGCATAAGCAATAAATCAGCTTAACTGGAACCTGATAACACTTTCACCTATATGATATTTTGTTATTTAGGCTTATCAACTGAAGTTGATGAAAAGCTGGTTTTGCCTTAGACTTTCATAGCTAACTAGCATCAGTATTGGATTTAAGAAACCCCAGTCATTCCATTTCATCCCTTAAAAGAGAGTGGCAGCTCATCCTTTCCATTATTGATGAAACGGTTGAGATTAAGTAACTATCATTAAATAGATCTAACAGCTTTCATCAATAATGAAAGAACACTATTAGGGTCAGATCTATTATGTGATGCTTGCTTAACTTTGGTTAGTTGAATGCAGCACACTAAGCCATAATCCAAAGCTTCACCAACCAGAATTACACCATGGTTGAGTTCATACAATAATGTCATACTAACTGTATTGTATGTGTTAAACCCATGTATTAAGGGGCTGCCACAAAGAAGAGGAGGTCAACCTATTTGCCTAAACACCTGAAGGCAAGAAAAGAAGCAATGGATGGAAAACAATCAAGGAGAAAAGCAACCTTGAAATAAGGAGAAATTTCCTAACAGTGAGAACAATTAATCAGTGGAACAACTTGCCTCCAGAAATTGTAAATGCTCCAACCCTGGAAGTTTTTAAGAAGAGGTTGGACTGAAATGGTATAGGGTCTCTTGCTTGAGCAGAGTGCTGGATTAGAAGACCTCCATGGTCCCTTCCAACTCTGTCATTCTGTTATTGTGGTTTAGTACAGTATCCCACAGTACAAGAACAGTAATAGAAGACTATATCCATCCTGTCTTTCTTTCGAATCACTGGGGGGAAAATTGGCTCATGTGGATGTTGGACCTGATAAGCCTTTTGGTCTGAAACAGATCTCCACAAGCATGGATGACAGATAACTTTGTGTTCAGTTCAGTTCAGTTCCTTATCCAGAACATACTTTAAAAATTTTTTTAAAGCCTGCAGATTTGGAAAACTTGAAGGCATTGTGTTCCAGCTTTTCCTGTGAACCTTTAGCTCTGACTTGAAAGAGAAATGACCTCAGTTATGAGCAATTCACTAATTATTCACAAGTGAATGTTTTTCTCTACATTCACACAGAAGAAACGGGCTATTTCTGAGTCCGTTGATGAGCAGCCAAAATGGCATACATGCAGTGTTTGATTTCCTAACTCCGGTGCGAACATGATCCAGGGTAATAACTAAGAAGTAAAATCTGGAAAGGATTTTGAATTCTCACAACCAAGTTATGAACCAGATGCAGGAACAGCCTGTTTCTGAACTTAATAAATTACTGCCAGTAGCGTTTGCTGAGCTCAAATTAACATCTGGATGAGTTGTCTTAACCTAAAATAGTTTGCTAATAAAATTTTCTTGTTCTTGAGACACATTTTAGTACCAGAAAATTCGCTTTATTTCTTGCTCTGTAGAGTCTACTTATCATGGAATCATGGAAAGTTCTGTGTGAAGATGAACTTAATTCCAGGGGAGTTGAAGTCCACATAACTTAAAATTGGCAAGATTGAGAAATACTGGATGAAGCTGTCTGGCTCTATATTATGGATGCACTAAGACCATCCAATTTGCTTTGAAGTTCTAACGAGCATCCTAAAAGAAACTCTAGGGAAAGTCCAGCTGATTTCAGCTCAGATATGGGACATGATTTATTGTAATAAAGTTATGAGTGCAGCATTTTTGTGTAGCTGGTGGATCTAACAAAGTAGCGGTTTACAAAGGAATAAAATAAAGAACAGGAGAGGTCCATCTGGAGTCCCAAATTCAGACATGGTCCTTGGAATTCCCCAACATTTTATGGTAGATGAAAGTCATAGTTCATACCCTAAAAATGGAGACATCATATTTAGGAAACAAAGCCTCCCAAGTTAGTTCCTCTCAAAAACACTTCTTCTGCCTTCACCTTCAAGTCTGATGTGACCCTACTTACTTTGATCCTCCATTATGATAAGCATAGCTTTTGGACATTGAAAGATTGTCTGCTTCTGTTTTAGAGGTTTAGGAAATGATGTCGGTGTAGGAGAAGAACAGGCAGGTCTGGGGGTGGGGGTGGAGTTACACATGTCATCAGCTTAGAATTGTTGCATTCCTACAAGCACTCCAAGACCAATCTCTCCTCAGTTCCAATGACCCTTATCTGGTGCCAACTTAGGGTTGAACTTTAGTTGACTAGTCCCAAAGGTGCTTTTTCAGGAGGCAACTGTACTTCCTTGTTTTTTCTTTTGAAGTCATTTCGCTTCTCATCCAAGAAGCTTCTTCAGCTCTGACAGAACAGTGGGGAATGGAAGGATTGATATTCCTTGCAGACAGCTGGTAAACTGCATCCTTTTGGTAGGTCACTGAAGCACTTGGAGGTTTATCTGTGTCCTCAGGGTCACCTGAGTAGTGCTCCTGGTTCCTGTAGTCTGCATTTTTTTTCCTCTGGAAATCCACGAGGAATCCATATTCATATTCTTGCATACAAGCTTCAATAAAACTTCTATGCTGCAATCTAACTGGTGGTCCTGATTCTTTGTGCTTGACAGTCAGATTCCAAGAACCAAGAATGGCACATGGAGTTACTTCTAAATAATGTTCTTTATTGTTCTTCACCTACAGACAGAATCTTGCCAGACTAAAGCAACTATCTGGATCGCTACAAAGATACTTTAGGAATTGCTAGAGAGGAGCCATATTAACTCTCTTTCTTCCAACCAAACTGCCTCTTTGTCCTCTGAAGTACGGTTTCTCCTTCCTGGGAATCCAGTCTACCTTCCGCCACAGTATCTCTATCACAGAGTCTCCAAATATGAAAATGCTACCAATAGTTTACCTTTTTACCAACAACTATGTTAGTGGATTGCCTTACCTTGCAAAAAGACTCACAAACCTCCAAAACCAAAATGAGAGGTTGCGTTCTTAAGATAAATAAAGAACAGAGGGAAGTACGCATGACGAATAGTCTCAAAACCAGCTTCTAAATTCCAAAGAAAGAATTGCAGAAGCTGCATATCTCTTAGGACGCTTCCCTTTTGAGCAGGTCGAAAGTATCCATGGTGATTGACTGATCAATGGTATTTAAATAAGAACTTTCTCTGTTTATCTTCTTTCTGGTTGCCCCTAATTCAAACATTGCTCTGGAGAAGGAAAGGCTCCTAAAAGGGGTTACATCTGTGAAAAGAAGATGCAAAATTAAACACATTGCTTTGATATAATCAGTCAAAAACCAAATAGAAGAATAGAATAGAATAGAATAGAATAGAATAGAATAGAATAGAATAGAATAGAATAGAATAGAATAGAATAGAATAGAATAGAATAGAATAGAATTTTTTATTGGCCAAGTATGATTGGACACACAAGGAATTTGTCTTGGTGCATTCGCTCTAGGAGTACATAAAAGAAAAGATACATTCGTCAAGAATCATAAGGTACAACACTTAATGATAGTCATAGGGAAACAGTCAATATAAATCGTAAGGATACCAGCAACAAAGTTACAGTCATACAGTCATAAGTGGGAGGAGATGGTTGATGGGAATGATGGGAAGATTAATAGTAATAGTAATGCAGACTTAGTGAATAGTTTGACAGTGTTGAGGGAATTATTTGTTTAGCAGAGTGATGGCATTTGGGAAAAGAGCTGTTCTTGTGTCTAGTTGTTCTGGTGTGCAGTGCTCTATAGCATCGTTTTGAGGGTAACAGTTTACGTCCAGGATGCGAGGGGTCTGTAGACATTTTCACAGCCCTCTTTTTGACTCGTGCAGTATTCAGGTCCTCCATGGAAGGCAGGTTGGTAGCCATTGTTTTTTCTGCAGTTCTAATCACTCTACACAACTTTCTCGGATTGGCTTTCTTGATTATCATCATGCCCCCTTTTTTCTCCGAGTTAGCGGTTTCCTTGCTAACTGAGCCGTTGTTAAAGAATCAGGAGGGCACAGGTTGGAGAAAGCTTGTGTACCCTTTGACTTGACCAAAAAAAAAAATCACAGTTCCTTCCCATTTAAAAGTTGGTCAAAGTCAAAGGCAGTTTTGCTGAACAGGTGTCTGCTGTGTCTGAGCTTATGTTGTTGATATAACCCTTGGTCCATTTGGAAGAATGAAAAATATCACTCGGTTTTATTGTAAACAGACTTTGGTTGTGTTAAACAAGAAAGAAAAAGAAAGAAAGAAAGGTTACTGGTTAGTCATACGCTCCTGCCTCTCCCGCCTCTTCGAGGAAGCCAACAAAGAGGCATTCTTGGTTTACCCTGGCTCGGGCTGTGAGTGTGTCAGGCTGTGCATGTTGCACCGGTGACCTTCATGGTATTAAAAGTGGGGGCAAAACCCGCTTCCAAGCTGGAGATTCAAACTGTCGTGCAAACCATGCCTGCAACGTGTGGGGTCCTTCGACGCAACATGAGGTCTCGCTGTATCACTTTACAAACATGAGCTTGGAATAACATCCAGGTTTTTATCTGGTGCTCTTTGCCAACAATTTCTCTTTCTTTCTTTCTTTCTTTCTTTCTTTCTTTCTTTCTTTCTTTCTTTCTTTCTTTCTTT
>WNWU01000065.1:4628955-4640047 GCA_012654045.1 Ptyas mucosa | reverse complement strand
TCCTCCTCCTCCTCCTCCTCCTCCTCCTCCTCCTCCCCCTCCCTTTCTCTTTCCCTCCTCCAAAGCCAGTTGCAATGCAAAAGATTCAGGCAACCACAACAAGGGTTCTAGTGAGCCTTTGTGGTTTTCCCCAAATCCAGCTACTCATCATTAAAGGCACCTCCACTCGAGAGTCACTTGTTGATGAAATAATTTGCCCTCGCAGAGTTTTCATCATAAAAAATGTTTAGAAGTAATTAACGCTCATCAATCCCAGACTGATTAGTCCAATCTACCTCATTAAGGAAGCGAATCAGATATGGCAATTTAAAGAGAAGAAGGCATGGCTGCAGGAGGGAAGGAGGAAGTGTTACTATATCCCAGAAAGCCAGCCGGGAGACAACACATAGATGCACATGCCAGCAGTGACCACCCAACAAGAGCCCTGAAATGTGACACGGATGATTTTGGGGGGGAAACTCTGCAAAAGTTTTTTTTGTTGTTGTTGATATCTCATTTATGCAGCATTTCCACAAGCAGCAAAGCTGGGCCTTCTCGCTTTCCAGCCTTTTCTTAGGGAGGTGGATATCATTATTCTTTTTTTAAAAAAGTTTCTTTACTGTACTTTAAAAGCAATCAGGCTTACAAGGAAAGCTAAGTTGGATTACAGAGCTGCGTAATCGGAGACGCGGGGTCTTTCTGAAGGAGGTTTTCCTTGGAAGTGGGGTTATCGATTTGGGTTGCAACACAATTAGAAGGGATCGGAGGGAGCCTAGAAGATAAAAAGAGAGAGAGAGAGAGAAGATTCTTTCTGAGAGATAGATAGCTCCTGGAAAGAACAGGACGCTCAGGTGGTAGAAAATGAGCTGCAAATAAGACCAGGAGAAGGAAAAACCAGGGTGGTTTTGGAAAAGTCCAAACATGACGTTACTGTGGTAAGAATTGGGGCATGAGCTTAGATTCTGAGGAATAGGTAGCCATCCACCAGGAATAATTCCATCTACTCACCAAGTCTAGGCAGGAAGGACACGTCATGTACCACCAATAAACACTCTCTCTCTCACACACACACCCATCCAAGGTTTCAGGCCCAGTTGGAGTTCCAAAACATGTGTTTTTAAATATGTGTGGTACAAACCAGACAGAGTTTTCTGTGGAGCTGGTCTTTTTAGGAAAAGGCATGTTCCTTCTTGGCATTATCTATGAGTACCTTTAGATGAGGAGATGTAGTAGTCGTAGTAGTCTAGGGACAGATGAACTACACCTTCCAGCAGCTGCACTCAACATAGTTGAGAGTGATGGTATAGCTGAGAGGTACAGTGTCCAGTCCTCTGAGTTTGTGTGGTCGTAGTAGCAGAGATAACCAATGCTTGAGGAGCTCTGAAATGAGGTGATCAGGAATCAGAGTCTTAAGTTCCCAGAGTAAATTGATCCAGGGTTTGCTGATTATGGGGAAATTGATACTTAGGGACAGTAGATATCAATAACGAGGAATTCAAAAATAGATTTAGTATTGGACCTTGATAGTGTGATGGCTCTTTAACAATCACTCCAGAATATTATCCGTTGTCACCCAGCTGACCAGAAGGTTGGATTCCATGGAGAATTTGATCTGTGGCATTAGCTCCTTTCTCCCCGTAATCCCTTTCTTTGGAGAATGACCTCGGAAGAGAGGAAAGATTTGCCAGCAAGGTCCACTCAATGTGCGAATTGTTCTTTGATGTTATCATCATCAGAAACATCCTCACATGGGGGATTGTGGGAGTTTTCCAAAATCATTGAAAGCAAGCAAGGTGACACCTTGGATTCTAGGATGAAACAAAATCCGTTGACGTGTCTTTCTCTAGGAATAAAGCCAGCCTGTTTCTCTTCTCACCCTCGGAGAACGTCATCATTGTTGACTCTCCAAAACAACACCTACTGTCTGGTAAAATTGCTGACCAAGCAGAAGGTTTGGCCAATGGGGTTGCCTTCAAAGTCTTCTCAGTCTTAATGGTGTATGACATTTTTCCGGGCAAATACTGCTCAGCTAATCATGTTCTAATAGCTCTTCCTCTTACCCTTGAACTGGCTTGGAGTGCGCTCAATAATATTTTAATTTCTTCGCTCTGATGAGCTTAATTCTGAACAGGTATTCAGTTTCTACACTTACAAATGGGCTCCCAGATGTTCGAGGCCAATGGCTAGAGAGAGCAGCAGTACAAATATAATATTTAATACAAAATGTCAGTTTGGGTGTTCCACTCAATTTCCTGAAGAAATCTTGACAAACCTTCTTATTTAGGCTGAAGACGCAATCAGTTCCATACCTCAGCCTTCTGCTCAGTTGCTATGTAATTCCACATAACTAAGTTCTCTAATTTCTGAATTGCAAATACAGAGCAGATGTAGGTAAAATTTGGGGGTGGAGGGGGTGGAGAGAGGCAAAAGAAGGAGAGAGAAAAGTTTCTTTCTTGCGTTGAAACAACTTTTTAGGTAGACGCACTCTACCGGAGGTTGTTTTTCCAGAGAATTATATAGAACACAGCGATTTTAAATATACAAGACAGCCTATGCGTAATCGGGCCCAGCATTAAAACTCAAAACAACAACATTGCTCCAAACTAAGTTGGAGAACAGCAAATTTGCTGTTTCTGCTTCTAAATAATTCAGATGCTGTTCTTGCCTTATCAAGGAGTTTCCCACTTTACGGAGAAATTATATTCTGTCCAACAAAGCTAAAAACTCTCCGTTGATTCATTTTGTTTTCCTCTGAAGTGTTAGAATGCGCTTTCAAAGTAGGGATAAGCTTATGATTGGCTTAGCTTTGAGGGCAAATTGTTGTCCTATTCTATCCCACAGATTCCCTTCTTTCTCCGACAGGGTGGGAAATGTGTTGTTTAATGGGGGAAACCTGGAGAATGGACACTTTGGGGAAATTCATGTCCTAAAGGGGTTCAAGCTATGAGATGGGAGGTGAACTCAACCTGTGTGGGATTTTCTGGGTTCTGTTGGGAAAGATGGATCTTGAGAATCGGTGTTCCACATTCTAGTGATTCAACAAGGACATTCGTAAGATAACAGAACTTTGGTTATGTTCTGGGTGGGTTAAGCGCCCCCTTTTCTTGGTTATTTAAACATCTATGGTTATTATTTTACTTGACTGCTCTCTCTCTCTCTCTCTCTCCCTCTCTCTCTCCCTCCCTCCCTCTCTCTCTCTCTCTCTCTCTCTCTCTCTCTCTCTATATATATATATATATATATATATATATATATATATATATATATATTGTGTTGCATTTGTATTTAGTCTTAATTGATTTTATTATTGTTCGCTACATGGAGTCAGTTGTTTGAGATCAACAGCTATAGAAATTAAATAGAGAATAGGAGGGGAGGGGAGGGGAGGGGAGGGGAGGGGAGGAAAGGAAAGGAAAGGAAAGGAAAGGAAAGGAAAGGAAAGGAAAGGAAAAGGGAAATGTTGGTCTGCTGGAGAAAAAGCCACAAAGAATGGGGAAATGTTGCTTTGGCAAAATAACTCATTGATTTGGAGTTAAGGAGCTGCACAAAATCTCCATACAGTTGAATGGATGATGTATTAGCATAAACTCATGAATCTGTTCCTATTTGGCTAGCCCAGGTTAGCAGTACAGTTGAAGAAATGAAGTGCCACGATCCAAGAAGTAAAAAAGGAAAATACGTGTGAATGTAGAAAGGTTTTGTTTGGTGATTCTGTTTTTCATTATTTAAGCAGGTTGATTAACTCAATCCCATTTTTTTTAAAAATGCATCTCAACTGCTGGGATGGGCAATGCACTTGCTCAGCGATTTATTCTGAGTAAAATGTCTTCCGAACGTGGACTGAACTCAGGGGAGTATGATTTTTCAACTATTTGCTTCTCCTCCTGGGAATGCCCCTCCAGTGCTGGGTACATTCTCCCACCACATGAAAGCTGGGGTTGGGGGGAGAGGTGGCCCTGGTTTGTGGCTGCCCTGATTACAAAGCCTCGGAGATCTTTAATTAATTTGGCTGGGCTTTGTGTATTTCTTTCAAAAGGAACCATCAAAATAGCATTTGAAACTCATTATCTTTTTGACAGCGATGCTCTCATCGTTGCCGTGATGTAACGTGGCCCAGTTTGATCAAAACACAGGCTGACGGAAGCCACCCCAAGCTCCCGGACTGAGTTTCCAAAGCCACACACACACACACACACACACACACACACACCACAACTTTGACTTTTGCTTATTTGGGAGCTGGGTGGGCCATGCACAATGCATTATGTGGAGAACACAACAACTTGCTGGGAACACCACGCTCCTAATCCTTGCCGTTTGCAGAGGAGGTAAAATGCGTCTTTCTACATTCTGATTTTTTCCCCCTTCTGTCATACAGAATAAGGAATAATGGAATACAGAATAACAGAGTTGGAAGGGACCTGGGAGAGCTTCTAATCCAGCCCCCTGCTTAAGCAGAAGACCCGATGCCATTCACCACAAATGGCCACCCAATCTTTTCTTAGAAAACTCCAGTGATGGAGCACCCACAACTTCTGAAGGGAAGCCCTTCCACCGGTTAATTGTCCCCACTGTCAAGAAATGTCTCCTTGGTTCTAGGTTGCTTCTTGATTAGTTCCACCTATTACTTCTTGTGTTGCCTTCTGGTACTTTGGAAAATAGGTTGACCCTCCCCCTCTTCTTGTGGAAGCCCCTCAAATATTGGAACACTGATATCATATCACCTCCAGTTCTTCTTTTCACTAGACTAGACGTACCCAATTCCTGCAACTCTTCTTCATAAGTTTTAGCTTTTAGCCCCCACTCCCAATCATCTTTGTCATGCTTCTCTGCACTCTTTCCAGAGTCACACCACACAGAACCTCGCTTGATCGGTAGACACTGGTGTTTGGTGATAGTCACCTTGCTCCAGCAGAGAAACTGTTGATTATCTACCGGAATGCATATCCTGCTCTTTTTTCCAGAAGTTCAAAATTCCAGAGGTTTTTGTCCTCTTGAGTTTATCCTGAAAACAAGAACCAGAGGCAATGGATGGGAACCTATCAAGGAGGCATGCAACCTGGAATTAAGGCAGAATTTCCTGATAGTGAGAACAATTCCCATATTTTTCAGAGTATAAGATGCAGCGGAGTATAAGACGCAGCTTAGTTTTTGGGGAGGAAAATAGGGGGAAAAAATCTGCCAACCAGGTATTTATCTGGCTGAGTCTGGTCAGCTTCAGCACATTAGTTCACTGGTTTTGAGCATACACATGCACTTTTTATCCCCTGCTTGGGGATAAAAAACAGCTTCTAAAGCACAGCTGATCTTTGGAGAGAGAAGCAATGAGAAAAGCGGGTGAAGCTTGGAAGATCGCTTCACTCGCTAGCGCCTTGTTAGGGCTGAAAAAAAGCTTCTAAAAAGCTACATTCAGAGTATAAGATGCACCCAAATTTTCAGCCTCTTATAGGGGGTGGGGGAGTGCATCTTATACTCCCAAAAATACAGTAATCAGTGGAAAGCCTTGCCTTCAGAAGTCTTGGGTGCTCCATCACTGGAAGTTTTTAAGAAGAAATTGGACAACCATTTATCTGAAATGGTATAGGGTCTCTTGCTTAAGATGGGGTCATTCTGTTCTGTTAACAACCTCTCTATGAATTAGGTTGGGTTGAGATAATTGACCCAAAGTCACCTAGGGACTTTCTGCATCTCCAGATAGACTCAAATCTGAGTCTCCCTTTGCTTAGTTCAGCCCCTTCTCTGCTCCACCGCACCGGCTCACTAAAACTCTGGTTGTGACTTTTGAAAGGTCTATCAAAACTTTGCAGCTTCATACTGTAGCTCCAGGTTTTGCATCTCTGGCGAAGAGAGAGCCGTAGAAGCTCCCTTGCGGAGAATGGAGGAGAGCATTGGCGTTCAGAAGCAAATGAAATCCAGATTTTATGTACTTAGGAGAAGGACATCAGGCATTTGAGGGGGAAAAAAATAGCGTCAATGCTCCTTCTCCCATGCTCCTCCCTCCTCCGTTCCTCCTCATCAAACTTTCCTTGGACAAATCACGGGTCTGCCTTCCCACTGTAGCAGGAATTCGAATTCTGGGATGTCTCCCTTCGTGCAATTGAAGCAACGCGCCTGAATCAGAAGTGACATGTAGGAAGCATAATCAGTTTCAGGCCATTTGCTTTTATCCGGGCGTGTAAACACTGTGTGGAAATTGTCACTCTAATTTATCAAGGATTGGATATTTTGGTTAGTTCCACTCTGTCCCAACTTCTAAACATGCTTTTCAATACCAGGCCCTGTTTGGTGAGAAAGAAATCAGACGTAAAACATATTCAGCCAGCTCTTTGTGAGAAGATTCTCATCGTTTGAATGTGGGGAGGTTGTTTTCTTTGTTGCGATTAGGCAGGGATGTTTTTCTAACAGATCTCAGGCATGGAGAGGTTCTGGGCCTCCTACTGTTTCAGTGGATCTGTTTCTGAACATGGATCCTTTGGGCAGAGGAGTAAAAAAAATGTGTTTATAAGTGCAGAACCTGAATACTTGTTCAGACTTAAGCTCATCAGAGGGAAGAAATTAAATATGATTGAGTGCGCTCCAAGCCAGTTCAAGGGTAAGAGGAAAAGCTATTAGAACATGATTAGCTGAGTATTACTTGCCCTGAAAAATGTCACATACCATTAAGACTGAGAATATTTTGAAGCCAACCCCATTGGCCAGACCTTCTGCCTGTTCAGCAGTTCCACCAGACTCTGTGTGTCGTGAAGGGTTCTTGGTGCTCTCTGAGCTTGGTTGTTTTCTTGGAGACGTTTCATTATCCAAACTAGGTAACGTCATCAGTTACCTAGCACTATTACCTAGTTTGGGTAATGAAAGAAAATTTGCAAGAAAGCAACCAAGCTCAGAAAGCACCAAGGGCCTCTCATTTCAACCCTGAGCTATAAATGTTCTCCTTTATTGGTAGCATGTGTTGTTTTGAATAGTCAACAGGGAAAATGTTCTCAGACATTTGGAGGAACAAGCCATCTTCATTCCTAGAGAAACAGAAGTGGACTGCTTTGATTTCCATAACATCCACTGCCTCCCCATTCTGGTGGGGTCTAGGACAACTCACCATGGCCGTGGGACAAGAGTTACACGAATATCAAAGATAAGATGTCTTGTAACGCACTGTAAGCCGCCCTGAGTCTCCGGAGAAGGGCGGCATATAAATTATTTTTTTTTAAAAAAAAAGGTGGAATAGAATCATTAAAGAAAGGATGCAAAAGGAGGGACAAAATGAAAATGTGAATGACAAAAATTAAAATATTTTTTAAATTATTTGAAATAATTAAACGGAATGGTTGAATTCAGTTGTCCCACAACGAGTTGGGTGCGGTGAGCTGGACAAGAGTCTCCTTCCATTTTGGTGGGTCAGGTAGATGGAAAAGATGGTCCCTCAAGCAACCTGTCCTCAAGCCATGTAGGGCTTCAAAAATGACAACCAGCACCTCATATCAGACCAGAAGCAAATCAACAAACAGTGCAGCTCCCACAAGAGAGGTGACAGAAGGCAGGTTCTTTAAAGGTATCTCCCGATCAAGATAGTTTCCCGCAGAAATGGAATATTTCCATTCCATCCAGAATGCAGGTGACTGCAAAGAGAGACGGCTCCTTGGCTGTTCCTGGGAATCGTTGTGCAAACTGAAAATAGAATCAGCCTTTAGGAGTAAGCAGTGCCGAGGGACATCGTGACCCCGAGGCAGATGAAATCACTTAAAAATTTTGAAAACTGGCAGCATCTTCTCTTTTAATTACACGGCGCAACCCTATGCTGCGGGAAGCAATTACACTGTCATTCTTTCGTCCTTCCCACACACAGCCTGCATCCACTGGCACATCAGAGAGAGAGAGAGAGAGAGAGAGAGAGACGGTAAATCAAGGACCCGTTTTGCAATCATGAATCTGGGTTTGGAAAAAGTCAGAGAAGATGGACTGGTGTCTTTTGCAATGGGTTGGAAAGAAAAAGATGGCGAGGGAGAAAGAGTAGGGACTCAGGCAGGGATATCTCCAAACTTGGCAACTTTAAGACTTGTGGACTTCAATTCCCAGAATTCCTCAGCCAGCATGACCTGACTTGGTTCTCCTACAATGCTGTACGAGATGCTTTCAAAGAAGATAGAAGGCATGGAAATCTCTACATGATGTGCGCTGAGCTACAGAGAAGAACCTTAGGAGAAACACCTTCCGATGCTATGGGCATGAGTCAGTATCTCAGTGAAAGAGTGCATGGTTGGTTGGCTTGTAGAACATCTCCTCAAGGGAGCTTGGTCATTTGGAAGAATTAAATTGGATGACTCAGTCCTTGGTCTCAAGACAAGATAACGCCCCATCTTTGCAACCAAAGTGAGACTAATCCCAGGTGTCTCCCAGGTTGTGGCTCAATGTTATGAAGAGTTCTTTTCTTCCCTTGTGAAGACTTTCCACAGCCCATTTCTGCAGACCTCTTAAGTGCATCATCACGAGAAATGTTACCCCTGTTCAGATTCGAGTAAACAATTTCCCTCAATAGGGGCAAAGGTGTGGAGGAACCACTCCGCAACCCTGGTGGAAAAGGCCTGCTAGTCTTCTAAACTGCGGTTGGCATCCCAATCCCAACTCGCCCTTGCCTTGCCTTCAAAATTAGCCCAGATGAATGGCCTCCTTTGTAGTAAAGAGGCAGGGACTACAATCACCCCCTTCTCAGTTTGCCAAGCTATCACTTACTTGGGAGTCAACAAGCTGCCCTGGTGCTACACGAGAAGGAAAGCAGCAATTTCTTAGTGGTTTCTTTGGCATATTTGAAGATCTCATGCAACCAAGACTTTGCTCCTCAGACCAAGCTAATTTCCAGCCCATTTCTCCCTCTCCCTAAAGAACCAACAAAGAGAAGCAGGACCTCGGGCTTATTCCATAACCACCACAACCGACCAATCCCAAATTAATATTTCAAGAAAGAACTTTTGTTCATTTTTGTTTCCATAGTACGGTAACCTGTGGGGTTGGTTTTTTTTTTCCTTCCTTCTTCTCTAATTTGCCCCTCCCTTAAACTCAAGCAAAGTTGGAGCCGTTCTCTGCCTGCAGCTTCGTGCAAGGTGATCTCCGAATCCAGGCCATGAAAAAGAGAAGAGGAAAAAGGAGAGTCTGTGCTGGAAATAACTAAATGAAGTGGTCTGTACAAATTATGCAAACAAAGCAACTTCCCCCCCCCCCAGAGAACTTCTTGAGTTCAAATAATTCCTCCCTGTTCTGAGCACGGAAAGGAAAGATGGAGAGCTATCAGTTCTTGAACTCTGTCCCTCACTCATGCTTTCTCTCTTTCTCTCTACCAGCCTCCTTTCCATAGCTCCTGAAATTTAACCTCCCATTCCCACCCTGTCTTTGAAGCCTGAGGAAAGAGGGAAAATGTGTTTTTAATTAAACACAAACTGAGGCAGGCAAAATTTATTTGTCAACGTTTGTTTGTTTTAGAGCCTTTATGGAACATCCTTTAGAATGATGCAGGTCTCACACCAGTTGCAGTGACAAATTATAGGTGGGTTGCTTTGGGCAGTAGGGCATCTAGTTCACACATCGAAAGTCAACTTTAATAGAAGAGAATGCTGCCGCCTTTGTAGGATCTTAGTTGTCATCTGATACTCTGGTCAATGGGGACACTTTAGAGCCGTGATGGCAAACCTATGGCACGCGTGCCCAAAGTGGCATGTGGAGCCATGTCTCCTGGCACACGCGGTGCCGCCCGTTCCTCTTCCGGGTTTCTGACTCGCATGTGCGTGCAACAATCAGCTGGCCTTTTTGTTTGCGGCAGTGCCAAAAAATAGAAGATCTTCTAGCTGGTCTTCCATTTTCCTGCATTAGCATTTGCGCTGGCCAACTGATCATCGCATGTGCATACACACCAGAAACCTGGAAGAGTAGCTGGCTGGAACCAGGAGTTCAGTAGTTGAAACCGGAAGTTCATTTTCTGGCGCGCGCATGCACCCTGGTCAGCTCTTGCGGCCCAGACACTTGGCACTCGGTGCCAAAAAGGTTCGCCATCACTGCTCTAGAACGAGGGTCTCCAAACTTGGCAACTTTAAGACTTGTGGAGTTCAACTCCCAGAATTCCCCACTTAGCATGGCTGGCTGAGGAATTCTAGGAGTTGGGGTCCACAAGTTGCTAAGTTTGGAGACCCCTGCTCGAGGGCAGTGTTCCTCAACCTTGGGTCACTTGAAGATGGATGGACTTCAACTCCCTGCATTCCCCAATCAGCATCGACCTGAAGTGTGGACTTCGGCAAGACTTGAAGCGCCAACACCTTCAAGAACTTCAGTGAAAATATTCCCAAGAGAATCCCAATTCCCCAAAAAGGCAATTCAGCCTCTGATTGAATGCAGCTAGCAAAGCCAAGGCCAGGTCTTTCCTGAGCCTACCAGACATTGGAATAATATGTTTTGTTCCAGGTCAGACCTTGTCCCTCTAATTCAGTATTGTCTACAGTCTACGCCAATGGGTGGTGCCTCCCCAGAACATTTTCCAACCACTGATGACCTGTTCGTTTTTAAGCTGCCTGAACGTGAGTTGAGGACTTTCTGTGGGTAAAAAACAAGAGCTTTCTCCTCAGCTGGAAGGCCTTCCCATTTTCAACCTCTGGATTTATACATTCCTACTATAAGGAGGGGTGGGTGGAACGGGACAGGCAGCAACTGAAGGCTTCAGCCTGAGGCCTGGTTGGCTGCAATCACCCTGCTAAAATCCTGCAGTAAGATGGCAAGGCTGTCTGAATTTAGGCAGAAAGGTAGGTTCTTTCTCTCCTTCCCTCAAGCTCTCCGTGGCCAATAAAGAATATTCTGTTCTATTTCCTTTCCTTTCCATTCCATCTTCTATCGTCTATCGTCTATCGTCTATCGTCTATCGTCTATCGTCTATCGTCTATCGTCTATCGTCTATCATCTTCTATCTTCTATCTTCTATCTTCTATCTTCTATCTTATCTATATTCTATATTCTATATTCTATATTCTATCCTATCCTACTCTACTCAATTCTACTCCACTCCACCACTCCATTCCTTTCCATTCCATATTTTCTCTATTCTATTCTATTCTATTCTATTCTATTCTATTCTATTCTATTC
>WNWU01000065.1:4595093-4608061 GCA_012654045.1 Ptyas mucosa | reverse complement strand
CTCTTCTCTTCTCTTCTCTTCTCTTCTCTTCTCTTCTCTTCTCTTCTCTTCTCTTCCCCTTCCCCTTCCCCTTCCCCTTCCCCTTCCCTTTCTCTTTCTCTTTCTCTTTCTCTTTCCTTTTCCTTCTTTTTCTCCTGAGGCTTTGGGAACACGGCTGGCATTTTCCATTTTCCATTTCACGTTTTTAAAACGCGGCTTTTTCTTCCGCGCTTAAGAGGCCGACAAGCCCGTTCCTGGCTGCGGCTGTTTCTCTTCCCCAAGCTGAACCTGCCTCTTTTACCGAATCTTCGCCTTAACCGGCTATTCGGGCGGCGGCAGAAAAGGCGGCTCGACCCTCTCAGCCGCCGGCGCTTCCTCGGAGGGCCGGGCCGGGCTACGGAGCGCCTTTCCACCCGCGGGGGTTACAGTTGCTGCTTCGTTTGCCTGGACAGCGCCGGACAGCCGGTCCTGAGCTTTATTCCCAGCCCAGACTGGAGAAATTGGTGGGTTGAGGGAAAGAAGCAGGAATCGGGCCGGTTGCTGAAAAGCCGATCCCCTACAGTTCAGGGAAGCCAGTCGGAATGTGAGCCCCCCCCCCCCCCGCGTCCCCCGGAGAGTCAGTTATTTCGTCCCGGGCCCTGAATTCAGCCCCAGCACAGCCAAGCCTCTCCCGGCCTCCCGCATCGAACGCAACGGCTTTGCTTCCAGGAACGCCAAGACCGTCCCAGCCGATTTGCAACCCCCCTCCAAAAATGCCTCCCCCACGCCGCAAGATCTTCCAGGAGGCCGGGTAAGCCGGCTTCTTCCCTACCTGGGAAGACTCGGGGGCCGAAGGGGTGCGTGAGGGACCGTCAAGATTGCCCCCCTCCCCCGGGTTTAAATCAACCGTTGCTTCCCCTCCCCCCCTTCCAAGGCTTCAGTGATCTTTGGCCCGCTGGCTGGGTGGAGGGCTGCTTGGAAAGACCTCTGGCACAAAGACATCCCCCCCCCCGCGCCTCCTCCCCTTGCCCCCCCCTCCCGAAGCCAGATTCCAATGTAAGCCCCGGGAGCTGGAAGGAGATAAAGCCGCCCAGCCCACACACACACACGGAGAGGGAGGGGGGGAAACTGGGGGAGAGATCGGTCCAGAGAACCCCCTTGCCTTCCCCCTCTCGCCCTCCACCCTCCGCCGCTCTCGCAATCTCCCCCCCCTTTTTTCCCCTCCTGGGATGAAACAGAGGTTTGGGATTCAGCCAACAACCCAGCGAAGCATTCCGAGTCTGATAACCCCTTAATCAGGGGTAGAACTACCTGCCAGCGTGTGTGCGGGGGAGGGGGGGCGTCGGGGGAGAGATTTGCTTTCGGAGGGAGCGGGTTTGAGATGGGCGAAAGAATCCCCCCCTCCCCACTCCGCCCTTCCGCCGCCTTTCCATTGGTTTTTTTTTAACATGCCTGGTCTCTTTTCAAATGTTATATGCTTGGTTTTGATGCTTCTCATATTTTATTGTACACCGCCTTTTGCGAGGGAGATGGGCGGTTCTTAAATAGGATAAATAAATAAGCAAATTAGTTTTAAAAAAAAACCTCTCCATTTTTACCACCCTGTAATCCCTTAATTCGGAATAGAAATAAGCAAGTAAATGAAATGCTCTCGCGCCGTAGGTTCTAACACACACACACACACACACACATATACCAACGTCAAAAGGGGCCTGAGTGGCGCAGTAGACTAAGGCACTGTGATTAACATTCAGCTGCCTGCAATTACTACAAATTCTAATCCCACCAGGCTCAAGGTTGACTCAGCCTTCCATCCTTTCTAAGGTGGGTAAAATGAGGACCGAGATTGTGGGGGCAATAAGCTGACTTTGTATGAATATACAAAAGTATGAAGGCTATTGCTTATCACATTGTAAGCCGCCCTGAGTCTCCGGAGAAGGGCGGCATATAAATCAAATTTATATATATAAAAAAGCAAACTGAGCAACAGGCAACCTCGCTAACAAAACAAAACACCACCGCTCCTTCCCCACCCCACCCTCTCTCTCACACGCACACAGAGCGGCTGGATCCATTCGGGACAGTTCCGAATCTATTTCGAACAAGCGATTCGATTCGGCGGAGAGGATGGAAATTGGGATTTCCCACTCGGTTGGGGAAGGAAAAACAATCATCCATTTTTATCAATCCGGTTTTGATCCCGTCCGAAAAGCGTGAAGGGATCGTCCAGTTTGGATGCCAATTGGGGAGAGTAGATTTTAAGTTGCCTCTTGACTGATCTCATTTGGATCCCGTCCCGCGGACTCTGGGTGGTTCTTACAGGATTCCTCGAATGGGCTGGAGGAAAATGAGGTAGTAAGGGGCCCGCAGGAGCTGGGACCCCGGTTTGTCTAGAAAAGAGAAGAGCTTACCTCGGATCTGGGGATGAGAGGTGTTATAGTGGGGGGGGGGAGTGCTTTTCGAGGCCCTCCCGGATCTTCCCTTCAAACCCAAGGCTATTAAACCCTCCTGACGTCTCCCAGATTCCTCAGAACCCATTCCGGGATTGGATCAGTCACTCGCGGACCCACTCCTCTCCGCGGGGATCTGGAGATCCCCAGGCCAATTTCCAGGTCAGGTCCGCTCGACCTGCACCCAGCAATTCACCAAGAGATGCGGAAGTGGGGGGGGGGGAATACGGTGGAGAGATCATTTCAGTTGATGTTCTGTGTTTGTGTAAACCCAAGATAATGCTGGCTTCTTGACCTTAGCCAGGTTCAGGCAGAGAAACCAGGTTTCTCTGCCTGAACCTGGTCGCTGGGCTTGGCTGCCATCCAGCGATCGCATTTCTAATCAATCTGGATCTATCTGCGAAATACTTTCGCGTTTGCACCAGCTATCAGTTCTTGGGATGGTCTAAAAACTAAGGACATTATCAGCTTACTTGAAGAGCTATGCCAGCAAAGGATTCTGGGAATCGTAGTTCCCACGCATCTCGTGGGCATAAGGTTAGGAAGAACTGATAGCTGCTATCCTGAAGCATTAGGATGAGGTGCCCTAAATCAAACAAAAATAAGAACTGATTAGCCAGTGGTTAACCAGCTCTACTTTTTTCATTAACTGTGCATTTAGTTTCACCCCTATTTCCCTCCCCTTTTTTCCTTTCACGTCCACGTGTATCCATATGTAATTACGTGCATGAAATTGGTGTGTTCCTGTGTAGGCCCACAAACGTCTTTGTCACGTATGAATTTACCCAGAAAAAAAGTTGGGTTCCATCACAGTCAGTCCTGGGGGAGACGGCGTTTGGGAACTCTAGTGTAATAATACAAAATTCAAAAATGTGTGGACAAATTTTTTTTATATAAAAAAAAGAATCTTCAAATGTATATAAGGCCGACTCAAAAGACAGGTTTAAAGTCCAGTTTTTAAGGTGGGTGGCCTTATCCTCCGACAATGCAACATCCACAAATTCCTGGCAGAAAAGCAGCTGACAAGATTGACCCAAGGTTGAGAAGGCTGAGATGATGACAGATGAAGATCAGAAAAGTTTTTTTTTTCAAAAAAACGATGCCTATGATGGGTGGAGATTCTCAATCTTCCAGGTCACGGTTGTCCCAAGAATCCTTTTCCAAAAGGCAGTTAGATTGACTTCTCTCTTTTTTACCCTTGAAAACTTTTTTTTTTTTTTTTTTCCTTAACCCATGAATGTGAAAAATAAGAAGAGAGGTATCTTCAGGTGATGGTTTGAGATCTTAAGTTCTTGAGTTGTTAAAAGCAAAGGTTGAAGACCTCCAGACTGTCCATCCTAGATAAATTGAGGCTGACCAAGTCCTTGATATAATGGGCAACACGTATAGATTGACCGAATGGGCAAATGATGCGAGTGGATGACGGATGAGAAAAATGGAAGGGAGCAGCAAGATATAAATTAGATGACAGGGATCATAATAGGAACGTCTTGGGATGAACTCCACCTTAGTACTTGACAATGGCAGGTCAAGAGTGTTGGCCATGGGTCCACCAGAATACCAATCGGACTTGATAAGAGAATCTTTGTAACTCAGGATTTGAGCTTAGTTGTCAATAGCCAACAATCAACAACCAAGCTCAGAGAGTACTAGGGGCACCACAGGACTTGATACAGTGGTGAAATCCAATTTTTTTTTACTACCGGTTCGGCTTGGTGAGCGTGGTGTGGCTTGGTGGCATGTCAGGGGAAGGATATTGCAAAATCCCCATTCCCACCCCACTCTGAGGCCAGCCAGAGGTGGTATTTGCCGGTTCTCCGAACTACTCAAAATTTCCGCTACCGGTTCTCCAGAACCTGTCAGAACCTGCTGGATTTTATCCCTGACTTGATGGCCCCTTAATGCACACCCACCCACCGGACAAACTTGGATCGCACTTCCTATCCTCCCCAGCCAACACGACCAACAGCTTCCTGAAAGGAGCTGTGTTATATTCTGAGTAAGGTTTTGCAACATTATTGGCGTCTACTTGGTTTCAAATCAAATTAGAATTTGATTTGAAATTGCAGGGGTGGGGGGAATGATCCTCAAAACTGGCAAAGGGTTTTTTTTCCTCGGAAAGCGCAAAAGATGTAACAAAGATGAAGAACGGGACACAACTTTTAGCCATATGGTTTGACATTGTTCATCAAAGGTTTGGCTAACAGATTGGTGACTCTTAGCAGCAACTTCAGAAAGGGGAAGGGAGTGGGGATTTTAGGATTGAAGGCGATCTGGAAATGCCCCGCAGAAAACAACAGCTGATGGGGACCTGAGCAAACCTGGAATTGGGTATATCTAGTTTAATGAAAAGAAGGACTAGGGGAGACATGATAGCAGTCTTCCAATATCTCAGGGGCTGCCCCAAAGAAGAGGGAGTCAAGCTATTCTCCAAAGCACCTGAGGGCAGGACAAGAAGCAACGGGTGGAAACTAATCAAGGAGAGAAGCAACTTAGAACTAAGGAGAAATTTCCTGACATTGAGAACAATTAATCAATGGAACAACTTGCCTCCAGAAGTTGCGAATGCTCCAACACTGGAAGTTTTTAAGAAGAAGTTGGATAACCATTTTTCATGAAATAGTACAGGGTTTCCTGCCTAAACAGAAAGTTAGATTAGAGGACCTCCAAGGTTCCTTCCAACTCTGTTATCCTGTTAAAATCTCCCCAACCTGGACACTTAAATACTCCCCCAAACATCTTTTCCTATGGATTTTCAAAATAAATTGTTCCTTCTGCAACAACCCCCTTCTGTGCTTCCCAAACCATGCGTCCAAGGCTAAAATCAGTTTTAATAATAAAACTGAATCCGTTTTAAAGATGACCAACCACAGGGATGTGCATAAATGAATGTGTGCGCAGGTACACCTACATATCACCCTCAACCCAAAAAGAACAGATGAGAACAAATAATAATAAACAAAATAAAGAAAATAAAGAAAAAATAAAGAAAGAAAGAAATAATAACAAACAAAGAGAACAAATAATAATAATAATTGTAACAGTGATACTCGTTGTCATCGGGACACTTGGTACCATGTCCAAGAATTTTATAAGATACATCAGCAAATTGCAGCGTCCTGCAATCACACCAGCGGAACTGCAAAAAACTGTGCTACTTGCTTGGAACATCCTACATCTTAAAAAGATACTTGGTTGATACCTAGGACGTTGGCAGCAACCCGTATCAACCATTAGCATCAGTCAATGGTATTTGTGACGCATTCTTGAATGTTCAGTTGACTGAATTTCATATTTAATGAATAAAGATAATAATAAAAGAAAACAATAAAAAGAGCCTTGGTGGAGCAGCGGACTAAAGTGCTGTTAAGTAGCACTTAGCTGCCAGCTGCCTGCAATCACTGCGAGTTCAAATCTCACCAGGCTCAAGGTTGAGTCAGCCTTCCATCCTTCTGAGGTAGGTAAAATGAGGACCCGGATTGTGGGGGCAATAAGCTGACTTTGTATAAAAAAGAACACCGCTTGGGGGGCGGGGCGAAAGCCCTACTAAGCAGGTATATACAAAAGTATGAAGGCTACTGCTTAACGCATTGTAAGCCGCCCTGAGTCTCCGAAGAAGGGCGGCTTATAAATCGAACAAATAAATAAATAAATAAACAACAACAACAACAACAACTTTATAAAAACTGTCCTGGAATTTACAAAGCGAATTGATTTGGCATGGTCGCAAGAAAGCTGTTGCGATATTTGTCTCCAGAGTCAGGTTTGGCTTCACCAAGACTTTAGATCTGAGTCAAGCAAGCAGCGCTATCGATTCGGATTAACTCCTCTGCCTGGGTGGATCTACAAGGGCGGCTGGTGCTTTGAGAAGCCAGAAGGAATCACAAGAAAAGAGATGAACACCGTCACTGCGGAAATAAATAAATAAATAAAACCCGGTAGGTGGAGAGAAAGGCCAAATCCAGTCTAAACTGAACAACCCAACCAACCCGACAACAAGGGGTGGAAGAACTCAAAAAGGAAACTTGTAACTTCACCTGGTGCCAATACCGGGGTTGGCACACTTGGTGCCATCTCAATAAATAAATAAACAAATAAGTAAGTAAATAAATCTGAAAAAGTACTTGTGGACACAGGAACGGACTGGATCTCAAGACACCGGTATTTTTGGGGTGAGGAAGAGAGAACCAAAGATTGCTGGATGGTTTGGGGTTTTTTGTTTTTTGTTTTTGTTTTTCAACAGCAGGCGAATGATAATTCTTGGGATTGATGGGAAAGTCTTGTCTATGGAGATTCTTAGTCCTCCAGGTCATGGTTGTCCCAAAGGTGCTTTTTTTTTTTTCCAAAAGGCAGCTGGACTTCTTTTTTTTATTCCTGGAAGACGTTTTGCTTCTCAATCCAAGAAGCTTCTTCAGTTCTGAAGAAGAAGCCAAAGAAGCTTCTTGGATGAGAAGTGAAACGTCAGAAAGGAAGGAAGGAAGGAAGGAAGGAAGGAAGGAAGGAAGGAAGGAAGGAAAGAAAGAAAGAAAGTAAGTCCAGTCGCCTCTTGAAAAAAAAGCACATTTGAGACGATCTGAGTCTCTTCAGTCCAGCGAGATTTGGCACAGGTTGTGCAAATGATACGGATGCCATTGCTACTAATAATTGGAAGTCGCCCGTAAGGAACCCTGCCGAAAATCTGCTTCCGCCTCTTACCTCCCCCCCCCCCGCTACCTCCGGCCAGGCTCGCTCCTTCGCAAGGTCTTGTCAACACCTAGGAGCTGGGGTACACACGCGACAACCAGCCAACCTGGTTTTGTCACTACTTTCGCCTTCGGCTTGAATAAAAGCGGAGGATCTCTCCCTCCCTCCCTCCCTCCCTGTGTGCGTGTGTGTGCGTGTGTGTGTGCGTGTGTAGGAGGCAGGGGAAGAGCCGCACAGGAGGCTGGCCGTCTCTTTCCCTGCCTGGCTCCTTCGTGTTAATGAAAACCAGGGCCAAAGGCTGGGGTGAGCGCCGACGCGCGTCCGACTCCGTCCTCCCCGTGGGTGGTCTGACCTTTGATAAACAAGACCCTTTCCAGAGAGAAGACCCCCCCCCCCCGCCAAACCCAGGCCTTCCTACGCCTGCGAAGTCTGCTTCTTCTTCTTCTTCTTCTTTTTTTTTTTGACAATAGTAGCCAGATACATTTCCAGCCTCGAATTACCCTCTCGCCCCACCCCGAGCTCTCCGGCCAAGGCTCTTTCGCTTAAGCAATTAGCCAGTAAAAATACCTGCAGGGGAAAAGGGGGACGCGGGAGGAGAGAGAGAGAAAAAGAGAGAGACAACTGCGTTTCGACTCTTTTTAAGCCAAAATGTGACCGGGCGACGTTGCCAAAGATTGGACGGGCGAATAGGTGTCCCGCTGGTTTCGTTCCAGAGCGCGAGAGCGTGCGCGGATTAAAACAAGAAAGAAAAAAAAAATGGCCGGCGTGCAACGCGATCTTGTGCGCCTTTTTTCCGCCTCTCTCCCAGAGATGGCTCGTTGTGCAAACAATTTGGATGAGAAAAAGAGAGAGAGAGAAACAGAAGGGAGAGGGAAAGGTGAAAAGAGAAAAGAGAGAGAGGAGAGGGAGGGAGGGAGGGAGAGCAGAAGGGAGAAGGAGAGAGAGAAGAGAAAGAGGGAGAGAGAGGAAAGAGAGAGAGGAAAGGGAGAAGGAGAAGGAGAGAGAGAGAAGAAAGAAGGAGAGGGAGGGGGAAAGGGAGAGAGGAAAGAGAGGAAAAAGAGAGAGAAAAGAGTGGGAGAGAGAGGAGAGGAAGGGAGAAGGAGAAGGAGAGAGAGAAGAGAAAGAGGGAGGGAGAGGAAAGAGAGAAGAGAGAGAGAGACTCCGCAGGAAAATGAACACTCAGGTGCTACAGAGGCTTTGCATCCGTGTATAAAAAAACACACGAAACAACATTCCTTACGGCGGGTCCCCTTCTCCCAAGCCGCTTCTGAAAAAAATCAAGGGAACCCTGAATTTCTATCGTTTTCCGTTTTCGGAGACCTGCCAGAACGCCGGGTGTCCTCCTGGCCACCTTGTTCTCTCCCTTCCCAATAAAAAATTGGACGGCCCAGTTTTTGTTCCACCGTTCCCAATAAACCCGCCGGGGTTTCCTTTCCTCCTTAGGAAAAAAAAAGTCTTTAAAACGGCCAGGTTTAAAGTCTTGGTAAGGACCTGCCAGGAAGAGCGCTGGGTTTTCCGACAAGGGGAAATAAACACAAACAGTTGAAAAGCGTCCTTTTTCGCCGATCCGGAGTGCCCTACATCCCCCTCCAATTAGTCTCCTCTTAGGGTCAGGCTATGCCCCCTTCCGATACCCCTGTACAGCGCCTGACACCCTATCAAAATGAGGGGAGGGTTGTTTTTTAAAAAAGGACGCAACAGCTCGTGCCTCCTCGCTTTCCCCTTCACTTAAAGGACGAAAGGTTGTCTAATGTAGCGGGTTCGGGTTTGGGAGAGGGTCGCCCTAGAGGATCTCGGGGTTTGCGGCTTTAAAAGAGGCTTATTTGTGTGTGTGTGTGTGTGTGTGTGTGTGTGTGTGTGTGTGTGTGTGTTAGCCACCCGACTTCAATGGACTAAAACAAGGAAGGCAAGAAGGCTGTTTAGAGTTAACCGTGGTTGTATATTCCTTTCTTTGCAGCGAAACAGTGAGTTTAGCATTAAATAAAGAAGGGAGACCAGAGCGGGGGATTTTATTGCACTTTTTTTATCCCACCCCCTTCGCATCCCAAAACAGGATCCCTCGATGCGCCTTAAGCTTTCCTTGGGAGAGAGAGGAGAGAGAGAGGAGAGAGAGAGGAGAGAGAGAGAAGGGAAAGAAAGAAAGAAGAGAAAGAAACGGGCCTACTCAGAAGGAAACCCACCAGGCCTGCTCTCCAAAGGAAAGAGAATATTAGAGGGGGGGTGCATTGCCCAACACAAGATTTTAGTAACCCCCGTCCTATTCGACTTTATCCGGATGCAAAGGCTGTATAGGATCTCAGCCTCCCAGAACAGTTTTAACCCCCGTGCCTGCCTGGATTTTTGCCCGATCCTCTTTGGGAAACCGACTCGCTTTGTCAGGCGAAAAGGGGGAAATTTATTTGCAAGGGCCGGCCTACCACCCCGAAGAAAACTTGCCTTACTGGCTAAAATCAACCTTCGATCTCAAACCCAACGCCTGGAGATACTCTCCAGAGAGACCTTCTGCTGAGACGCAACCGAGCGCGGTGCTGAGATTTGGAGGATGAAGGGAGAGGAAGAAGAAGGTCAACCAGGACGCGGCGGCCTCCAATTCCCAGGACCCGCCCAAGGAGGCCCAACTCAAGCCCCGAGAGGCTGAGATTAGCTTTCCCTGCACCAAAAAAACGCTCCGGCCTCTTCCGAGGGGAGAAACTGGCTTGCCGGAGCCCCTGGCAACCGAAGAGGGAAAAGAGAAGAGCGGAGGGTGATCGGTAGCCTTGGACGCGCTACTAAGTTTCGCAAACTTGTTTGCAGGAGGAAACAAAGCCGAGCCAAGCGAAACAAAGGGTTGGGGGGAATCCCAGCGATGGTGGGGAGAAGATTCGGGTTAGATTCAGCCGAGCGCTGCTGCGTTCTGACACCCAAGGGGCTTCCAAAGAAGCCCACCTGTCTGGGTCGTGAGAAGTCCTGCCGCTCCAAAACTCGGGGAGGAGGCAGTTTAGCGACCCATTATCCGCTGCTTGGCGTTTTGCAGGGACAGGAAGAGAGAGGCCTCTGCCCCGAACGGCGTGCAATGTTTGGGGGGGGGAGGACGGGGGGGGGATGCAGGCCTCTCCCGGTTTGGAGAAGCCAGCCCTCTCTACACGCAAAAAAAAAAAAAAAAAGGCGGTTTCACAGGACCTTTTCCTTGCTTTCACCCCTCTCTTCCTCCCCCTCCCCCTCCCCGCGAACCTGGCTTCCTTCACGGGGCCTCCAGAGAAGCCTTTTCTCCAGCCGATTGCTAAACCGGTAGAGCCCCGGCAGAGAAAGGTTTGCGGTGAAGAACGCAGGGCGCGCAAAAGCAGGATTTGCGGCGGCATCTTCCCAGACTGCGGGAAATCTGTGCGCCTGAGTGCATCGATCCCCCAGACACAAACACACACACACACACACACACACACACAGACGGACGCAATTGCTCAAATCATGCAACCAATTCACGTTTCCCTGACCTTAAACCAGTCCGTGAGCAGAAAAGCTCTCCTCCTCCTCCTCCCACTCCCCTTTAGACACCCCACCTCCCACACCAAAAACGTCCCTGCCAGGAAGGCGCAACCTTGCAATATACCTCGCCCCCCCCCCCTCGGCCCCCCACTATACTCTTCGCAGCGAGCCTTGTGCCAAGACAGCCCCGCAGAGGAACCTCTCGGTTGCTCCGCCGGTCCCTGGGTTGCAAAACGATTAGAGGGGGGGGCAGCCCCCCTTTTTTTCGCCCCGCAGGCTCCTTCCGAAAGGAAGGGATCCGAAGGGAAGGGAATTCTGCCGCGATTGAGAAATTTGATTTTGGAGGGGATGGGGAGGTTTGAAGAAATCCCTCTGTTTGTCTCCTCCCCCCCGTCTTTTTTTTTATCAGGGAGAGAAGAAGAAAGGCGGTTGTGGGGGCAGATAAGTCGGTTTGTGAAGTGAAATAGCTCTGGGGGTTCTCACAGACGTGCGAGGCGCCCCGCAGACGGGCGATGCCTCGTTCGCAGCGGGGATCCCAAAACCGGCCCGAAAATCAAAGTTTTCTTTTAGAGAAAGGCCTTAGGAAAAGCATGTCTCCCCCCGGCCTCCCCGTTCTCTCTCCCCCCCCACCCCCAGACAAGAATTCGCCTCCCTAAAGGGAATGGGGGGGGGGGTCGGTTGGAAATCCCTTTTTGGTCTTTTTTAGGCTGCGTTTAGTGGCGGCGGGCTGTTCAGTTTAAACACACCAGGCCTTCAGCATTTAAAAAAACCTATAAACATGAGGGAGGGGGGCGGAAAGGGGGGGGCAGACTTGTTGATCTTTCTCCTTCCACCCCCCCCCCCAACCATTAGGTGCTGAAGTTAAACCCTCCGCCCTCCGAACCCCTTTAACAACTTAATGGTGCCAAATTTACCACGCGCGGTTGCAAAGAGGATGGGAAAATCGGTAAGTGGCTTACCTTCTTGAAGGGCTTGGAGGCCGGAGAGTCGATTAAAAGGATTTCCCGGCGAGGAGGGGGGGTGGGGTGGCTGGGCGTCATTTAATATTTAATATAGATATAGATATAAAAGAGATGGGGGGAGGATGAAGGAAACCGAGGAAATCCTGGGTTTTTTGGCTCTCTCACTCTCTTTATTCAGGAGTTGTTTGCGTGGACGCGCTGAACAAACAGCCCCGCGTGCGCGCGTGTGTGACACCCGTGGCTCGGGAGAATCCAATCATACCGACGCCTTCGATACTTCTTTTTTTTCCCCCCGAAGAAAATGTTTAAGCTGAAGGGGGAGGGGGGGGGGGAGAGAAAGGGAGAAAGCCCTAACAAACAGCAATTTAAACTGTGTGGGCCATTCTGAGCCCTGGCGGGCGGGGGGGGGGGGGGGGGGGGGGGGGGGAAGGGGGGAAGCCTCTGGACTTTTATTAAAGAAGGCCCGGGGACGTGTTTACGTTGCGTTGTATAAACATCCTTCTTGTCTGTCTGTATCTCGCGAAGGAATCAGAAAATGGGCCTTCTTTCTTTCTTTCTTTCTTTCTTTCTTTCTCTTTCTTTCTTTCTTTCTTTCTTTCTTTCTTCCTTCCTTCCTTCCTTCCTTCCTTCCTTCCTTCTTTCTTTCATTATTTTTGGGTGGGTGGGTGAGCTGAGTTCTAAATTCACCCTTAAAAGAGAGAGACGGGGGGAGGGAGAGAGAGGGAGGGAGGGAGGGAGAGAGAGAGAGAGAGAGACTTAAATTCATGTATTCTATCGTTTTCTTCCTTTTCGTTGCGGGTCAACAATATTGTGTAATCACCATTGTGGGCTAATTTGTTTTTTTTTCCCCGTGAGGGGCTGATTCGTTTGGAGGGGGGGTACGAATCAACGTCTCTAACACGTGTCGTCGCGTCCCCCCCCCCCCATTTCATGCATTTAAAAATGCAACATCTCGGAGATGAGTGTCACCAATGCACAAATATACCCGCCTATGTTTGCAACGGTTGTGGAATTTGGGGGGCGGGCGGGCAGGGGGGCATGCGAGAGTGTTTTCCCCGCGGGGGCTGGGGTATCTAGGGGGGGCCGGGGCGGTAGTCCAACCCATCGTAAGGATCAACTTTTCGGCTACAAATAAACATCGTAAACGTCACATCTGCCCGGCAAATGGGTGGCATTTTTTTAAAAAACAGACCGTCGAGATAACAGTATTTTACGTGGGCGGCTCTTCTTCCCAGGTCCCTTCCAAAGGAGAAATCGTCAAGAAAGGGGACGCGGGTGGGGGCAGAGGGGGGAAGGGTCTGCTAGATGTTGAGTGGAGATCCAGTAACATCTTAAGCCGGCTCCTCCTGGCACTAAACCGAAGGGTGTATTATTTACTGCAGTTAAATCCAGAAAGGACTCCGTGGGTTGAAGAAGCGCCTCTCTCCCCCCTCCCCGCCGGAGCTTTCGAGGG
>WNWU01000065.1:4545223-4565793 GCA_012654045.1 Ptyas mucosa | reverse complement strand
TATCTATCTATCTATCTATCTATCTATCTATCTATCTATCTATCTATCTATCTATCTTATCTATCTATCATCTATCTGTCCATCCATCCATCCATATCTATCTATCTATATCCCCCATCCATCCATCCTTCCATCCATCCATCTATATCTGTCTGTCTGTCTGTCTGTCTATCATCTCTGTCTGTCTGCCTCTATTCCCCCCCCCCCCAAATCAAATTTACATACTGTAGCTGTCTATGTAGCTGGCCACCTAATGAAAAGGAAGGACGCCCTGGAGAAGAGCCTAATGCTGGGAACGATGGAGGGCAAAAGGAGAAGGGGATGGCAGAGAATGAGGTGGCTGGATAGAGTCACTGAAGCAGTCGGCATGAGATTAAATGGTCTCCAGGGGACGGTAGAGGACAGGAAGGCCTGGAGGAACGTTGTCCATGGGGTTGCGATGAGTCAGACATGACTTCGCAACTAACAACAAAATGGGTCTATTTCTCCCAAATTTATCCTAATCCTGAAATCTAACTGGCAATTCTGAATGTGAAGAAGGTAATAGGTTCCTCTGCAGCTGTGAAAACTTACACAGGGGAATAAAAATAAAGAAGGGAAGGTCCTTTTCGGAAAATATAACCGCCCCAGGGCTACATATATTGAGAATTCTTCTGATGGCCCATCAGGTAACATTTGCCATCACAATCGAAGTCCCTGTGTTTTTCTTTTCCTTTCTCTGCTAGGCTGGGGTGGGGCTTCACGAAAGACCCTCTCGTCCTGGCTGGAGAGGTAGCAATGCTGGGATCAAAAAGGACTCTGTCCATCAAAGGAACAGATGGGAGCGCCTGGAGGGAAATCCTTTGCCTTGGAGCAGAATGGCAGCTTTCATCTCCTTTGCTCTGATAAGTGAAGATCGGGCAGATAAGCAGGCTCAGCTGCAGACTGATCTTGTCTGCTGGGGTGTCAAAATCGGCACCAAGATGAAAGTGTCTCTGGAGCCTCGGCCAGAAGCTGGCAGATTTCTCTTGCCATTAGAGGCCGGGGAGCCCAAAATGGCCAAGAAAAAAATTTATGGAGATTGAATTCCAACACCAGAGGGATATGTCTCTCTCTCTCCCCACCCCCTCTCTCTGGGTGTAAAACAGGAAGAGATGGAAGGGAGACAGGAATGTCCATGGTTGAGCGCAGTGGCAGCCAAGGCCATCCTTGGTAGAAATAGGAAAGAAGGATGAAAGTCACCTAGACCCAACCTTTTGGACTTCAGAGACCACTAAGTTCATAATTTTAAATCCCGCGGACCACTAATATGATCTGCCTAATGACTGGCTGGGTCGGCGTGGCTAGGTGGTCATGTGACTGGGTGGGCGTGGCCAACTTGATGTCACTCATGTTGTGGGCCGTCTCGCCAGCCTCTACTCGCCCCTCCCCTCCCAGCCATTCCTTGCCTCCCCGCCCGGGCTCCTTAGGGCCCCAACAGGATGCAGTTGTTGGAGCTAAGCAGCCACCAGGAGAAAGAGTTGGCAAAACAGTTCAGTTCAAATTGGATCTGACCGAGAAGGAGGCTCAGCAGAAGCACCTCACTGAGGACTAGGAGCATAGGCTTTCCAAGCAGAGGGAAGACCTGTGGGAGTAGAAGGCCAGGTACCAGCGTCTGGAGGCTCAGTGGGCTGAGATGGTCAGCCAGTTCCAGGCCATGATGCTGTCCCACTGGAACAAGGCTCTCTGCCTCTTCGCTACCAATGGCACTTTCCTCCAGCCTTCACCCAAAGCCCCACACCAGGAGGCCGAAGCAGACCCCAAGTCAGAATTTCTGTCCCCCTCCAACCCGCACAAAAAGACCCCAAAGGGGGAGACTCTCTGCAGCAACACAAGCATTCATTGCACGTATCCGTCCCAGGGGCCGTAGTTTGAGGACCCCTGATTTAGTGCAATATAAAAAATGCAAATAATTTTTCTGCAGACCACCAAAATTTTCTCATGGACCACTAGTGGTCCACGGACCACCAGTTGGTAACCGCTGAGCTAGACCATCTAGCTAGGTTTGTGTTTCTCAACCTTGGCAATTTTTAAGAGATCTAGACTTCAACTCCCAGAATTCCCAGTCAGCCATGGAGTTGCAGAGGAAACCTACCTTATTCCACATGATCCCCCAAGGTTTTGGCCGCTTGCATTCTGTCTTGATGATCCTTGTTGGGGTAAGGATGTAGTCCACACTTAGATCGTGGTCATCGAGAAGCTCTTCTGGAATATCCACTACCTAGTAGAGATGCCGAAGTGTAGGATAATCACACAGGGGGTCCTTTAGTACCTTCAAAGGACATTTTTCACTTAATCAAAGCATTTCCCTCACCCCATTTCTACAATCTGGGGGTGTCTCCAGAAATATGGGAAGCTTCAGTTCTGGAGCTTCCCAGCCAGCCAGACCATTTCCAAAACCCTAGAAGCTGATTTTCATGGGTCAACCTGAGAAGGTGTCCAAGGTGGAAAAGGCTGATTTGAGGGCCTAAGGACCAGGGCCAGAACCTTGACTTGGGCCCAGGAATTTGGACAGTAGATGAAGCTGTCTTAGAGACAGAAGTCCACCTTGCTCAGGATGATTTACCTTAATTAAGAGAACATTCTCTAGCATTGCAGACAAAGAACATTGGACCTTCTGAAACGAATCGTGTTGGATGTTCTACTTCTCTACCTTTACTAGAGCTAGTGCAGCTGATATAGTACTGGAATCGTGACCTCGAATTACTCTTTAGATTACATAAAATTAGTATGGTGTTGGTGGTTTTCTGGAAGCCATTGAGAAGAGGGCTATCTCTGTCACTGATTAAAGTGAGCTGGATCATCACAAATTTTAATGAGAAATGTTTATCTTAGATCAGTGTGTCAGGGTTCCAAGTAATCCACCCACAGCAAACAGAACTCTGAGGCAAGTAGGTTCCCCAAAGAACACGTTTATTGGATCTAGCATATTGGCACAGGCTGGTGAAAACCAACTCTAAAGGTTCCTGAGGTTTTCACTTAATTAAAAGTAAAAGTTTTCCCTCCTTTCGCAAACAATCAGTCATATGGTCCAATTGCCTGGAAACTTCACTCCTCCTCTTTCCAGCCACCTGTGGGAAACGTCCTTGGTTCTCAGGGGGAAACTATTTTGTTTTGGCTACAAAACCCCTGGCTATTTCTATTTCCCCACCCCTCCCTACCCCTCAGCACAATTGTGGCAACACTGAAGCCTCCAAGATGGGCCCAGGACAGGCCAGCTTCAGAACTGACACAGCGTTTCTCAACCTCGCCAGCTTTAAGAAAGGAAGACTTCAACTCCCAGAATTCAACAGGTGAAACCCACGCACCAAAGTTTTTGCGGTAGGGAAACTTTGCCTGAAATCCTCTCCCTCCCCCAAAGGTTTTTAGCTCCCTTGCTGTAACCATTACCTGGCAATCATGGACTGCTGTGATGACCACTGTCCTGTGCCCTACTGCTCCCATAGAGACCATCATGGCATATTCCATGTCCGCGAAGCCTTCTCCTTTCCCGATCCGCCAGCCTACAGTAAGAAAAGGGTAACGGTAAAGGTTCCCCTCGCACATATGTGCTAGTCATTCCCGACTCTAGGGGGCGGTGCTCATCTCCGTTTCAAACCCAAAGAGCCAGCGCTGTCCAAAGACGTCTCTGTGGTCATGTGGCTGGCATGACTCAATGCCAAAGGTGCACGGAACGCTGTTCCCTTCCCACCAAAGGTGGTCCCTATTTTTCTACTTGCATTTTTTTACGTGCTTTCGAACTGCTAGATTGGCAGAAGCTGGGACAAGCCACGGGAGCTCACCCCGTTACACGGCACTAGGGATCTGAACCGCTGAACTGCCAACCTTTTGATCGACAAGCTCAGTGTCTTAGCCTTTGAGCCACCACGTCCCCTTAAGAAAAGGGAGCACCTGTCAAAAACAGGAATTCAAAGACCGATTTACAGCTGGGCCAAAAGGAAGGAGGCATCCCTTCTCTTTTCCCCAAGCTGGTTTGAAGTCCTCCCGATATGCAAATATCTCATCAAATCCCCTCTGAATTTGTCCTCCGGGATCTGCTAGAGCCCATCATTTTGCTGCGAGAGGCCAAAGGAGTCTCAGGTGTTAGCAAGGACTAAAATGCAAAGGCTGTGTAATAATGAGAAGTTCCTAATGTTTCTAGGTTGGACAGCCACTAACCTTTCTCAGAGACAGCCACAGATCCCACCACAATCAGATCCACGTGGACTTTTGCATCTAACCCTATGGGGACACTATAATCTCTAACACCCTAAAAAGAGAGCAAGAGAGCGAGAGAGAGAGGGAGGGAAGGAGGGAAAGGAGAGAGAGAGAACAAAGAACAGACATGATAATCAGGAGAAGGAGAATTCTTCTGAAATTTCCCCTTGCTATATCTACATCAGGAGCATCCAATTTTAGCAACGTTAAGACTTGTGGACTTCAACTCCCAGAATTCCCTGGCTGGGGAATTCTGGGAGTAGAAGTCCATAGGACTTAACCGTTGCTAAGGTTAGACACCCCTGGTCTACATGGACACTAATAGTTCATGCATTCAAGTAAGTAGGAACCATCTCTGGATCTCACGTCACTTGATAACATCTGTTAGCAACTAAGAAGCTGTAATTTTCTAGGCTGATTTTTGGCTGCAATAGATTAGGCAGAACATCGATCTAGGAGGTGGTCATTTCCACACCAGCCTTCTACTGTAAGGTATCAGTAGTATCTAACCCTAAGCAAATATAGATTGGCCTTTCCCAGAAGCTGCTGCGATGTCCTCCCATCAGTTCTACTAGCAGGAAGATTTCATGGGACTCTGAATTTCCAGAGATTTTGCCCTTCGGGGATCCAGGGAAGTAGAAACTTTCCTTCATGTCCTCCTACATTGTTCTTCAATGATGCTCCAAGATACGGCCTGACCTCCTCAAACATCTCAAAATTTGAGGGTCATACTCATAAATGTTACCATCGTTATGTTTTAAGGGATGCCAACCCCATACTCAATGTCAGGTGCCCAAATACCTTCGCCAACTTATATAACTGGGCAAAACTTTTAATTAGACATGTCGTTTTATTATTCTATTTCCCCCCCTCCCCTTTCCTAAGAGCGAATTCAGTCAAACTCTTTTTTTATTCTAAAGGCTGGTCAAAGACTAATAAATATGTTTGATTTGTGATTTCGACACCAGAGGGCACTAGAGTGCCGCGTTGAAGTAGACCTTCTAAATCAGCCACACACTACGCCAGAGGTCTTCAAACTTGGCAGCTTTAAGACTTGTGGACTTCAAATCCCAGAATTCTGGGAGTTGAAGTCCACAAGTCTTAAAGCTGCCAAGTTTGAAGACCTCTGCACTACGCAATCCCGCCTCTCTTGCTTCTGATACTTACTTGGGAGGTAGCACATTTTCTTAGTGTCTCCTTAGTGGCTCCAGGGGGAGGCACAATTCTGTTGAACAGCCCAGTACGCAAACGTGGGGTGGGCACCAGGAGGGTTTTCCTGGCCTGCAAGAAAAGGAAATAAGTCAATGGACCAGCCTTCCAATTATAACTATGGGGTGCTCTTGGGACTTGATTGTTTTCTTGCTTTCTTACAGATGTTTCATTACCCAACTAGATAACATCATTAGTCCTAACACTGATGATGATGCCTAGTTAGGTAATGAAAGATCTGCAAGAAAGCAACCAAGCTCAGAGAGCACTAACCCCCACAGTCATCGTTGTCCTCCTCCTCCTCCATTCCTCACACCCTACTCCCTTCTAGCACTGATGATGTTCCCTAGTTGGGTCATGAAACATCTTCAAGAAAAACACCAAGGTCAGAGAATATCAAGGACCCCTCCTCCTCCTCTTCCTCCTCCTCCTCCTCTTCCTCCTCCTCCTCCATTCCTCACACCCTTCTCCCTCCTTGCACTGATGATGTCCCCTAGTTGGGTCATAAAAACATCTGCAAGAAAACAACCAAGCAAGGAGAACACCTCGGACTCTGCAGTTCAACCCTGACTAACTGTCCCCCACTTAAGACTAAAAAAAAAAACAAAGCAGGAAAATGATAAAACAAGTCAAAAGGAAGCATTTCCTCACACCATTCATGATGGACTTATGGAAGACATTAAATGAGATGGTGAGGACGATTCTGAAGACCACAAGAACGGAACATAACAGCGGATATTACAGAAAAGGAGAATACTAAATGGAGGCAGCAGTTGCAGTGCCTAAGTAGACTGCATATTTGGAACGATTAGAGCTTCATTTATTTATTATTATTTATTAGTCCTATTTCTATGCCGCCCACTCTCCGAGGACTCTGGGCGGCTTACACCAAAGACAGTATAACTAAATAGCATATTTCCCCCAACAATCTGGGTCCTCATTTTACCCACCTCGGAAGGATGGAAGGCTGAGTCAACCTTGAGCTGGTGAGATTTGATCTGCTGATCTGCTGAACTAGCAGTCAGCTGAGGTAGCTGCAGTACTGCACTCTAACCACTGCGCCACCTCGGCTCCCTCACCTTTATAAGGGAGGGACGGGTTTTAGGGACCTTTGAGACAAGACTATCTGGCCTGCTTTCATTGAGCAATGAAAACTTGTTTACCTGGAGCACGGACAGACGGATTCCCTCCAAAGGTTTGTCTGGATCCACCTTCACCTCCCTGGCTTGATCAAATCCCGCCCAGCTTTTGATGGACAGACCCGTTTGGAAAGATCCCTGCAAGGGAAAACATGTCCTACTCACTTCCAGGGTTAAAAAGCGGATGTCCCTCTGGGGAGAGTCAGGGTTGGCTTTGACTGTCCTGGCACTCCGGAATTCCCCCAAATCTGAAATTCCCACGGAGGCGAGAGAAGCTCCCTGTTGGGTAAGACAGCTCACATCAGCGAGAGATCCATACAGCTATGGAGACTGTCTTCTTCCTAGTTATCCATCTATTTCTCAACCTTGAGATCTTGAACAGGTGGTGGACTTCAACTCCCAGAATTCCCCAGCCAGGAAAAAAAAAAACTGGGTCAGAGAGCCATGGTGGCGCAGTGGTTAGAATGCAGTACTGCAGGCTAACGCACTGCTCACTCCAGCAGCTCGATCCCGACCGGCTCAAGGTTGATTCAGCCATCCATCCTTCTGAGGTTTGGACTGCCGTTTGTCAGAAATGGTGTAGGGTCTCCTGCTTGAGCAGGGGGTTGGACTAAATGACCTCCAAGGTCCCTTCCAACTCTGTTAATCTGTGAAATCTCCAAGATCCCTTCCAACTCTATTATTCTATGATTCTGAGGTCGGTAAAATGAGGACCCAGATTGTTGGGGGCTATAGGCTGACTCTTAAACCGCTTAGAGAGGGCTGTAAAAGCACTACGAAGCGGTATATAAGTCTCAGGGCTATTGCTATGCCCCTTCAAGTTGTCAAGGTTGAGTAACATTGCTTTAGATCAAGCCTGGGCTAAAGCAAAAAATAATATAAGACCCGGTCTTATTTTCAGGGAAACACAGTATTATTTAATACGACTCCTGAAATGTTCTTGTGGATGCAGAGGTGGGGAAGGGGAGAGGAGAGAGGAGGGAAATACCTTGAAATTGGGGATCCGATGGTGGACCGGTCTTGGAAAATCAGCCAGGTTATTGGCTTCCATGTAATCCCAGATTTTGTTTCGGATGTCCCATTTGGAAACTCCTCATGAGGGAAAGAAGAAGAAAAGAGACCAAAATTACACCTACGTCAGTGATGGCTAAGTTTTTTGCCATCGTGTGCCAGGAGCCGGGGGGGAGGGAGGGTGGGTCACGCGTGCCCGCACCCATAATTCTATGCGCCCTGCCCCCATGCATGCACAGGTGACACACACATGCACACCGCTTCCTCTGCTCCTGGCATGCAATGGTTCGGCAGACCCGTTTTTTGCTCTCTCCAGCCTCCGGAGCCTTTCTAGGAGTCTGGGGAGGGTGAAAACAGCCTTCCCCACCATCTCCCCGGGAGGCCCTCCGGAGGCCGAAAACGGCTCATTTGCCAACTTCCGGTCCCACCAGAAGTTGGCAAACGGGCTGTTTCTGGCCTCCAAAGGGCCTCCAGGGGGGTGGGGAAGGCAATTTTCGCCCTCCCCAGACTCCTAGAAAGGCTCCGGAGGCTTTGGCAAGAGAAAAACAGACTGCCCCCCCACCCACCCCCCCGAGGTCCTCCGGAGGCAGGAAACAGCCTGTGTCCCTACTTCTGGTGGCCCAGAAAGTCGGAAAATCAGGTGGCCGGTGCACCCATGCAGGCTGGAGCTGAGCTCACGTGCCCACCGATATGGCTACGTGTGCCACCTGTGGCACGTGTGCCATAGGTTCGCCATCACGGACCTATGTTTTTCCAATCCTGTTGGGGTTAGCTTTAAATTGCATGTTTGGTTCTCATTTTGCTCCTAGCAGACTTTAAAAAAATATTTTTAAAATTATTTTTTCTCTCAGGAACACCAAGCGTTTCCTTCGGTGACTGGGGATGATGGGATATATAATCCAACTCTCTTAGGAAGTCATCAGTTTAGTAAAGGATGAAGCAGTTAATGAATGCTGTGTTTCCCAACCTTGGCCACTTGAAAATGTGCAGACTTCAACTTCCAGAAAATGTGCAGACTTCAACTTCCAGGTCGAGTCGTCTTCCGTCCCCATGCTGGCTGGGGAATTCTGGATGTTGAAGTCCGGACGTTTTCAAGTGGCCAAGGTTGGGAAACACTGAATATGGGTATTTGAGGGACTGCCACAAAGAACAGAGGGGTCAACTTGTTTCCCAAAGCACTAGAGGTCAAGACAATAAGCAATGGATGGAAACTAATCAAGGAGAGAAGCAACCCAGAATTAAGGAGATACTTCCTGACAGTGAGGACAATTAACCAGTGGAACAGCTTGCCACCAGAAGTTGTGGGTGCTCCATCACTGGAGGCTTTGAAGAAGAGACTGGACAGTCATTTGTCTGAAACCCTGGAGATACGGAGGATCCCGGATCTGCGTACTTTCCGCTGCGCTCTTAAGACTCTCCTATTCCAGCAAGCCGGCCTGGCCTAACCTTTCCCCCTTTTCTTTTAAATTCTTTTAAATTGAAAATTTTAAATCTGCTTTTAAATTATTGGGATTTTAAAATTTGTCTCGGGCTAAATTGTTTAATCTGGTTTTATTTCTGCTTCTAACTTTTGCACTTATGTATTTTATTCTGTGCCTGTTCACCGCCCTGAGTCCTTCGGGAGTAGGGCGGTATATAAATCTAATAAAGAAAGAAAGAAAGAAGAAAGAAACGGTATAGGGTCACCTGCTTGAGCAGGGGGCTGGACTAGAAGACCGCCAAGGTCCCTTCCAGCTCTATTCTGATCCTGAATGAATGGAAGCCACCTCACTCAGGCAACCATCAGCTAAGTTCATAGTTACTGCATAGTTGCGATGCAGTAGCAGGCTAGTTGGTGAGAATGCACCCCAAATCCGGGCAGAGAGGAGGGTCAGTCCCCAAATCTTCTGATTGCCGAGCCAAAGATCGGTTCCTGTCCCTTGCCTCCCTTCCCTTCCTCTAAAATCCTTCCTCTTACCGGAGCTTCCCGTCCGCTCCATGTTCCTTGTCTGCTGCAACCTCCAGATCGAGAGCAAAGATTCGGAAGTCAGTTACAAGGTATCCGAGCGCTTCACCCATCAGTTACATTGTAGCGCCTCCTCTAAGCTCCCTCGGCCACGTGTTTGCTCTGACTACGGCAGCCGACGGGGGACAAGCCATCGAGCGTCTCCTGCCGTTCAGTACCTCCCCAGAATGGCTGGGCAGGATTAAAAGGGGGGCCTGTCTGTAGGGCGAGCATCATTTCCTCCTGCGAACCTCTAGATTTTCGGGAAAGGAGAAGCTTAAATCAATCCTTCCTTCCTTCCTTCCTTCCTTCCTTCCTTCCTTCCTTCCTTCCATCTGTCCCTCCCTCCCTCCCTCCTCCCTTCCTCCCTTCCTCCTTCCTTCTTTCCTATTTCAACTTACTTACTTCCCCTCACTCCTTCTCCTAATTTCATTTAACCCTTCCCTCCCTCCCTCCCTCCTTCCCTCCTTCCTTCCTCCCTCTCTCCCTCCCTATTTCAATTTACTTACTTCCTCTCATTCCTTCTCCCAATTTCATTTAATCCCTCCTTCCTTCCCTCCCTCCTACTTTCCTTCCTATTTCAACTTACTTACTTCCCCTCATTTATTTATTATTTATTTATTTATTGGTTCGATTTATGTGCCACCCTTTTCCGGAGACTCAGGGCGGCTTACAATGCGTTAAGCAATAGCCTTCATACTTTTGTATATATTCATACAAAGTCAGCTTATTGCCCCCACAATCCGGGTCCTCATTTTACCTCCCTCGGAAGGATGGAAGGCTGAGTCAGCCTTGAGCCTGGTGAGATTTGAACTCGCAGTAATTGCAGGGAGCTGGCAGCTAAGTGTTACTTAACAGCACTTCAGTCCGCTGCACCACCAAGGCTCTTTCTTTCCCCTAATTTCATTTAACCCTTCCTTCCTTCCCTCCCTCCTTCCTTCCTTCCCTCCCTCCCTCCCTCCCTCCCTCCCTCCCTCCCTCCTTCCTTCCTTCCTTCCTTCCTTCCTTCCTTCCTTCCTTCCTTCCTCAAAGAACCCATGCTCCTTCTCTGGGAGTTAATGGATGCAGCAGAAGGACAGGCATCTCAAGGAAACCCATTCAATTCAACTCCTCTCCCTATTAATAGCCTCCTCAAATTGGATTACTGGGGTTTGCTCCATTCCTTGAGTTGCTAGTCCTCATGGGGTAGTAGTAAGCCATGCTGCCTGGGATTCGGAATGGGAAGCTGTAGCCCAGTCCTTCTGGAGGAGATGGAGGAGGGCATGCCGAGGTGGGGGATTTTCCCCATTTCATAGTTAGCCCTATTTTTTTTTTTGAGGGAGGGGGCACAAATTACTCTTTTCCCTACTCTCTTCACAACCTCTTGTCTGGCTAAGAGTTCGGGAAAGCGCAGTCCTGTTTTGTAACATTGTTCATCTTGTGAAACTCGCAACACTTTGCTTTGTAGAGACGCCAATACAGGCCGCGATACTTATTTGCACATATCCTGGCTTGATGTCTGTCTGTCTGTCTCTCTCTCTCTCTCTCACACACACACACATACACACACACACTTGTGTGTATATTACATGAACACGTGAATCTTTTTTTTAGTCACCTAATGGGTGACTAATGGCTAAGACGTAGAGCTCGTCGATCAAAAAGGTCGGAAGTTCAGCGGTTCGAATCCCTAGTGCCGCGGAACGGGGTGAGCTCCTGTGACTTGTCCCAGCTTCTGCCAACCTAGCAGTTTGAAAGCACGTAAAAAAATGCAAGTAGAAAAATAGGGACCACTTTTGGTGGGAAGGTAACAGCGTTCCGTGCACCTTTGACATTGAGTCATGTCGGCCACATGATCATGGAGAAGTCTTCGGACAGCGCTGGCTCTTCTGGCTTTGAAACGGAGATGAGCACCGCCCCCTAGAGTCAGGAACGACTACCACATATGTGCGAGGGGAACCTTTACCTTTTACCTTTAATAGGCAGGTGGAAGTTAAATCCATCCTTCCACCTATTTTAAAGTTGCCACGGTTGAGCCTGCTCTCTTTAAAGAGACTACTGATAATCACGTCCGTTATTAACGTGTACAGCATTATACCCAAATGCATGTGTGTGTATGTGTACTACCAACGTCCATACACAAGGGGTCGCTGTCTTCAAAGAGATGCAACTTTTTTTCCCCCCCCAAAAGGTTACAATTCATTCTTTTGACCTCTAGAGGGCAGTACACTCCAGGGAGTGATGATTGCTGACAATTCGCGGCGGCTCCGCTGACAATATTATGCTGCATTTACCTATTTCCAGGGGGGGGGGGGGGGGGGTTTGGGGGGCAAAGCGGCGCGGTTGTCCTCGCCCATAACTTTGAGGTCTTTGCATTCTTGAAACAATTTCACAGGGCAGGGAATGGAAAGGAAGCGATGTGCGTAAAGATGCTAAACGCCGTTGACCCGAGGCTCCGAGTTTTTCATCCCCGAAGGAGGGGAAAATTTGAGCCTAAAACTTTACCGATCTCGCCGAAAGGGCCCGTATTTTTCCCCGTATATTTTTAATTTGCAAAGACAGGATGGTGTCATTTAGGATCAATAATTATGTGACTGCATATGCGTCTGCAGGAATTTTATTTAAAAAGACAAAGTGTTTTTTTTTTTAAATCGTGCAATTTAAGAGAAAGCGATAAATAAACTTTCTTTTATTTTGGGTAATTTAATACAAATGTCCTTTCCAGTAAATTAGCTACCAGGAATGCAGGTAGAGCAAGTAAGAGCATTTATTCTCCAAGAGAAGAAAAGTTACTTTGTCCTTCGAAAATTCTATAAGGTCTTTCTTTACAGTGTGTGATTATGATAAGAAGTAATGCATAAATAGATCTCCCCCCTCCGCCCCAATTTCTGCCTCTCCCTTCTAGTTTAATTCCCAAACCGGACCACTTATTTCAATGATATTTTCGACCAATATCTAATTAGACATTGGAAGGTTGAATTAATCTTTATCATCATTAAATAGAGCAGACAAAGCCTTTAAGAATACTGCTGAACATAACGTTTTCTTGACACTCAATTTAACATCACTAATTTATTTAACTTTTTTTCATCCCTGTGCTCTGTCTTTTCATAGAAGGACGCCTCCTCGCCCCCCCTCTCCCTCCCCCCCCCGGAAAAAAAATCAAGTGAGAAAAATCGAAAAAGAGTTACTTTATTTTTTGAAGGGATTTTCCAATCAGTTCAAGCAAACTTCCTTTTAGTTTAAATAATTGTCCCTCAGTTCCCTGCATTTCAAAATAAGAATATTCCTCTGAGTTCTTCCTCAAAAGAAGTCAGTTTTTCCGAAGCTGTTTTTTTTTCCTTTGTAACTTTCGTTACTGAAGCGTTGTAGTTTCCCAGCTTCGCTTCCCCAAATATAAACCACTCTAAATTCCTGAATTTAAAAAAACCGTTCCTTTTATTAGAAATAAAAACATTTTAAAAGACATAAACCATTTTAAATTGGTTTCCATTTTCTGGAAGCATGCGCTTAGTGGATTAAAACCACTGCTTCTAAAATTGGGGAAACCCTCAGAAAGCAATCGGGGATCGCCTCCAGCCGTTTCATCTTGTCCTCCCTTTTGAAAAAAAAATTGCAATTTTGGGCCACAATCCGTGCACGATTACAATTACAATATTCCTAGTTTAGGAAGACGCCTCCGAGCGCTCCCATCACCTCGGCCAGGCTCGTTGCTTAAAGAGCCAGGAAAAGTTCTTTTTTTAAAAAAAAACTGCAAAAAATAAAAATAGGGAAGAGTTTGGAATAAGGTGACCTCCAAAAATTCCGGTCCAGTTTCTCCTGACTTCCCCCGTAAGGAAAAAGAAGAAGAAGAAGAAGACGCGCAAAAGGTGGTAAAACACTTTCTCAGCCGCCACTTTTCTCTACCTCCGTCCGATTCCCTCTTTTGCCAACCAAACGAACGGAGTTCTTGCCAACTCGCAAAAGGCACAAAAATCACACCGGGTTAATTATCCGACCCTTGAGGGTCTCTAATGGAATAATCAAGAGGTGGAGGGGGCCGTGGGGTGCGTGTGTGTGTGTGTGGGGGGGGGAAAGCTGGGGAAAAGGCGATGAGGAAAAGATGCAGGCCAACTCTATCAAATAATATTCCTCCCCGTTATCCGTGCAAACCATTAAACCTCTTTGCCCCTTTAGAAGAAAAACTAATCAGCGCGTTTCGTTCCAGGCGCGATTCTCTGCGCGAAATTCCCCCCCCCCATCCTTCCTCGGCAGGAGCCCCCCCTCCCCCGCCATCCCTTAATTCCAGGTATTTAGGATGGAGGTGTTAATTGAGTTTAGAACCGAAGTGCTAAATAAGCTTCTCCGGAATTCTTCACCCCAACTGAGCAACTTCGGCGGAGCGACTTCGGGTTCCTTGCGGGAGCCGACCCCGGCAAGAGAAGACCCTTGGCCGCTCAATCTCTCCCGCACGTTTCAGAATCGGGGTTTCCCCGCGGAGGACGGTTCGGGGTCCCGTGAGAAAATCCGGCGGGCTGGCCTTGAAGCCGAACCTTTCTTTTCTCTTTTAAGAAAAGTTTCGCGCTGCCAGAAATCGGGGCGGCCCAATTCTGCGCGTTTTCCTCCGCCTCGCATTGAGCGGCTGAGATTCCATCCCCGATTAGGAAGGTTCATCGTTACGGCGGTTAACGAGGAGGAGGAGGAGGATGGTTTAATAAGGGTGACACTTCGGGGCAGAGAGGAGGAAGGACCGCTCTGGTCCCCCAAAGGACGGCTTGAGCCAGCGTTGCCTTCTCGCCCGCCCTTCGCCTCTTTCTCCCCCGTCAGAGCTCCGAGGGGCCCGGAGAGGCCTCCCCAGCCCCGCGCCTAACCCCGGGGTGCTCCCCGGAATCCCGGTGTCCTCACGGCGCCTTCCTCCGCCTCGCCCATTGGCCGAGCCAGACCCCGAGCCGGCTGCCATTGGACGGCGGCGGAGGGAGGGGCCAGCGAGGAGTCAAAACTGGCCTTGCCCAAGAGAAGTTTGGAAAACTTTCCCCGGCCCTGGATGCGGGACTTCGCTTAGCGCGGGGCGCTGCCGAGGCTCCGGAGAGGCGCGCACGCTCGTTTATTTTGATTCGGTGCGCTTGTTTTTGTTTACACGCCGCCGGCGCTTCACTTTCGCCCGGAAGGGACGGGGAAGGCCGAGTCAAAAGCTTCGCGGACCCAGCCAGCCAGCCAGCGCGCTGCCTCCGTCCTCCTTGGTTGGTCTGCTAGTTTATTTTTTTCTGCGAGAATTTTTCCCCCCACCCCAGTCTTTGGGGGCAACGCGAGCAGATTAGAGATTTCGGACCTGCCGGGGTTTCTATCGACCCCGCTCCCTCCCTCCATCATTTTAACCAGGCCACAGTCGCCCTCCTCCTGCCCTTTTACGACGGGGGGAGGGAGGGAGGAGGAGAGCGAGCGAGCGAGCCAGGAGCAGCCGGGATTGGAGCTTCCCGACCGTTTTGCCAAAGATATAAATATGAACCAAGCGGGCTCAGCTCCGGCCTGTTAACCAAGAGGCGAGGGAGCCGGCCTTCGGTGGAGGAGTCTGGAAACGCTCGGGGGTCTCCGGAGCAGGGCGCCCCGTTGGCAGAGGGGCCGCCTTTCCTGCCGGCTCCTTCTCTACGACCTGACTTTTTGGGCGGGGGCGGCGGGAGGCCTCCTCGCCCTCCCGGAGCTGGGACAGCCATGCAGGCTCGTTACTCCGTCTCGGATCCCAACGCTCTGGGAGTGGTACCTTATCTGAGCGAGCAGAATTACTACCGGACGGCGGGCACCTATGGAGGCATGGCCGGCTCGCTGGGGGTTTACGCCGGCCACCCGGAGCAGTACGCGGCCGGTTTGGGACGCTCGTACGGGCCCTACCCGGGCCACCAGCCGGTCCAGGCCCCGAAGGACCTGGTTAAGCCGCCTTACAGCTACATCGCGCTGATCACCATGGCCATCCAGAACGCGCCGGAGAAGAAGATCACGCTAAACGGCATCTATCAGTTCATCATGGAGCGCTTCCCCTTCTACCGGGAGAACAAGCAGGGCTGGCAGAACTCCATCCGCCACAACCTCTCGCTCAACGAGTGCTTCGTCAAGGTGCCCCGCGACGACAAGAAACCGGGCAAAGGCAGCTACTGGACGCTGGACCCCGATTCCTACAACATGTTCGAGAACGGCTCGTTCTTACGCCGCCGGAGGCGCTTCAAGAAGAAAGACGTCTCCAAGGACAAGGAGGAGACCCCGCGGGAGAAGCACCACAAGGAGCCGGTCAAGGCTTCTTCCGAGCTGGCTAAGGAGCTGCCCCCGGCTTCGGCGCCCGTCCCGGCTTCGTCGGACAAGAAAGTGGTCATTAAGAGCGAGGCCTCTTCGCCCGAGCTGCCCGTCATCACCAAAGTGGAGACGCTCAGCCCGGAGAGCGGCAGCGCCCTGCAGGATAGCCCGCGCAGCGTGGCCTCCACGCCCTCGCTTTCCACCGAGGGCTCTTTGCCCGGCGAGCCCCACCAACCCCACCCTCACCCGCACCATCACCCGGCCGCCGGCGCCAACGGCTTGCCGGGCTTCAGCGTGGAGAACATCATGACGTTGCGGACTTCGCCGGGCGGCGAGTTGAGCCCCGTGGGCAGGACGCCGCCGGGCCTTTGCGCCTCCTCTTTGCCTCTGGGCTACGGCCAGGCGCCCGCCTCGTCCATCTACAGCCAGGCTTGCAGCCAGGGGGGCTTGGGCGAGGCCGGGGGCAGCTACCAATGCAGCATGCGCGCCATGAGCCTCTACACGGGCGAGCGCAACGCGCATCTCTGCGGCGCCGGGCCGCTGGAAGACGCCGCCGCTTCGCTGTCGGAGCCCCCGCCGCAGGTGGCCAACGGCGCCCCCTCGCCTCTCACCGGCCTGAACCTGGCGCAAGGGGGCCAGCAGCAGCAGCAGCAGCAGCAACAACAACAGGAGACCTCCCTGCCCCCCAGCAACCACCACCATCAGCCCGCGCATCACCACCAACACCATCATCCACTCCCGCATCACCAAGCTCCGGGACAAGCCGCGGCGGCGGCCGCCGCAGCCGCCGCCGCCGCCTCCTGGTACCTCAACCACGCGTCGGAGATCAGCCAGCCTCTCCCCAGCCACACCTTCGGCGCCCAGCAACAGAGTTTCCCCAACGTGCGGGAAATGTTCAACACTCACCGGCTGGGATTAGAGACCTCGACGGCGCTGAACGAGCAACAGGTGAGCCCTTCCACCTGCGAGCTGTCCTACCGGGCTCCGCCCTCCATTTACCGCCACTCCGCCCCTTATTCCTACGACTGCGCTAAATACTGACCGGCCTCCGGGTTAAGCAGACAGACAGACAGACAGAGAGACAGAGAGACCCGGGAAAGGGGGCCTCGCCCCCAACTCAGCAGGCGGACGATAGAAGGAAAATTAGGCCTCTGTTTTTTTTAAAAAAAATTAGTTGGGGAAAGCCAACCAAATTGACTCTGGTTTTTTCTCTCTCTCCCCAAAACAGATTTACGGGCAAAAAGAAAGAAAGGACAAAAAAAAAAAAGAAAGAAAAAGAAAAACCGCCCCTCCCCCATTTTCCCGTCCAAAGTCAATAAAAAGGACCCTAAAATTCGATTCCCCCCCCCCACGACTCATTTTTCCAGTCCAGTTATTTCTGTTTGGGGAGGAGGGGAGGGAGTAAAACAGCCAACACTAGAAACGAAAAAAGAGCAACGTGAGGTGTGTTGCGGGCTTTTTTGAACAGAAATATTAAGAATAATAATAATAATAGATCAGTCCAAAACGGATATTAAATATGTTGGCGATCGTGGGCAATATAAAATCACTGATTCCACAAGGACGGTTTATACAATTTTGAAAAGGGGAGAATAATAATGGATACGCTATATAAATATAAATGTGTATGTCTTGGTAAAACTTGGTTGGTCTTGTTTTAAGGAGGGGATTATTCCATTTATCGCGTTGTAAATATGTGTGGATTTTGAATTAGGCTTCCGTGGAGGGCCGTTAATATAATATTTAAAGTTGAGGTCACTGGATTATTCCTCTCTCAGCCCCCCCTCCTCCCACAGCTGCCCAATGAATTATACTTTTCCTCTTATTTCTTTAGTTTTATGTACAAACTTTCATTAAAAAAACTCCTTTTTAAAGTTATTCCTTTTTTATATATATAAATAATTTATTTTTCCCTTCCTTGTTGAATATTTCCTGCCTCCCAAAAGTGGAATAAGAAGAGGTGAGGGTGGGAAAACCAAATGTTTTTTTCTCTCTTTTAAAGTGGGGAAAAGAGGTGAGATTTATTTTATTTTTCTTGTAAAATAGAGTCCCCTTTCCAATTTATTTTCCCCCCTTTGAGCCTTTCCAAAATCATCGCTTTGATTTTATGTGGTCTTTAAATTGTTGTATTCAATTTCTTGGACAAATAAGAATAATAAACCCGTTGCTGTTTATTTCTCCTTTGAAACAAAAGCGCATCTTGTGTCAATTTTTGCAGTTTCCTGAACCGGCCCCAACTCCTACTGCCCAGTCTGGAAAGCCGCAGATTTGGGGCACTGCAGACTAGATCCTGTGTGCGGGGAAGGGGTCTCCCGTTATCGGACGCGGGATCAGTAGCATGTCGGAATTTTAGGTTGGGTTTATAGGTCGGATTGGCCAAAAACTTTTAGACTGGATCTTAAAGGTTTGCCGTTCTGAATCTCAAATAAGCCACTTGTTAATTCGGTTTTAGTGATCCTGATATATACCAAAAGTTTAACCCCGACAGAGCAAGGCCAAATAACGGCGCAGAGCACGAGGGAACGGGGTCTCCGGCCCAGATCCCCCCGGAGGGAATCTGGGCCTGAGGCGGATTAGAGGAAGGGAGAAGCGAGAGGTAGCCGCTTTCAACCTCCGTGGGAAACCCCTTTCGCGGGTGGATCGGAAATCTCACTTTCCGCGGGACAGCCGGGGCTGCTGAGGAGCCCTGTCCCAGTTGGGGGACTTCGCTGCCAATAAGGCCCAGCCGGAAGGGTCCATAATCCGCGCTGTCGAGAAGATGGAAGGACGCGGAATCCCGAGCCGCTCCGAATCTCGGGACAAGTTAGATTTGGTCAGATTTTGTTGTTTTTTTAAAAAATAATTTTAGGAGCTGCTTAACTGCTCCTCGTCCGTCTATGGGCCTCGGGATTGTAAATGCTTGATTTATTCCTTTAACTTTTTTTAAAAAACATTTTTTTTTGAAGTGTGGAATTAAGATGTGCTCTAGGAAAGGAATTCGGAGCTGGTGGAAACAGAAGAGATGCGGAGGATCTGGGTTTCTTCATTTCGATTCCCAGCCCCACCAGGGGAACAAGCTAGCTAGTCAGTCTGCAGGCAGAGAAAGAAGAGAGGAAAGAAAGAATGAACGAATGAAAGAAGGAAGACAAGAGGAAAGGAAGGAAAGGAAAGAAAGGGAAGGGAAGGGAGGGAAGGAAGGAAGGAAGAAGGAAAGAAAGAAGGGATATATATATAGAGAGAGAGAGAGAGAAAGAGAGAGAGGAGAGGGAGGGAGGGAGGAAGGAAAGAAAGAAAGAAAGAATGAGGAGAGGAGATGAAAGGAAGGGAAGGGAAGGGAAGGGAAAGGAAGGAAAGGAAGGAAGGAAGGAAGAAAAGAAGAAAGAAAGAGAGAGAGAGAAAAGGGGAAAAAAAAAAAAAAAAAAAAGAAAAAAAGAAAAAAGAAAAAGAAAGAGGTGGCTGAGAAGGGCAGGAACTGTCACAGCTTTTCTGAATCTCCTTCAGCCCAATCTTTATATCTATCACTAAGGTCATAGAGCCGTCACTCAAAAGTAAACTGCCCTTCACTTAATTAAATGGACAACTGCAGTTTTTGTTTTAACTTTGAAAGTAAACTGGACCACAGTTTGGTTCTTCATTCTGTTCTTCATTCAGGAAGGCTGAATGTTTAATGGGTGAACATCCAGATAAAAGAGACACTTATTTTCCTCGGGAAATATTTCTTTTGTCTCTGATACTATCATAGGGAATTTAAACATTTAATAGGGCTCTTTATACAAAAGGTATGGTTTGAATGTGAACATAGAACCTAGAATAAAAGGGCGGAAGGGACCCTGGAGGTCTTCTAGTCCAACCCTTTGCACAAGCAGGAGATCTTATCCTATTTCGGACCAATGGCTGTCCTGTCTCTTCTTAAACACCTCCGGTGATGGAGCCCCCACAACTTCTGGAGGCAACTGATTAATTGTTTTAACTGTCAGGAAATTCCCCCTTAGTTCTACGATGCTTCTCTCCTTTATAATTTCCCATCCATTGCTTCTTGTCCTGCCTTCTGGTGCTTTGGAGAAACTTGCTTGATTTTGGGTTTTGCTTTTAAACAGTATAGGTAAATCGAACTCCAATTTAGCCAAAGTAAAACAGTTTAACCTCCTGCTTCTGCTTGGCTTTTTCCTCCATCAAAGCATATAATCTCATGACCCTTTAATTTTTGGGGGGTGGGGGTGGGGGAGGGGGAAATTTCTCCGAAAGAAGACGTACTTTCTCAGATAGCATCTAATTCTCTGGAGGTTCTCTTCCCTGCTATTCTTTGTGTCTTAAGAAAACAAGGAAGCAAGATGCGGTGAAAATGGCTGGGAAAAGACAAGGGAACTCTTCAAAGCTTCCTAGAATAGCCTCCTTCAACAGATGCAGATCGAAAATCTGATTTCTGGCTTCTTGATGCCATAGGACTGTAGGCAGACTTGTAGCTGTGAATTCACCCAACATACATTATATTATGTTATATTATATCGCCCAACATTGTTATGCGTGTTGGACCTGGTTTTGGGTGTTAAGTGAATTTCATTGTGTGGGTATACTGTGTATACACGTACAATGACAATAAAGTTGTTGTTATTATTATTATTATAAAGTCTTTGCATTTCAAAGTCTTTTAAGTGCTGAAGAAAGAAAAGAGTTTTTCATTCACCTGGCCTATTCAATGGGTTATTTCTGAGCTGGTAGTCCTTGACTAACAGCAATTCATTTAGTGACCGTTTACTGGAAAAAAAGTGACTTATGACCCTTTTTCATTCTTA
>WNWU01000065.1:4520109-4544823 GCA_012654045.1 Ptyas mucosa | reverse complement strand
GAGTTGAAATCCACAAGTCTTAAAGCTGCCAAGTTTGGAGACCTCTGCCCTAGAGAGTTTTGAAAGGCCTGTAATTCAAGTCAACATTGTCCTGAACTTGTGGCTGGCTTGGTGGGTTTATGAGCTGGCTCCCCGGACATAAAGATGGACTTGAGTTAGAGGAAGCAATGCCGGTCTTGGTGCCCAGATTTAAACGAAATCTTTCTTCTTAAATTCTTCCACTCATTTTTTCTTGCCCCTTCTCCTTGGGAGTTTGAGTGAGCGTGTGTGTGTGTGTGTGTGTGTGTGTCTGGGGGAGGGGTATGACAGGACTGGCGCCTTTAATTTATCTCATTCTTTTGATGTTGAAAAGAATTTGCATGGGCTGGAAAGCAAATGTGCAACCGTGCACGATAATTTTGAGCTGGCACAAGGATGGGGTGGGATCTGAATGGCCGTTGATTTGGGAGAAAGAACGTTTCTGGAGCACTGAATTTTGGGGCATCCAGTGATTTTATTGATGAGGTGAAAATCCCACCTTTCATAAAATAATCATCCGGGGGAGGGGGCAGGCATAACTCTGCCTCTTATCCCCATCCCCCACAAGAAGGACTCGGCAAAGGAGTGAATTCAAAGTCATAGCTGAATGTGGATCGACTACTTTAACCAATACAGCTTACTGCCTCTCCTTTAGAACCCTCTTTTGATTCTGGGGTGGGATGCCACCAGGTTGTGCTGCCTTCGCTTTGATTGGAACATATGGCTGCCGTTGGACAGATTTTCTTGTAGGGTTGATAAGGGTAAACAATCTGGCTTCAAGGCTTCTACTCACTTGGTGTGTGAAATAAAGCAGAGAGAAATAAAGGAGGAGAGGAAGGAAGGAGAGAGGGAGGGAGAAAGAGAAAAAGGAAAGAAGGAAAGGAAAGGAAAGGAAAGGAAAGGAAAATGGATAGAGAATGAAAGGGAAAATAAAGGAAAAGAGGAAAGAAGAAGAAGGGAAGGGGAAAGGAAAGAGAAAAGAAAATAAAGGGAAAGGAGAAAGGAAAGGAGAAAGGAAAAGAAAGGAAAGGAGGAGAGGAGAGGAGAGGAGAGGAGAGGAGAGGAGAGGAAAGGAAAGGAAAGGAAAGGAAAGGAAAGGAAAGGAAAGGAAAGGAAAGGAAAGGAAAGGAAAGGAAAGGAAAGGAAAGGAAAGGAAAGGAAAGGAAAAGGAACCAGCCTTGATTATTTTCCTGTTTCCAAGCAGTGTTTTGGGCATTCTGCTTTTTTAGAAATAATTTTCAGTTAACTCTTACGTTCCATATCTTGGAGGCTGGAGGTAAATGATCAGAAAGACACTGTGGTCGGAGGAGAAAATCGGTTTAACTCTCTGATGGAGAGGACCAAAACCTCACATGAATTTCATGCTATTCGGCTTTTCCAAAGACATGCCCTGTTTTTTAACAATCCCTTTTTTGCCCTCGTTGGCAAAATCGATCAGAATATCACCTATAAAACTCCGCTGTTTAAATGAACTTTCATTTTGTTAATTAGATCTTGCTTCCTTTTAGGAGTGACTTGCCTTGAGATTGCTTGATTTAAAAATTGCCGAATGGCCCTTTTTATCATTTTTATGAACCCTGATTCACCAGCATTCCCCAAAGAAAGCAAACACCGGAGCTTGTAGGTGGACTTAAATCTTTTTTTCCCTCTCTGCTGGCTTTTTAATGGGTCAAACACTTTACTGAAGGTGTTCAGCTAATCTCTTGGTTTCTAAGAAGAAAACCACATTCACACATCATGCTTAACCTGAGACAAGCAGTCCTTAACTTATGACACGACTGGGATCACAATTCCCATCGCTAAGCAAGATGGCTGTTGAGTGAATTGAACCCAGGTTTATAACTTTGCTTGCTATGGTTGTTAATGCAAATCACTGCAGTCGTTAAGTGAGTCACAGTGGCTGCTATGCTAATCCAGCTTCCTTTGTTGATTTCGCTCGTCCGAAGGTGGCTGGGAAGCTCTCAAAAAGGTGATCACGGGAGCCCAGGATGTTACAACTTCATAAGTACATGTTGGTTGCCAAGCACCCCCCAATTTTTATCACGTTAGCCCAGGGATGCTGCCATGGTCATAAGTGTGAGGACTGATCATAAGTCACTTTTTTAGTGCTGTTAACAATGAGTGATCAGAAGTTGAGCACTACCTGTAACCTATTTCCTGGATTCGCACTGCACGGCGAATCATAAATTAACCAACATCCCAAGCGATGCACACACAAACGGCAGAGATGGCAACTAACCAAATTTCGTCTGCTGTGGGAATGCGTCTTTCTTTGGTTTTTAATCACCTTCTTCTCTAGGTTCTCCTTTCGTTGTTCTTCTGGCTTTGAACCTGGCTTGTTTGTACCTCAAATTCAAGAGAGTATTTGTAGATAGCTCGTTCCTTAGCTGCCATTGGTCCTGCGATCTGGTGATCAGTAATCTGGTTTGTTAAATGGAGAGTATATGACAGGCAGAGGGGGAAATGCTTGGAAAGTGACTCGGATGCCCTGCAAGGAGACTTGGACCAAACCAGAGACAGGCAGTGCCAGTTGGTGGTTTGGGGGGTGGGGGGCACACATGCCCTTGTGTAAAAGGCACAACTGTGTCCTTGCACGCGATCCTTTGTCTGCGCCCTTTTCTCAAGCACAGCTGCGTTTCCAAAAGTGGCTTGGAAATGGCGCAAAGCTAGAACGTCCTGGAGACCACAGAAGGATGCCATCGAGCGCCATTTGTGGTCTGTGGCTTACCCATTCGTGGAACAGACCTCAAATCTGTTTATTTATTAAATTAGAAAATTTATATGCCATCCACTCCCAACAGCTCTGGATGGTTGGCAGGATACAGTGTATAATATGCATTCAGACCATTAATAACAATGATTAAGGTAAGTCTGTTTTGAGTTGGTCACATCCATCCACTTTCCTTGGCAGGAGGAAGGTGGTTTCTCATTGCTTGGGTTTTTTTTTTAAAAGCAACAGCAACCTTTCCGACCAAGGCAACAGCCCTGGAATTTCCTGGTGGTGTCCCATCCGTAAACAAGCCAACTCTGACCCAGATTAGCTAAACTACTATGTCTCAGCCCCAATCCACCTCACGGGGTTGTTGTTCTAGGGAAAATAGGAGGAGAAGGAAGGAGTATTAGGTATGCTCGCTCCCTTGAGTTATTTATAAAAATAATAGAGGCGAGATAAATAAAAAATAATAATAAAATAAAATTGCAGCTCTAGCCTTTTAAAGAGAATCATGGGATGGATCTCTCTCTCTTTCTCTCTCTCTTTCTCTCTCTTTTCTCTCTCTCTCTCTCTCTCTCTCTCTCTCTCTCTCTCTCTCACACACACACACACACACACACACACTTACATGTGTTTATTACATGAACACATGAATCTTTTTCAATCACCTAATGGGTAGGTGGAAGTTAAAGTCCACATATTTTAAAGTTGCCAAGGTTGAGAAATCTTGCTCTCTTTGGATAACTATTTCAGAGACTACTGATAATCATGTCTGTTACTAATCTGTACAGCATTATACCCAAATGCGTTTTCACTCCTGTTTCCATTGTTCCACTGTTAGACCCGCTGAGACGAGCAGCACATCTGAACCCAAGGCATGGGCACAACGTACCTGCCACCACTTTTAAAAATCAGGATTGGTGCCACTTTTTATTCTTGAGGAGTGTATTTTATTCTCCTTATGTACACTGAGAGCATATACACCAAAGACAAATTCCTTGTGTGTCCAATCACACTTAGCCAATAAAGAATTCTAATTCTAATTCTAATTCTAATTCTAATTATTCTAATTCTAATTCTAATTGGGTGATATTTGCAAGATCTGAAGACCTCCCTCTCCTCTTTAAAATCTTCCCCTTTTCTCTGCGAAAGTGACGCTGTAAGAAAACGGAGGTCTCTTTTCTGCAGCCTTGAGCTAGATAATTCATGGATAAATCAGACATTCTCTCATCTTATGCTGCAGCCTCTTAGACACCCAACGTTTTGCTTTGAAAACTAAATTTCCTTCTTAATCTTAGGGGGGGGGGGGGGGGAGGGAGTTAAGGATCAAGAGAGGCTGAAATTCCAATCTCAGCCCAGCTCCAAACCTGGTTGAAAGTCCTCGCATTTAAGCAGGGCAAGCGAAAATCTAAGGCTGGGTTCACACGGACCCATTCTATTCTCGATTCTCTGCAATTTATGAACAGATCTCTCCCGGGAGCTGTTCTGTCCTCCCTTTTCCAACTTTATTCTTTGATCCTAAAGGAGCAGAGATCGAGGACTTGGATGTAAGGATCCTCTCAAACCAACCCGCGACTTAATCAAGGTATTAGAAGTGAGCAGATGAGTTCGACTAGAGGATCTCCCGAGGTCCCATCCGGGCTCTGTTCTGACTGAAGTATCGGCCCAAATAAAAAGGAAAGCGAAACAGCTCCGGATTCTCCTTTTCAGCCACGAAACGATCCAGGCGGTAGGACGAGATTTCGGAGATGGAGAAGAAGATCCTCCCCAGGGGTCAATCAAGAGCTCGCAGGCTTCTGATTGGCGCTTCTAAAAAAAATACCGTATATCTCCTAAGCGCGGGGCGGTCTCGCCTTGTCTTCTCTTGTCTTCTCTCGTTCCAAAGTTGGGCCGGTTTTTTCCTTGGCTGGTTCCGGAGTCGGATTGGGATTCTTTTTTTCTCTCTCTTCCCCCTCTGATAATGCGGATTATTCTTTTTTTTTTTTTACCCGTTGGGTCTCTGGAGGTCTCTGATGCTTTTTTTCTTTTTTTGGCTTTTGTTTCATCGTTTCCAAGAAGGAAGGCGAGCAGGGCCGATTCCCAGCCCAATGTTCCTCTCGCGAAAGGTTAGGAAGGAAGAGCGGCTCAAACCCTTCCCTGCCGCCGGGCTCTTTGAATCCGAATTGGATCTCGGGGATCCGAATTGACATTGGAAGCGGCGGAGAGAGGAAACATTCGGAGCACCGACTCCCTAACTTCTTCTGGCTCCGTTTCTGCTGCCTCCTGGCTCAGCCGAGGCAAATATCGGGGAGTCTTTATTTCCAAGGGAGGGGAGTCCCCATCATTTACCGTAATTCAAGGACGCGGGTCAGAAAGAGCGCGGAGTGGGGTCCACTGCGCGTGGGATTTCACTGGGGAGACTATCCTGGTTCCCCCCCCTCCAGAGACCAACCTCCTATCAAGGGCTCAGTGAAGTTTCCTTTCTCTTTCCTAGCTGGGCTGCTCCCCCAAAACTCGCGTCTTTCCCTTTTCTGCTCCCCCAAAACTCGCGTCTTTCCCTTTTCTGCTGGACCCCGGCTTTTTCGCCCTTAGAAAGAGACGCGTGTAAGCTTCCCGCAAGGAGGGCGTCCGTAAATAGGCTTAGCCGAAAGAGGCTTGCAAGCCTCCTGCATTTTCTAGCTCGCGATTTCCGAGCTTCCCTCCGAAGGATGGATAATCCAGGATGGCTGGTCGGCTCGGCCGGTTTAGCCAGGATTGATGTTGGTTGGCTGCATTAGCCCCGTTGTGCGCCTTTGTCCAGTCCGATTGATAACAGATTAGATTTAGATTTAGATTTGATTTGATTTTTATACCGCCCTTCTCCAGCAGGACTCAGGGCGGTGAACAGCCGAGATAAAACAAAGCATACAAGATAACAGTAACAGAGTTGGAAGGGACCTTGGAGGTCATTTAGTCCAACCGCCTGCCCACGCAGGAGACCTGTACTAGGGATTCGAACCGCCGAACTCCTGACCTTTCTGATCGACAACCTCAGTGTCTTAGCCACTGAGCTACCTAATCAGGCAATTAGTCAGACTAAGGAATTATCTGCAGGGCATGGTTCAAAAAAAAAAAAAACCCAACCAAAAACATGCACTGGGTAGCGATGATCAAACCTGGTTTAATGGCTCACCTGGTTTGAGAAAAGAAGGACTAGGGAGGACATGATAGCAGCATTCCAGTATTTGAGGGGCTGCCACAAAGAGGAGGGGGTCAAATTAGTCCCCAAAGTATGAGCCTTGGTGGTGCAGCAGACTAAAGTATTGTTAAGTAGCACCAGCTACCAGCAATTACTGCAGATTCGAATCTCACCAGGCTCAAGGTTGAGTCAGCCTTTCATCCTTTCAAGGTAGGTAAAATGAGGACCCGGATTGTGGGGGCAATAAGCTGACTTTGTATAAAAAAGAACACCGCTTTGGGGGGGGGGGCGAAAGCCCTACTAAGCAGGTATATACAAAAAGGTATGAAGGCTATTGCTTAACGCATTGTAAGCTGCCCTGAGTCTCTGGAGAAGGGCAGCATATAAATTGAACAAATAAATAAATAAATACATACATACATACATACATACATACATACCATACATAAAGTACCAGAGGGTAGGACAAGGAACAATGGATGGAGAGTAACCAAGGAGAGAATCAACCTGGAATTGAGGAGAAACTTCCTAACACTGAGGACAATTAACCAGTGGAACAGCTTGCCACAAGAAGTTGTGGGTGCTTCATCACTGGAGGTTTTTAAAGAAGAGACTGGACAGCCCCTTGTCTGAAATGGTCTAGGGTCTCCTGCTTGAGCAGGGGGCTGGACTAGAAGACCTCCAAGGTCCCTTCCAGCTCTATTCTGATGGACCTTGGGTTGGCCATGTTGGGTTGGCCATGTTGGGTTGGCCATGTTGGCACATGCCCCTGGAGAGCCCCCTCAGCATGTTGAATTGTTAAGGGCAGAGGTCTTCAAACTTAGCCGCTTTAAGACTTGTGGACTTCAACTCCCAGAATTCTCCAGCCAGCTATGCTATGCTGGCTGGAGAATTCTGGGAGTTGAAGTCCACAAGTCTTAAAGCGGCCAAGTTTGAAGACCTCTGGTTAAGGGAGCGTGAAGAACATGTGAGTTGGCCTCCTATACAGGTCATCCTCGGTTTACAAAAATTCATTTAGTGAGCATTCAAAGTTACAATGGCATTGCAGCTCATTCCCCATGGCCACCTGATTAAAATTCAGACGCTTGGTAACTGGCTCGGAATTATGATGGTCGGTCGCTGTGTCCCTGGGTGGTCAGCTTTTGTGACCTTCGGACAAGCAAAGTCAACGGGGGGAGGCCAGATTCACTTAACAACCCTGTGACTAATTTAACAGCTGCAGTGATTCACTTGGTCGCAAAAGGGGGATCGCGAGACCTTGGGACACAGCACTGGTCATAAGTATGAACCAGTTTCCAAGCCTCTGAATTTGGATCAGGTGATCACGGGGACGCTACGAAGTCGTTAAGTGTGAAAACTGGTCCTAAATCAGCTTTTTTTCAGTGCCGTTGTAACTTTGAATGGTCACTTTGAACGGTTGTAAGTTGAGAACCAGCTGTATTTATGGGTAATATTATTGCCCTTTTATCATTCCCAGAGAAGGCTCCACTTCTCTGGGAATGATAAAGGACCCAGATTGTGGGGGCAATAAGCTGACTTTGTATAAATATACAAAAGTATGAAGGCTATTGCTTAACGCACTGTAAGCCGTCCTGAGTCTCCGGAGAAGGGCGGCATATAAATCAAATAAAAATAAAAAAATAAAAAAAAACTTCTGCTCCCAATGGAAAACAGAGTTTTCTCAACTCTGGCTCTTGATGCGAGGGGCAAGAAATACCATTTCTATTTAAGGAAGCCGTAAAGTATAAGACATTGTCATTCTTTGCTTTGTAAGCCTACAGGGAGTCTCTTAATTGGGGGGGCATACAAGCTTGATCAAACAATGAATATATTTTGCACAGGTCCAAAATATATATGAATATATTTTGCACAGGCAAGGGATTTACAATTTCAGCTAGCTTCTGGCAAGGTGCCTAGGCATTTTCTGTAGATTTAGCTCAGTGACTCTGGGACCAAAAAGTAGAGTGTTTCGGAGTTTCAAAGGGACTAGTAACTTGATGATTTCAATAGAGGAGAGCTTGGGATGTCATATTTTTACGCCTTTTTCAAGTTTTAGGGCAGGGCTTGAGAAGAGGTGACAGCGAATTTTCGGTAGATTTAGCTCAGTGACTGGGACCAAAAAGTAGAGAGTTTCGGAGTTTCAAAGGGACTAGGAACTTGATGGTTTCAATAGAGGAGAGCTCATATTTTTACACTTTTCTCAAATTAGGGCAGGGCTCGAGAAGGGGAAGGCAGAAAGATGCACAACGTGAATGGAGGCCTGTGACAAATCCTTTGTCTCTCCCTGACCATCAACCCCCCACACACACACATATGTGCATGCAAACACACCTTTTTTCTGAACTGCAACCATCTTTGAAGTAACCTATGACGCCAGTAAATAAAAACAGAGATAAATATCAGACCCACCAAACGTTTATACAAAAGCTAACCATCCCCGAAGCTTTATATAATCACCATCCAGCTGTGTGCTCTTGTAAAGTTGTTGTAAATTCCCCCCCCCTTTTTTTCTTCTTCTTCTTGTAAACAGGAAAGTACATAATGTAAAGCAACCAGGCTGGAGATCACAAATACTCAGGCTCTTCTTGGGGAGAGGGCGTTGCTAAGTGTTCTCTTTCTAGCGACGTTTGGGAGGGCTCCCCCATCCCTGAATGACCCCAGAATGGAGATAATTACAAAAAAAAATATAAATATAATAATCATCTGTCCTCAAATGCCATCAAAGGATACCTTTCCCTTCTCCCCACACGAAAGGTTTGGATTATAGCACAGGGCTAAATGTCAAACACATACGAGACCACTTTGCTTGAGTTTGCTCTGCAAGGAGGAGAGAAGGCTGGGTAGAAGAAACGATCTCCTGGGTGGCCATGATGGAACCAGACAAGGCCACATGGCTTCTTCTTCAAGTTAGGAGAGGCTTGGTTGCCTTCAACAAAGACAGCAATCAAGGCAGCCCTTGAAGATCATTGACTGCCCAGATTTTAATTCTGTCCTCCATGCAAGGGATGTTTTCCCACTGGACCAGGAGTGTTCAATCTTGGCAACTTTAAGACTTGTGGACTTCAACTCCCAGCGATGCTGGTTGGGGAATTTCTGAGAGTCCACAGGTCTTAAAGTTGGATATCCCTGCACTTAGAACCAAATTTGGCTTTTCAACGACCTTAGGAGGTCATTCGACCGAGGACTCACTCAAAAGCCAAGTGAGAATTCGAAGAAGGAGATCTTTCATTGCTCATAACTTGGTTGCCTTGAAATGTTCTCCACCACAAGGCCCACCACACAAGGCCTACCACCCTTTCATGCTCCCTTATTCTCACTTGACCTCCAAGGTGAAATGGGTTTTCTGAGCATGTTTTTCAGAATTGTTCACCGTTCTTCAGCAGAATCTGTGATGGAGGTTAAACCCGAGTTTACAATCTCAGGAGCTGGCCGAATTGAGACGAGGAAGCGTATGATCCTAACATGCTATCTCCTGTGAGTAAAAGACACTCACAAAATGAAAAATGGATGGGCTACGGATGAGCTGCCAACTGGGGAATTCTGGGAGTTGAAGTCCGCACATTTTAAAAGGGGCCAAGGTTGAGAATTACTGCCTTTACCTGAAGACTTTAGCGTTCATGAAAGTAGATTATTAGAAAAATCTCCCTAAAATGTGCTACTTGACTTTTATCTTCTACCCATCACAGGTGAAAACAATTCACTCTTTTGCATTCGTTAAATGCAAAAATTAAACTAACATGACTTTGCATTCAGGCTGTTTCTGATGCTGTGCATTGTGTCCTTTACCAGTTTTGGAGTGAAACTTTTGTTTTGCTTCTCCAAAGCCAGGGAGAGTTTACCTGTCTGGTAAAAAAAAATATTGAAAAACCCTGAAAGGAATGTGAAAGGGTGAAATCAGGCTCAGCTCTATTCAAAGTTGAAAGCAGAGTTGTTTCACTGCCAGGGCCATAGAATTACCAATTTGGATTTGTCAATACAGCTGATCCATGAAAATGCATGCGATAATAAAAGTGGTTACTTTTTACAGGGATTTTGCAAATTTGCATTGGTGTGGCTTGAATATAGACCTGCCTCTGGTTACTAGAAGAAATAGTCTATTCAAAACAGGAAGCTTCACACTTTGTATATGGCATGCCATGCATGGTGTTTGCAGCTGACGCACTCCAGATGCCAGCTGGGTAACTGTATGTGTGTGTTGTGGGTGTGTGGAGAGTGAGAGAGAGAGAGGGAGGGAGGGAGCGGGAGAGAGAGAGAGAGAATGAGAATGAGAAAGGAAGCATCAGTTTGGTCTAATACTTAAGGTACCAGACTGGAAAGTGGGAGGCCATGAGTACTTTGGTCTAATCACCAGGAGACTGGGAGTTCTAGTCCTGCCTTAGGCATGAAAGTCAACTGTTTGACTTTGGGTCAGTCTCTCTCTCTCTCTCCCCCCACCCACCCACCCACCCACCCATCCATTTTGGTCCATGCAATGCTCACCAAGAGAAGTTGCATGTTGGCAGCAGCCGACCTAAAGCAGACCCAAAAATGAGACCAAAACGAGAATGCCCCAATGGCTAATTTAGAAGCAAAGTTGTGGAAGAGGAAAGTTGGAGATTGACTTGCTTGGAACTGGAAAAGACCCAGAGTGGACAGGGCCTTGGTGTGCACGAGCGCTAACACCTTTGGGGTTGGGTACCAGTGAAACATTTGGTGGGGTTTTCCCTGTGGAAATAAACAAAGCTATAGAAGTAATTAACTAACTCCAAGCACGGAGGGGAGATGACAAACAAGCAAATGACCATTGGAATAAGTGCAATTTCATTCCAGATAAAGGCATCCATCCAACTGCTAATTCAATAAGCGAGATGTGCTAGCAATTAACCCAGTTTATTCTGGTCAGGGAGGGGAATGGGAAATGGAAGGGAGGATGATTTACTGCCCCCACCTCCAGCTTTTTAAGACTGGATCTAGCCATTATTCCCTGAAAGTTTAAAAAAAAAATCCTTTCAAGCAACAAAACTGGGCATCCTTGGGATATAGCTGTGGATGTTGGTACCCGCGAGGACTTCCACAGACTAAGACAGATGGCCGAAGAAGGAACTACTGTGGCCTGATGGTGCCTGGTGCTGAGACAGGTATTCTTTTGGGAGGGGTTACAACAGAAGGTTTCCAGAAAGTGTGGGGGCTGCTGGGTGAGAGCTTGTTTTGAATGGAAGATTGAGAGACTGTCCTGGGTATTTTCAAGAGGTTTGGCTTAAGGTACCAGCCTCTCCTGCCCTTTGCCATCCAGGTGGAGGATAGAATAAACAAAACTTTCTGGCTTTTGGGAAAGAAGGAAGGAAGGAAGGAAGGAAGGAAGGAAGGAAGGAAGGAGCGAGCTCTGGTGGCTCAGCAGACTAAAGCAGTGTCATTAACTGTTATTAAGATCAGGTGCCTGCAATTACTGCAAGTTCAAATCCCACCAGGCTCGAGGTTGACTCAGCCTTCCATCCTTTCTAAAGTAGGTAAAATGAGGACCCAGATTGTGGGGGCAATAAGTTGACTTTGTATAAAATACAAAAGTATGAAGGATATTGCTTAACGCATTGTAAGCCGCTCTGAGTCTCCAGAAAAGGGCAGCATATAAATCAAATTTTTTAAAAAAAGGAAGGAGGGAAGGAAGGAAGGAAGGAAATGGGAAGGGAGGGAAGAAAGGAAAAGAAGGATGGATGGAGAGGGGAAGGGAAGGAGATAGGAAGGGAGGAAGGGAGGAAGGGAGGGAGGGGAAAGAGGAGGATGGATGGATGGATGAAAGGAGGGAGGGAGGAATGAAGGAAACGGAAAGGGAGGAAAGAAGGAAGAGAAAAGAGAGGAGGATGGATGGAGAGGGGGGAGGAAGGAAAGAAGGACCTTATCCACGCGTCCTACCCGCGCTAAGCTGCGCCTCCGACTCCCTCTCTCCCTTCCAACCTCCCAGGACGGCGGGGCGCTGGAAGGACCCAGCCGGTGGGCGGTGCACGCGGAAGGGTCGGGGGGGGGGGGGGGCGAAGGGAGGGCCCGGCCGAGGAGGCGGGTTGGACGTGAGATTTTCAAACATCAGATCGGTGCGTTTATATATTGGGTGCCCGGAAATTTTTCCAAATAAACACAGCTTGATTCGACTTGGGTGGTCAGACTTATCAACAGACTAATGCTATAAACAAATGAAGGGGCGCAAGCGGGGGGAGCCGCCCCCCCTTCTCGGTCGCTGCGAGCCGAGCCACGTGGAAGGGCTGCAGCCTTCTGAGGGAAACGTTAATTAATGTGGGTGGGCTGCGGCGCGCTCCGCGGCTGTTTATCGCAGCCCGTTTCTTTTCCAGCCCTAAGTCAACACAGCATCGCAAACTTACAACAAGCATCGCACGTTTCCTCTGCCTCCCTCCCCCCTCTTCCTCCTCTTCTTCTTCTTCCTCCTCTTTTTTTTTCCCCTTCGTTTTTTTTTCCTTCCCTCCCCACTTCTGGGGGGAAAAACGCGCGCTATGCAGCTGGGGCAGAAGGAGAGCAGGCGCGCCAGAGGCCAGGACGCGCCGTCGCCAGCGGGCCCGAGGCAGGCAGCTCCGGCCAGGCCTGGGGAGATCCCCCTCTTTCTTTGGACCTCGCTCCCGCGCGCCGGAGTGACTCCGGATCTGCCATGAGCCAGCTCTACCCCGGCCAGCTGCCCGCCCCGATGGTTTACCTCTACGGGGCCGAGCGGGGAGCCTTGTCGGGCGCGCTGGGCTTCGGCCCGGCGTCGGGGGTGTTGCCCAGGCAGGAGTCCCCGCAGAAGCCGCCCTACAGCTACATCGCGCTGATCGCCATGGCCATCCAGCAGGCGCCGGAGCAGAAAGTGACGCTCAACGGCATCTACCAGTTCATCATGGAGCGTTTCCCCTTCTACCACGACAACAAGCAAGGCTGGCAGAACTCCATCCGCCACAACCTCTCGCTCAACGAGTGCTTCGTCAAGGTGCCCCGCGAGAAGGGCCGCCCGGGCAAGGGCAGCTACTGGACGCTGGATCCCCGCTGCACCGACATGTTCGAGCACGGCAACTACCGGCGGAGGAAGAGGAAAGCGCGCGGCGGCCCGCAGGCAGCGGACGAGGCCGGGCTCGACCGGGAAGGCGCCCCCGCAGAAGCCCCCAAGAGGCGCCTCTCCAACCCCCCCGGCGGCCAGCAGCAGCGCCCCCGCCTCCTCCTCCAGCCCGGCGCAGAGGAGGAGCCGAAGCCGAGCCCCGGCGGCCGGGAGCAAGAGGAGGAAGAGGAGGAGGAAGAAGAAGAGGAGGAGGAGGGAGAGGAAGATGCGCGGAGCCGGCTGGCGGCCACGGCGGCTGGAGAGCGAGTCTCCAAGCCGTGCCCCATCGAGCCGCCTTTCCGGGGGTTCCCAGCTGGCTTCTCCCCGCCGCGCCCCGAGGATCGAGCGCCCAGCCTTGGAGAGGCTCCCGCCGCGCGCTTTTGGGCGCCTTCGGCCGCTAGGCTACTCCAGAGCCCCGAGGCGCCCCCGCGGGCTGCGGCGCCGGCTGCCAACCGGGCAGACCCGCTCCGACCCCCGCGGGGCTCGGCCAAGCCTCGCAGCTTCAGCATCGAGAGCATCCTGGCGCGGAAAGTCCTGGTCAAAGGCGAGCCCAGCGCGGCCGTCTCCAAACTGGACCAGCTGGTGGGCAGCGGCGGGCCAGGCGAGAGCAGCGAAGCGCGCCCGGCTTTCAACGCGTCGCTGGTGCTGGATTCCCACTTCCCGGGCCGGTTCTACCAGCTGGGCATCCCTTTCCTGTCCTACCTGCCCCTCCGCTTCCCGGAGACGGTTTTTCACTTCTAGAGCGCTGCAGCTCCGGCTCGGCCCCGAAAGACGCAGCCCGCCTAGCCAAGGTCCGTCTTCCCGCGACTCCGCTGGAAGTGGGGTTCCCACGCGCAAGCCCAACCCGTCACTTTGCCAAGTTTTTCTTGATCTTCGAGACTCGAACCACCGTCCATTCGGCCCTGAATTTCGCAGTGACTCTGCTCGGGCTGAAAAGAGGCGACCCAACGGCTTTGCGGATCGCGCAGCCAAATCAGCCGGTTTGAGGTTTCTGGCTTTGCCTGCCGGGATTTTCTGGGATTGTAAACCGGGCCTTTTGCCCACTTGCCTCGGAACTTCCTTCCGAGTAGAGCAAACCTGCTTAAATCATGCGATCCTGGGTGAAAAGGCGGCTCGGGAGTGGATCCCGCGGGGAAGACAGTCAGTTTCCCCAAGTAAACCGTCAACGGTAGAAGGAAGGACGATTCCAAATTCTCGAGGACGTTTGGAGTAGCTACAGCTTTTCCCTTTTTTTCGCCCTCCTATCTATGCATTGGTTTTTTTTTTAATTTTTTTTTTATTTTTTGCGCCATTCCTGCGGCCTCTGACATTTGGAACGGGCCCGACTGGATGATCTCTGGAATTAAAAAAAAAGCGCTTTAATGCTATGGCTCTAAAAAAAAAAGGAGGGCGGTTTGTTTGCAATGGAAACCTGCTACAGGCGTGGAAGAAGCTCCGATTTTACATATAGTGCAAAATCCGAACGTAGAGTCTTCTTTTTTCTTTTTTCTTTTTGCAGAAGTTGAAGCTTTGGAACTCCTGGGGGTGAACTTTTCACACCGTTTCTCTCCCTCCCCTCCCCCACCTCCAGCTTTTGATTTGCAATTCGGATCAACAATGTGCTTTTGCTTTAGAGAGAAAACATCTGTTCAGGTGCCTTTTTCAAAAGCTGGCCCGGATCCTTAATATGACCCTCTTGGCTTATGCCCTTTGTTATAGCCATTCATTAAGTCCCTGACCACATTAATGGATTTGCAATTCGGAGGGTAGCTTTACAATAATAGCAAGCTGTGCTCTTTTTTTAAAGAAAAAAATATTTTATCTTAATTTACATAAAAAGCTATATCTTATTCTCGCTCTAAAAAGAGGCTTTTTTTTTTGTATATGAGTTGACCTGTGTCTTTCACCTTTAAAAACAATAAAATAAACACCTATTTTCAAAAGGATTTGGTTGGCAAGAAAAGCCTACGCCAATAAACTCTTTTGTTTCTCTTTTGCCATTTTAGGTCATTTCTTGAATCTGGGAATGAGGGGAACAGAGAGAAGGGACAAGTGGAGGAAAAAGGGGATGGGCAGGGAATAACAAAGGGCAAAAATAGGCAAGGATAATGGTGGGAATCATGCAAATGTGGGCCCACATACATTCGTGGCCAAAATTGTGGAAACCTTTTGGGAAAAGTGTATTTTTGAGGTTTGATGGCTAATAACACCACTTTTTCTTTTGGAGTTTCAAGATAATCCTATTCCACTGCTGGAATGGCCTGGGAATCCCAATTGAAAATCTATGGATCCGACTAAAGAAACTGGTTAGTCACAGAAGCGACCCAGCAATAAAACCCAGTTAATAGAATCAATCCTTCAATCTTGGTTTCACATTAGAACAGCTGCAGAACTCAAAGAACTCGGTTCCCTCCATGGGAAGACGCTGTAAGGCCGTCATTCATGCTAAAGGTGACCCAGCTAAGGATTAACTGATATGGGGATCATTTTTGTATATCTCGTTTTTTTCTACATGTTTCACTTTTCTTCTTTATACTATAACTGCTACTCTAATAGCAAATCCTTCATAGAAGTTATTGCATTATGTTTTTGATTAAATGATCTTTCCATTGATATATAATTTTATGGTACTATTAAAAAAAAATTGGTGTTATTAGCTAGTTTTAGAAAATACACTTTTCCCAAAAGGTTTCCACAATTTTGGCCATTTCTGTACAGGCTAGTTGGTTCTGTTCTCAAGAGCCCACCTTTACTGCTGCTTCAAGTTGATAGTCCTCATGGTTTTAGGAGGGCTTGGTCACTGGTTCCCAGAGAGAGGAAAGGTTTGCCACTCAGGGAACCACTTTCCCCAACCCCCAATTCCATATTAAAGTCTCTTTCAAATTAGTCTACCAATGGGGCTCGACTGTCCAGTTTTCTTGGCAACAAAGTGGAAGAATTTCCACTACTAACTTCTTTCAGGAAGTTTTTCTTAACTTTCCACTCTGACCTGGATGGCCCTTCATCCAAGACCAATCAGATCTCAGCCTGCTTCAGGGTTTTGAGATCAACAGAGCTTTGCTAGGGGCTGCCATCCTAGTTTAAATGTAAAACCTATGTTATCATATGGTCTTATTCTATATGAGCCAGCCAATGTTTCAGTGCCCGATTTGCAACCACCCTCTGGCTGGAGTTAGCATTTCTCCTTCCCTTCTTACTCAACCCATAGCAGCAATGACAACCTGGTTTATCTTAACCAGGCAGCTTCGTCTGGGAAATTCCTGGGAGCGGTTGGTTTGCCACAAAGTAGGTATGAAAACCTCAAATGCACGACAGCTAAAATTCACCCAGAGTTCCTTCTGGCAGATGGACGGCCATATAAATTGGTTGAATAAATAAACCTAATTTGAAAAATGGCCTCCTAACCAAAATTTAGATCCATCCATCCATCCATCCATCCATCCATCCATCCATCCATCCATTTGTTTGCTTAAGCTGCCCCACTTCATATTCATAAACCTAGGCCTACAATTTGGCTCTTAACTTTTTTTCCTGTAATTCCAGAGGCTTCCAGATCCAACGTAGTCCTGTAACTCCTAGCTCAGACCATCAAAATAGTTTCCTGAAAGATTGGGGAACTCCTATGATATGTGTTTATTAAGCTCACAGCCTAATCCTATGCTGGCCATATTTGTCTCCAAGGGGAGAAGCTGCCAGCATCTAAACATTCTCCTTCTCCTTCTCCTTCTCCTTCTCCTTCTCCTTCTCCTTCTCCTTCTCCTTCTCCTTCTCCTTCTTCTCTTCCTCCTCCTCCTCCTCCTCCTCCTCCTTCTCCTTCTCCTTCTCCTTCTCCTTCTCCTTCTCCTCCTCTCTCCTTCTTCCCCATCTCCTTCTTTCCTCCTTTCCTTTTTCCCATTATTTTTCTCTCCTCCTCCTCCTCTTCCTCCTCCTCCTCCATTTCATCCACCTCTGAAGGCGGAGAACAGCATAGCTCAAAAGAGATGAGTTGAGGCTGTTTCCTCACCAATGATTTCTTCCTGAGTCATCCAGCCACTTCTCTGTCCTTTTGACAGCCGAAGTACCACAGTGATGGCCTTGGTCAGATCACATTAAAAGTTGTTATAAATTGCTAGGAAGGACCATTGGCTATGTTTTACGAAGTCTTCCCATCTGCTGCCTGATGATAGAGCAGCCATGAGAAAAGAATGCTACTTCAAGGATCGTCCATCACTCCTTCCATACCCTGCAATGAAGAGCATGAGTCAGAGGTTGAGCCTCTGCTTGCCCACCCACCAGGCAGGCAAAGGGGAGATCCCAGGGGACACATCTACCTATGGAGGAACAGCTGGATTTGCAACCCAATCTCACCTTTCCTTCCTGCCATTCTCTGTATATAGACCTCAGCAATAGAGCCCACCTGTTTCTGCTACCTTTCCTTATTCTACAGGTGAGTAGGGGGCATTTTCTTCCCTGGCATTTCCAAATGGCATTCACAGCAAAGAAATATGGCCATGCAGAAGTGTTGGGTCCAATCTGATTTCTAGAAGACAGGTGTCTGATCTTTGAGGTGGCATTTTCAGAGAGAAACGGGTGGGTGGGACATCTCTTGGCGATGCATGCAACATCTGGAGTTGCCAGAAAGTTGGACTCACTCTACAAAGAGAGCAGAAGAAATTACTGATGGGTTACTCCACCTCTCTAAACAGTGGAAACTTGCTCTCTGTGTGTATGTGTGTTATAATGTTTGGTTTGGTTTCTGTGGTCACAAGGCCACTGAAAGTTTATTGTTGTTGCATATTTGTCTTGGTAAGATTTGTGTTTGTTTACTAATATGCAGATTGAGTTGATTAGAAGCAGAGCTTGGCTAGCCCATCTGAAGCTTAGGAGACAGCAAGACTCTAAGGTGTTTTAAGGACTCAGCATGTCTATGTTTCAAGTGTCTTCTCCAAGCCCCTGGTGGATTAGGTGCCATCAAGTGGCTTTTAACAACCACACAGACAGACCTTCTTCAGATGAACTTGAATGCAACCAAAATCACCCTCCTCTCATTTCTAAAGGACCTTCTTATGAGTGATTCCAGTGTCCCGGAGAAGAACACCTTGAAAGGTTCATGGAATCCCTTAGCATCCATCTTTTTTGATGGTAGCAGCTAAAACAGCCAATGCAATACGAGGTTCTATTAACAGGGGGATAGAATCAAGATCATATGAAGTATTAATACCACTTTATAAAGCTTTATTAAGGCCACACTTTGAATACTCCATCTAGTTTTGGTCACCATATTATACAAAAGATGTAGAGACTCTGGAAAGGGTGCTGAGAAGAGCAACAAGGATGATTAGGGGACTGGAGGCTAAAACATATGAAGAACAGTTGCAGGAACTGGGTCTGTCTAGTCTAGGTGTCAGCAACCCATGGCTCCGGAGCCACATGCGGCTCTTTGGGCCTTCTGCTGCGGCTTCCTGTTCCATCACTGGCTGGTCCCGCCCCTCACCCTCCCTTCCCAGTCACTCCTCACCTGGTCTTGGAAATCCAAGAGATAGAAGGGGGGGGGAGAGGGAGATGGGGGGAAAGAGACATAGATACAGAGAGAGAGATACAAAGAGGAAGTGAGGAGATAGAGAGGAAGAGGGGAAGTGAGATACAGAGTTGGTGGGTGAGAGAGAGAGACATAGATACAGAGAGAGAAGGAGGGAGAAAGAGAGAAAAGGGTTTTGTGGTTCCCGGTGTTTTTTAACAACTGGTTCTCTGACCTAATGACTGGCTATGTAGGCATGGCTAGGGGGTCATGTGACTTGGTGGGAGTGAGTGATGTGGAGTTGACCAAGTCCAGCCAGGTTTTGTGGCTCCTGGTGTGTGGTTTTTTTTTTCTGTGGGAAACGGGTCCAAATGGCTCTTTGAGTGTTTAAGGTTGCAGACCCCGGTCTAATCTAATGAAGAGAAGGACTAGGGATGACATTATAGCAGTCTTCCAATATCTGAGGGGCTGCCGCAAAGAAGAGGTAGTCAAGCTATTCTCCAAAGCCCCTGAGGGCAGGACAAGAAGCAATGGGTGGAAACTTATCAAGGAGAGAAGCAACCTGGAATTAAGGAGAAATTTCCTGACAGTGAGAACAATTAAACGACTTACCTCCAGAAGTTGTGAATGCTCCAACACTGGAGGTTTTTAAGAAGAGGTTGGCTAACCATTTGTCTGAAGTGGTGTAGGGTTTCTTGCCTAAGCAGGGGGTTGGACTAGAAGACCTCCAAGGTCCCTTCCAACTCTTGTTATTCTGTTAAACTTAAGTTCCATGAAAAGGTATCACACATACACAATATAAGGTGTCCTTAAATTTAACAAGAAGTTCCTTTACCAGAACTGAACTTGCTTCCTCTGTGGGGGGGAAAACCACCTACCTCTTTAGAATGAAAAACCATTCTCCTTTTTCCTAAAGCATCCTCTGAATGATGAAACATACAGATGAAGGAAATTGTGTTCCTTTCCAAAGAAAAGGACCATCGTTTTTTTTTTCCTGGGCATACGTCTTTTTTTTTTCCCTTTCCACTCTTCATAAGCAAGATTTCTTACAAAAAATATTTTTCTATATTATCAGATTTGTGCAAACAGGCCAGGAATGAGCCCCAAATCCACCTTTTCCCTTGAGAGCCTACTGGATGTTAGTCAGGCAGGTCATTTGATCTTATCCTAAAGAGCAAAAAGAGATAATCGGTGAGTAAGAAATGCTGCACGAAGGAAAATCTTATTACAGTTTGTTTTTCCTCCGCCTGTGGTCTCGACTGACTGTTCCTGCTAATCTACGTTGTTCCCACGTCTCAAATGCTCCATCCGGAGATATTGCGCAATGCTTTACCATCGACCAGATCCTCCGTGGACCTCAAGGGGTGAGGGGTGGTGGTGCAGGGACATGGGAAGCGTTTGTGCTTTGAGGTATTGGAGAATTACAGATCTGCTTTAAGTGTAATTTAAAATATAATTTCCTACCTCTTAGGTTTTTCTCCTTCCCTTGGATTAGAATACTGCGTATTGTGTGGTGTTGCCAAAACTCAAAATAAGGATGTATTATTGTATTTACATTGCTGGAATATGTTTGCAATATGTTCTTATTGCTAATATCCTTCCTTCCCTCCCTCCCTCCTTCCTTCCTTCCTTCCTTCCTTCCTTCTTTCCCTCCCTCCCTCCCTCCCTCTATTCTTCTTTCCCTCTCTCACTCCCTTCTTCTCCTCTCCCTCTCCCTCCCTCCTTCCTTTTTTCCCCTTCCCTCCCTCCCTCCATTCTTCTCCTCTTCCTCTCCCTCCCTCCCTCCATTCTTCCTTCCCTCTCTCCCTCCCTTCTCCTCCTCTCCCTCTCCCTCCCTCCTTCCTTTCTTCCCCTTCCCTCCCTCCCTCCCTCCATTCTTCTCCTCTCCCTCTCCCTCCCTCCCTCCCTCCTTCCTTTCTTCCCCTTCCCTCTCTCCCTCCCTTCTTCTCCTCTTCCTCTCCCTCCCTCCCTCCCTCCCACCTTCCTTCCTTCCTTCCTTCCTTCCTTCCTTCCTTCCTTCCGCCCTCCCTCCCTTTTCATCTGCAAAAATTAAGTCTTATCTGGAAAAGAAAAAAAACAGCATGTTCTTTATTTTAATACACATAAAGAATTAGAAATGCACAGGCCGAATGCTACCTCAAAGTGTTTTGATTCCAGCTTTCCCACAATAAGCACCACTGGACGCATGCTGGGGCCTTTTTAAAAATAAAACCTCAGCTGTTTCTTTGGTCTATGAATGTGCTCTACTTTTGAAGAGGAGCAGCTGTACCCCCGTTGAAGACAAAGGACAGTTGGCAGTGGAGAAGCTTTGGACATGTGCAATAGCAGGAAGAAAGGCAAGATGGGAGGTCTCACCAGCCCAATGGCATCCTCGTTTTTCAGATGGGAAATGTTGGGTGTTGATTGTGGCTGGATTGTGCCTGATTATGAGGTCACAAACTGTGGTAACTTATCGTCCTACAAAGGAGATGAACAGATGTATCAGAAGGTTAGAGTTGGGACTACGGGAGAATGGCGGAGATCTTGGTTCCCATTTGATCATGGCAGTGTTTGAGTGACTTGGTTAATCACCACAACCATCCTAATCATCTCCAGAACTTTTCTGAGGATAAAACGGGGTTAAGAGTATGAGCTCAGAGTGAAATTGAAGCAAGGTGGAATATAAAGGTTAAGAAATGAGCAAGACTGAGAGGAGACTTCAGTAATTCATATTTTTGTTCATTGGGTTAGGAAGGGATTGGAGAATGAAAATGGTCCAATCTCTTCCTGGTCTTGAAGAGCATCATAATATGGAAGCAGAGTTGCTAACTAGAACACAGATCTCTAAAGGTGGCAACTTTAAAACTTGTGGACTTCAGCTCCCAGAATTCCCCAGCCAATTCTGGGACTTGAAATCCACAAGTCTTAAAGTTGCCATGTTTGGAGACCTACTGTAAAAGACTAACTGAAAGGTGCTTTTTTAAGAAGCAACTGGATTTTCTTGTTTGTTTTTTTCTTTGAAGACGTTTTGCTTCTCATCCAAGGAGCTTCTTCAGCTCTGACCGGATAGAGAGGAATGGAAGGATTTATATCCCTTGCAGACAGTTGGTCATTTGCATCTTTTTAGAGGGTCATTGAAGAACTTGGAGGTTTATCTGTGTAGGAGACTAACATCTAGTTTCTAATACAAACAGTTACAGATCAATGTGAGCTGTCTAAACTTGACAGCAATTTTTGATAGCGGATCAAAATTTCCTTTCACCGGTATAAGATTAAAGTCACGTGCATTTTTCTGGCATATCTTCCTTTGTTTCCATCAGATTACAAACCAGTGAGGCAAGTGCAAAGAAAAAAAGGAAACTTTGTGAATAACATCCAGGCAAACACAGTTGACTTTTAATCCAGCTTCAATGCCCATTCAGCAAAGCATAAAGAATGTTTGTTTAAAAGATCATTGCTAAATTTAGCATGAGCTCACTCAGCCTAAATCTAAACGACATTTTTAGAGTGCACATTGCAAATCAGGAATGCGTGGAGAAATAAATAAACTTTCCCACATTTCTGGAAACCAGGTCAAAATTTTTTTTTTCTTTTCTGTTTTGTTTTGCGCAAGATACTTTTTAATCCCCCCCCCCCGTTTTTTTGCATACACCAGGAAAAATGGTGGAGAAACTTGGCATCAGATTGGCAGAACCAATGGGCAACGTTTGAAGGCTTCAATAATATGAAAATAGTATTTTAATGTTTTGAACATTAAAACACAAGAAGCAATTATATGAGTTGGTTGCTGTAATTCCATGGTACTTTACTTAAGTACCATGCTTGTTTAATTTCTAAATCTTCCAATATTGTTGTTCTTGGACTATATGTTTGCATTTATATAGACAGGTACAATAAACAGGTCTATACAGGTGAAATGTGCAGGTAAATACAGATGAAAAATACAGGTATTTGCAGGTGAAATATATAGGTCTATAAAGGTGAAGTATACAGGTATACGCAGGTGAAATGTACAGGTATACACAGGTGAAATATACAAATATATACAAGCACAGCACTGTGCGAGCTTCAACTTTAAAGCACCTTTTTCTAGAAAAAGCCTCACTTTCCCTTAAATTAAAAAATAAGGCTGGAATTTTGCATAACTATAAATATTGTGTTCCGTTCCATATTTCCGGATTCTCAAATCACACAGATGCCTAGTTTTGTCACGTCTGAGTTCCATGCCGAATGCTGTATCCCAGCCTGGAAAAACTGGGGACTCCATCCAACGTCTTTTGTGAATCCAGGAAAGTGATTCCATCCAAGCCTCTTCAACGTCTGAGCAACAAGAGTTACAATCCTCCCAACCCTTCATCCCTACAACGTGCAATCAGCAAAGGTTGGAGCCCTCGCTTTTCTTTCTTTCTTTCTTTCTTTAACATTTCCATCTGTTGAAGTGAAGGAGAAGAAGACACAAGGCTTTCAACAGATTTCATGTCAGGCAACCATGGATTTCAAAGCACACACCTCCATTCTCTCGCCCCACGTCACCACAAATGGTCCAGAATATCCATGGAGATCAAGCAGCTACTCTGGAGAGACGTATTTTTAAGAACTCCTTCGCCAATAAAAATATTTCAAAAGAAAAATTGCTTTGCTCTTTTGGGGTGGGGGGGGAGGGAGGGAGGGAGGGAGGGAGAGCGAGTGAGCGCTAAAGAAAACAAGTGTCAAGATTTGCTTTGAAAGAAGTGAAAGGAAAAAGAGAAAAAGCACATGATGTTTCCATGAAGAGAGGGACGGATGGATGGGGAAGGAGAGAAGGGGACTGGCCACATGAATGGAGTTAAGTAATTCCATTCACATTGGAGAGATAACGATAATGAGAGGTAGCGATGGAGGTGGGTGGTTCAGAGAACCGGTAGCAAAAATCCCTGCCCCCCCCCCCATTGCCCAGCTGAGCCACACATCATCAGAGGCTTTTTTTTTTTACTTTTAAAAGCATTTTTTCTACAGCCTCTTTGGCCAAAAAAATGCTTTTAAAAGTTAAAAAAAAAAGCCTCTGATATATGTGCGGCTCAGCTGGGATCGTCAGAGGCTTTTAAAAGCATTTTTTTAACAACCTCTTCGGCTGAAGAGGTTGTAGAAGAAAATGGTTTTAAAAGTTAAAAAAAGAGAAGTTGGCCACACCCACCCAGTCACATTCCCACCCACCAAGCCACGCCCACAGAACCGGTAGTAACAAATTTTACCTTTCACCACTTCTTCAGACCGTCACTAAATGAACGGTTGTAAGTCGAGGATTTCCTGTAATCGTAAGAGAAGGTAGTAGAAAAGATGAATGGTAATAGAAGCCGTGCTACATCGGCAAACATCTGTCCCCCATTTGAGGCCTTCATGGATGTGATGGGAAGCGTGTTAGGGGTGTCTGGTGTTTCTACAATGCTCTCCTTCTTCCCCAGAAAACTTGGAAGGAAGGAAGCTGAGCTGAAGCCCATGAAGGAAACCTCTTCACAAGCATGCATACATTTGGTCTTCGTGGAACCCAACCAAACCACACATTGGCATTCTTCTAAGTCAAACCAAAGGTTCCTTCCAGTGCCGTCCGGTTAAAATTGTGGACTGTCCACCTCGTTTACTTGAGGTCAGCATGGAAGTGGTTTGCTGAGCCTTTCTTCTGGAGGTTGTTTTGACTTCCCAAGTTCTCCGGGACTCTGGTGGTTTTCTGTGGCTTCTTCTGAGTCCAGACAAGCCACCACATTAGGAGACACTTAGAACTTTGCGTGACAAGGACTGTTTTGTCCTTTCCATTGCACAATTTTGAGCACCCTTCAGCCCTTCGGGTCAGTGCACGGAGCAATTTATTTATTAATTTATTCTCTTCTCCGGAGACTCAGGGCGGCTTACAATGCGTTAAGCAATAGCCTTCCTACTTTTGTATATACCCACAGAGAGGGGCTCCTCAGGGTACCATCGGCCAAGTTATGTCGGCTGGCGACACCCAGGGGGAAGGCCTTCTCTGTGGGTGCTCCTGCCCTTTGGAACGAACTGCCCCCGGAAATACGTAAGATTTCTGATCTCTGTGTATTTCGCTGTGCTCTTAAAACTCTACTATTCCGACAGTCTGGGCTATCCTTGTGAATGATTTTAAATTGGGTGTTTTAATTGGGTTTTAATTCTGAGCCAAAATTGTTTTCTATTTTTAATTGATTTTTAAATTGATGTAAATATATTATGTTTTAATTGGCTGTACACCGCCCCGAGTCCTTCGGGAGGAGGGCGGTATAGAAATAAATAAATAAATAAATAAATAAATAAATAAATAAATAAATAAATAAATA
>WNWU01000065.1:4478246-4492405 GCA_012654045.1 Ptyas mucosa | reverse complement strand
TCCTTCCTTCCTCCCTCCCTCCCTCCCTCCCCTTCTTTCCTCCATTTTCTCTCTATTCTCCTTCCTTCCTTCCCTCCTTCCTTCCTTCCTTCCTTCCTTCCTTCCTTCCTCACTGACTCCCTTTTCTCTCTATTCTCCTTCTTCCTTCTCTTTATCCTTCCTCCCTTCCTCCCTCCCTCCCCTCCTTTCCTCCATTTTCTCTCTATTCTCCTTCCTTCCTTCCTCCCTCCCTCCCTCCCCTTCTTTCCTCCATTTTCTCTCTATTATCCTTCCTTCCTTCCTTCCTTCCTTCCTTCCTTCCTTCCTTCCTTCCTTCCTTCCTCTTTCCCCATCATGAATTTAGCATCCTTCTGGGAAAAGCAGAGCAGACAAGGGAGATGAGAGGCCTGGTCTGGTGTGGTTAGTGGCCAATAAATCCTTGGCTGTCTGCTCTAATTGCTCTAACAGGAAAGCACTTAATTATGTAATTGAGATGCCAGGTTGGCCATTCTGTGTGTGTGTGTGTGTGTGTGTGTTTATGTGGTCCAAGGGGATGTGAGAGAATGGAATTCAAAGGAGAGAGAGAAAGAGAGAGAGAAAGAGAGAGAGAGTGTGTGTGAGTGTTATCGGACTCTGTTTCTGGTCTAGTTAAATTTAGAACCCACCAGACGGATCTGTCTGTGCAAACAGAGGAGAAGATGTGTGGGAAAGTCGAACCTGGCACATTCTTTGTGAAATTGCTTTTCTTCAGAGACATGGAGTTTCTGCGTTTTGGGGGATTTTTTTTTTAAAACCAGGAAAGGTTTTCTTCCCCTGAGTGAATTTTCATAAATGAAAGAAATAGGAATTTTTTTTTGCTACCCGAGGGCAGAGTATCAGGGCAGGGCATGACAAGAACACATGCATTTTCCAGCAAACATTTGTTGGAGGTTTTGGTTGCATTGATAAAGAAAACATTTTGCAGTCCCGGCTCGGTTTGAATCCGGTTAGGACCAGGGGTGAAATCCAGCAGGTTCTGACAGGTTCTGGAGAACCGGTAGCAGAAATTTTGAGTAGTTTGGAGAACCAGCAAATACCACCTCTGGCTGGCCCCAGAGTGGGGTGGGAATGGAGATTTTGCAGTACCCTTCCCCTGCCACGCCCACCAAGCCACACCGCGCCCACCAAGCCATGCCCACAGAACTGGTAGTAAAAAAAATTGGATTTCACCACTGGTTAGGACCCTCCATCTCTCCAACCTGTAGTGGGAAAATGAATCTCCTGTTCAGAGAAAAATGTACCCGCCCCAATAAAAAACTGAGCTCCTTAAAAGCTCAGGGAGGGTAAAGAAAAGAAAGTTGAACTCCTTAACATTTGGAAAAAATGAAAAAGAAAAAGAAGTTGAGCTTCTTAAAATTTGGAAAAACGGAAAAAAATCAAACCTTTTGAAAGCCAGGTAGAAACATTAGAAGCTGCTTTTGCTCAGAGGGGAACACAAAGCAAATTTCGGGGCAGCATTTCCAGAAAGGGGGTTAGACTGGATGACCTTCACCCCTTCCCGGATGCTGGAAGTGCTCCTGGATTGGAGGGACCCAGAATTATGGAACCAGGCAGTGTTTCTTTGGTAGACGTCAGGATTTGCATTTGGATTTGGTGCCTTGTGAATTTCTCCCCTTTGCCCCGCCAGTGGAAAAAACTGAGAGTAAGCACTAGGGGTTGTAGTCAAAACAAGGGAAAATGAGGCAGGGAATTGGGAAAGGCAGCCAATCAAAACAAAGTTAAATGGACCGGATTTGTGGGGAGGGGGACGTAGGGAGGAATCGATCCCTCCGGGCTTCCAGAGACCTGAGAAGAAGGCCTGTCATTTGCATGTAATTTACTCCTTTTTCACCCTGCCTTCCTCCCAGTCCTGTCCAGTCCAGCCAGAAGAACAGGAGGAAAAAAAGTTATTTAAATGTTGATTACTTAACGTTCGATCCACAAATGTTATTCCCGCGGATCACAAAATATGCCGAAAAGGAAGTTTCTGAGAAGTTTCCCACTTTAGAGAACTGAAAAGGGGTTCTTGGACCAGGCTTAACTGCTCGGGGTGACATAGACACATCCGCTTTTACCATCAACACACAAGGCTTCATGCGTTTTCTTGGTGATAACATAGATCCGTGTTTTTCAGAATTGCAAGACTGAGGTAGTCCAAGACAAGAAACACACCCAGGAATACTAGATCTAACTTAAGGATAAGGTGACATTAACAGAACCTTGCAAGTCTGAAAGTAAAGAAATTTTTTTTTGCTGTGAACTCTGTGTGGTGTCAGGAAGGGCATCCAGTCAGCAAATGCTCAGGTCCATCCAGTCGCCCCGATTCTACCCTGAATGAAGGGATTACAGGGCCATAAAAAAGGAGTTTAGCATGTCTGAAAGTACATCTATCCCCCCTCACCTTTACAGCTCAAGAAACTAGAGAGGGCCCCTTCTGTATCATTTGCTATACATCTATTCCTTCTTGGGCTTCGTTGCCTCTTATCAGAGCTTTGTCTAGCCTGCAGCTCTTCCTTTTGTCTCCCAAGGTTATTCCCACAGACCATTAGACTTGCTTACTGAATTACTCCAAGGTCTCTTCCAACTCTTTTATTCTGTTAAGTCAAAATGCAGACATTGATCATGGAGTGATGCAGTACTGGGTTGCCCCCGGTTCGGACTGGTTCTTAAGAACTGGTAGTAAAACTGGTGGGAGGCTCTGCCCATTGACCCGGATGTCATCATAGGCGATCTGCGCATGCGCAGAAGCGCACCTGCAGGTGCGATGCGAACCAGTAGTAAAGGTAAGTAGAATCCACCCCTGGAATGATGACTCTCATCTTGATCTTTTAGGTTGCTCACACAGGTTCGCCTCCTGCATGCCCCAATATTTTATAAGGGAGGGGGGTGATGGACCTGGAAGCTGTGTGTGGGGTGTGGCTTCTGAATGAGATCAAAGGAGAAAACCTGAAATGTGAACGTGATATTCAGTCTACCACAGGGGTGGTATTCATTTACCTTCGCTACCGGTTCGCAAATGTGAGTACACGCAGGAGCTTCTGTGCATACACAGAGCGTCAAAAACGGGATGTGATGATGTCTGGGCGAGTGGGCGGAGCCTTCTGCAGTTGCTGCTACTGGTTTGTCCAAACCGGATAGAACCGATCTACCATATTTAATTTTAATTTACCCTGGTGTGCAATTCTTGTTGCCTTGGCTTAGCCTACTTTTGAAGGACTGGTCCTCATCTTGGAAAAAGTTGGACACGGAGGAGTTCTGCCTGGCTCAAGATGAAGTTTACAGCAAGGATTCAAACTTGGGACTTTGAGCCTTGGATCCTGTCTGTGTCCGTTCTTCTCCAGAAGTTCTTCCAACAGTCTCAGACTCCAGAGGACTCCCGTGGCCGACCTTTTGGAGCACAGAGTGCCCGTTCGTCTTTTCCACGCACACGCCTTGCTCCGACTTTGGGAGAAGGATGATTTTCCGTTACCCAGCTGACCCCCGTTGTGTGTTCTATTAGCACCACATGTTAAAACTTTTTATATTTTTAGTAAACCCTGACCTCTTGCCTTCTCCGTCATTTCCCACTGGCGCACGTACAACACATGTGGTCGGCAGAACGGCTAATGGTTTTCATTTGTGTACTGTACCGGCTCGCATCGGAGGCCTGCCGAAACACAAGGCAGGTCACGGCAATCAGCGTGTAATATGATTTTATTGGTTACAAACAATCACAACCAAGCGTGGGGATGTTTGCTGAACAGCAGGTTTTCTGGCTGAGGGTCTCTCCTGGGTGCCCTGCAGTTTTTGATGAAACGGCGGCCTTGAGGACTCGGCTCACTGTTTGGCTTGTGTGTGTGTGTGTGTGTGTGTGTGTTTGTGTGTTGGCTTAACCCAAACATGTGCTCACCACACATGCTTGCAGCATGCTTGTGGCATGCTAGGATTATCCTCAAACCCAGCTTTGTAAGACTCTTAGCTCAAGGGTTACATGCAACTTTGCAGAACCGTTTCTCTAAGGAGGATTCTGAGACCCCCGCTAAAAAGCCGGGTTTGCTTATTTTGGTTTATTTTACTTAAATTAGCTCCTGGCTGACAGGCCACCTTTGAAGGAACCACCTCCCCTCACCGCCCCCCAACCCCCGCCCCCCGGCCTTAAGGTATTCTGCAAAATACAATAAACCAATAACAGCAATCATAACATTGAATTAACAAAGAACACCCGTTTAATGCAATCGAGATAATGGTATCTCCTAAGCCCTAACTTAATTATGGGGCAAAATAAACAGGTGAGTCTTCAGGGCGCCGTTGCAATGGTGGGATTTGGTAATGTGAGAGCTACAGCGAGAAGGGTCTGTGCCAGTGGTGAAATCCAAATTTTTTTACTACCAGTTCTGTGGGCTGCTTGGTAGGCAGGGGAAGGATACTGCAAAATCCCCATTCCCTCCCTACCTCCTGCGGGAAGGATATTGCTAAATCCCCATTCCCACCCCACTCTGGGGCCAGCCAGAGGGGGTATTCTCCAAACTACTCAAAATTTCCGCTACCAGTTCTCCGAACTATTCAAAATTTCCACTACCAGTTCTCCAGAACCTGTCAGAACCTACTGGATTTCACCCCTGGTCTGTGCTCAGGAAGACTGAACAGCTACGTTTCCCATCAAGAAGCAAAGCAAGGTTGACATCTGGGATTGGATTCCACAGACATGGTGACATGGTCAGCCACGTAGGATCCATTTAAAGGGCCTGGATGTATCCGTGAGTTCATGACAGCGTTCCTCAACCCAAGCAGCTTTAAGCTGCATGGACTTCAGCTCTCAGAATTCCCCATTCTATTTTTATGGCCTTTTATTGGTGCACATTGTGGGGAGGAGGGGTGATTTGCTTCACTTCCACCATTTCAGGAGAAAAACCTCTTCTGCAACTTGATGTAATGGGGCAAGTGGAGTGACACCAGTTGTGGCATTCACCCGGTTCAGACTGGTTCAGGTGAACCGATTGTGGTGACCTGCGGATGAGCCTGCCCACCTGTCCTGGTGCTATGCTGTCCTATTTAGCCACATTTTCTAACCTGCGTGCATGCATGCAAACTGCGTGAGTGAGCAAAGAGCATGCACAGAAGGCCCGCTCATATTTTTGGTGCGCGGCGAACCGGTTGTAAAATTATATGAAACAAGAATCAAGATCACGTGAAGTCTTAATACCACTTTATCAGGCCTTGGTAAGGCCACACTTGGAATCCTGCATCCAGTTTTGGTCACCACGATGTAAAAAAAGATGTTGAGAGCCTAGAAAGAGTGCAGAGAAGAGCAACAAAGAGGATTAGGGGACTGGAGGCTAAAACATATGAAGAATGGTTGCAAGAACTGGATATGTCTAGTTTAATGAAAAGGACTAGGGATGAAATGACAGCAGTGTTCCAATATCTCAGGGGCTGCCCGGGAATCAAGCTATTCTCCAAAGCACCCGAAGGCAGAACAAGAAGCAAAGAATGGGAACTAATCAAGGAGAGAAGCAACCTAGAACTAAGGAGAAATTTCCTAACAGTGAGAACAATTAATCAGTGGAACAACTTGCCTGCAGAAGTTGTGAATGCTCCAACACTGGAAGTTTTTAAGAAGAAGTTGGGTAACCATTTGTCTGAAGTGGTGTAGGGTTTCCTACCTAAACAGGGGTTGGACTAGAAGACCTCCAACTCTATTCTATTCTAAACCCACCTCTGCGTGACACCATGTCTGCCTGAGGGACCTGCAGTTCCTAATTTGGGATTCTTGGAGGGATTGGTTTTACAATCCCATCGGAAAACTTTGTGGTCCATTGTGCGTTTTTGGTAGTCAGGCTGCAAGGTATAAAAGACGCCTCCCTTACAGAACACACAGAAGCCACTGTTGCAACGAGATGACTTCAGAGGGAGAGGAAAGAATATATATATATATATATATATATATATATATATATATATATATATAATTTCTGGGTAATGTCTGTTGCTTCAGAGATTTCCACCCACGTGAGGAGGAGACAGCCCGCTCCTTCTTAATAGCACCCACAGCTCAAAAATAAACACAGTCCTGCCTCTGTTTCCTTTATTTCCTACCATTTACGTCCTGCTTAATGGCTGCACACTTGAGGTGGCCCATAGATGGAAAACATTTTGAGGGAAGAGAAAGATAGAAGCGACATGGTAGCAGCTGAAGCCCACTGAGAGGAAATGACAATGGTGGAGTTGATGTCCCTGGGCCAAATTTTAAAGGTTTGAAATAACCACTGTTATTTCATGCAGAAGATAAAGACGGGGGTCTTTCCTGAGATGAGATGGGGGCTCACCTGTTTTTGATCTCTGCTCTTTTAGGCTAGCAAAGAGATGTCCACAAATTCTATTTCTAGCTTTCCAAGAGACTCGTTCTCTTTGTGAACTGGGGTTTATTGGAGAATTGGGAAGACAAACCTAACTACACCAGCCACATATTCTCTGACCTTTCATGATGGCTCTGGGTTTAACTCCAGTTATCTTTTGATGTTTAATATTGGCTGGTCAGGATTTTTTAAATGTTCTACAATATGCTGCCAGCACTTCAAAACATTCCTGTACCGTTGTAAGTGGGAAATTCACAGTACATAGTATTTTAAATTAGGTTCACTCAGAGCTATGGTCTCTCCTTCTCCGTCTCCGTCTCCGTCTCCGTCTCCTTCTCCTCCTTCTTCTCCTCCCCTCCTTCTTCTCCTCCCCTCCCCTCCTCCTTATCCTATCCTTCCCTTTCCTCCTCCTGCTCCTCCTCTCCTCCTCCTCCTCCTCCTTCTCCTCCCAACCTCCTTATCCCTATCCTTCCCTTTCCACCTCCTGCTCCTACTCTCCTCCTTCTCCTTCTCCTCTCCTTCTTCTGCCCCTGCCCCTGCCACTTCCTCCTCCTCCTCCTCCTCCTCCTCCTCCTCCTCCTTCTCCTCCTCCTCCTCCTCCTCTCCTCCTCCCCCTCCCTTCTCCTTGGACTAAAGGGCCTCCAAGGTCCTATTCTGTGATTCTGAAAAAAGGACCATTCAAGTTTTTTTGGGGTGGGGGTGGGGGGATTGGACTGTCCCATTTGGAAGAAACATTGATAGAACCAGAAACGATCATTTCTAATGTCTCTGTGTGCTTTTTTTCTTCTTGCAAATTGCAAATTCAGGGAAAGAAAAACGCATTGCAACGCACAGGAACTTGGAGCACAGACTCTGGGAGAGAATACCCCGGAGACCCTTGCAGTGCGATAAGGCTGTTCCTGTCTGAGGGATGCTGGCTCTCTTTGCAAGCTACGATATCGTTTCCTGCCAAAAAACCCGAGAGACTGGGCTTCCCACCTTCACGCTGCAGAACCTCAGACTGACCTGGGAAGGCTGTCAGAGCCAGACAAAGCCCCCATCCACTCCTTTGTGAATGCCCAAGCATGGCACCCTTGGCACTACCTTCTCAAAACGTTAAAAGCTCCTGATGTTCATTTGCTGGGCCAAAGCAAGTCAGGTTTTTTTTTTTTAAAAAAATAATATTTATTGAATTTTCAAACATTAAAATCCATAGTACAAAAAATAGAAAAGAGCAAAAAAAATAGAAAACTATAACACACAACAAAAACAAACATTAGTCAAAACTTAAGCACTTGTAACAGCTTTTTTACATTGGTATCTCTATCCTAATTAACTTCCCTACACAAATTCTTCTTCTGTCTACTACTATCTTAACTTACATCCTTATCTAAGTTTTAATAACTTCTATTCACAATTCGGTTTCGTGACAAAATATCGCTTAATTTTAGATTTACTCTCCAGCCAGGAATACCATCTTTTCCAAATTAAATAGTACTTGGTATCTTCCCTTTCCTTAATTTCCATAGATAATCTGTCCATTTCTGAGCATTCGTAAATTTTTTAAATTATAATTTGGTCTGGGGGGATATCCGGTTGTTTCCAATTTTGTGCTATGACAATTCTACTCACAGTTAGTAATATGTAATATGATACATTGTAATTTTTTTCCATTTTCCTTTCCAAAATACTGAGGAGGAATAGTTCCAGTTTTCTTTTTATCTTCCGCCCAGTTATCTCTTCCAGCCACTTTTTTATCTTCCACCAAAATTTCCTAATCTTAGGGCAGGTCCACCACATGTGGTAGAATGTCCCTTGGTTTATGGCCGCACCTCCAACATTCTGGAGACCCAAAGCAAGTCAGTTTTACGGATGCTTCTTTGCAAATAGAAACTGGGATCGAACAAAACTGGCTCTGACTTCTGGGCTTGCAACATGTCCTTGACTTACAACCGTTCGTTTAGTGGCTTGTACAAATAGCATTGAGAAAAGTGACTTACAATCATTGGTCCTCACAGTTACACCCATCATCTCATCTTCAGAGTCATGTGTTCGAAATTTAGGTGCACCAGCGACTGCCCTGAATTTATGTCAACTTTCCAGTTCAATTTAGCGTCTTCGTTTTCTACAACTTTGTCTAATTTGTGGTTTCTTATTGTCAGTGACTATGCATAAAAAGGAACAGAGGGAGGAACAACTGGCAAGGGTTTTTTTTGTTATATTATCTTTTTGTAAAATGCACAGGCTGCCTTTCTATTAAACAGACACGTACGCATTCTACGGAGAGTGGAAAGCAGATCAAATAATACCTTTCCATCCATGTCAGTCATAACGTGATAAAAATGCCCCCTGGGTGATATTTTTATCTTTCTTTTTCTGCAGAGTAAGCATTTCTTTCCCGTGCCCCACCGTGTGGCGAAATCTGGAATTTCCTAGGGAGAAAAGGGAAGGTTAAATAGAAGGAAATTGCAGATGAATTCTTGGTTCAGAACCAAGTAAACAGAAGTGGTAGAAAGTCATGTCTCCTTCTTTACTGAATTGTGGGGGTGGGGAAATACTCCTTTGTTTTCAATTAATTAAAATCTGACCTCCTTCGGCACCACTGGCAATACAGGAAGACAGAGGATCTTGAAGAAATCCAACGTTCTTAATCTGTTGGCGTCATATTATTATTCATAATATGTGCATCTTTGCATATAAGTTGCATGAGCTGGTCAGCTCAGCTTGCAATTGTGGAAACGTTAGCAGAAATCTCTGTTCAAAAGTAATCTGGGACTGTGTCAGTCTTACCAATCAAAGAGAATATTTGTAGCTCAGGGTTGAAATGAGGGGTCTTTGGTGCTTCCTAAACTTGGTTGTTTTCTCGCAGAGGTTCAATTACCCAAACTAGGTAAAGTTATCAGTGCATCAGTGTGTCAGTTTTACCAGGTAGACCAGACAGGAAACGTGACTAGATGAGATAATTCTACTTTATTGTAAAGCGATATAAACAGAATCTTGTAAATCTGAAAGGACAATTCTTCTGCCATCTTCTTTACAACCTGAGAAACAAGGGAGGGTCTCTTTTGAACCTTTTGTCTGTTATACAGCTTTGGACTATGTTGTCTCTTATCTGACATTCCCGAGGTAGCGTCTCTTCCTTCTGTCCCTCAAGGTCTTTCCCATGTTCCAGTTATTGCTCTTACCTGGAAGTATAAACTCTATTGCGTTCAATATGAAATAGTTCACATCAGTGGTGGGTTTCAAATTTTTTTACTACCAGTTCTGTGGGTGTGGCTTGGTGGGTGTGGCATGGCTTGGTGGGCGTGGCAGGGGAAGGATACTGCAAAATCCCCATTTCCTCCTGATCAGCTGGGACTTGGGAGGCAGAGAATAGGGTTAGGGTTCTCTGAACTACTCAAAATTTCCACTACCGGTTCTTCAGAACTGGTCAGAACCTGCTGAAACCCACCTCTGGTTCACATCTGATAAGAAGGCTTCTCCGAATGCAGAGAAGCAAAGAAAATTAAGAGGTTCTGATCAACTCTTTGCCATTGGTTCAACTTGATTACATCTCCAAGAAGTTTATAATCTAAGAAAACCTTCTCCATCTTGTACATGTCTCAAAGATTTTGTGTGTTTTGTGTGTGATGTTGGTTATTGCTATTTTGATTGCCTTAATTAATTAACGTCCCCTCCCCTCCATTAACTGTTGCCAATACCAACACTATCACTATCACCGATATTCTTGTTTGAGATCATGCTATAATACGTCCCTTTAACATGTTGAATTATCTACTGGAACTTCTTGAAACATTTCAACCTGGGACCTCCACTCAGAGGAGCAATGGGTTACAGTGCTTACAGATTTATGGAGGGTGATGTTTTCAGTGGTTACTAGTTTTCATGACAATCTGCACATCCTGCCCTGAAGGGGTCATTCTTTAAAGACCAATTGTGTTGAAAGATTCACGCAATGGATTTTTGCTTGTTTGTTTATTGCAAAGGCAAGGAAGGAAATATAATGATAAAGGACATCTTGCTTGAAAATAACAAAGGGATAAAATAATTTTCTTTATTTTTTTTACAGGTTTAAAACACTCCCTCCCTCCTTCTCTTTTCCTTCCTTCCTTCCTTCCTTCCTTCCTTCCTTCCTTCCTTCCTTCCTTCCTCCCTCCCTCCCTCCCTCCCTCCCTCCCTCCCTCCCCCTCCCCTCCCTCTCTCCTTTCCCTTCCTTCTTTCCTTCCTCTCTTTTCCTCCCTTCCTTCTTTCCTCCCCCTCTCTCTTTTCCTTCCTTCCTTGCCTTCCCCCCTCCCTCCCTCCCTCCCTCTCCTTTCCTTCCTGCCTTCCTCCCTCCCTCCCTCCCTCCCTGCCTGCCTCCCTCCCTCCCTCCCTTCTCTAGGTCTGTGTATCTCTGGGTCTTAAGATCATCTTCTATGAAAAGGCAGATCCTGCCAATAAAATGCTGAGGCAGGACAGGAGAAATTAATCCAGCATTTCCCTTTGAATTTTACCACTATGGAATGTCTCCTCGCCAAAGGAACTTGAAGAGGTGAAAGCTTCATTTCCTGAGCCTGGGGAAAACTTTATTAATTCTTTCCCCCTTCTTGGCACCTGAAGAATTGGCAGCCTTTTTTCCTTTTAAAACAGGATGAGCTGCTTCCAACGTGAAAAGGAATGCATAGAAAACATTCTCCATTTATCAAGGAAAACAATTCCGCAAAACATAATCCAGGAGGTTTATTTTCCCACTGGTGCGATGGGAATCTTCGCCAAATATGGCCTGGGGTTTTTAATGCATTCGAATGGGCTTTTCCTGAAAAACATGAGCAATAATGTTTGATAACAGAATAACAGAGTTGGAAGGGACCTTAGAGGTCCTCTAGTCCAACCTCCTGCACAAGCAGGAAACTCTATACCATTCTGGACAATTGTCCATCCAATCTCTTCTTAAAAACTTCCAGTGTTGGAGCATTCACAACTTCTGGAGGCAAGTTGTTCCACTGGTTAATTGTTCCCACTGCCAGGAAATTTCTCCTTAGTTCTAGGTTGCTTCTCTCCTTTCTTAGTTTCCATCCATTGTTTCTTGTCCTGCCTTCAGGTGCTTTGGAAAATAGGTTCACCCCCAATTCTTCTACGTGGCAGCCCTTCAAAATACTGGAACACTGCTATCATGTCTCCCCTAATCCTTCTTTTCATCAAACTAGACATACTCAATTCCTGCAACCGTTTTTCATATGTTTTAGCCTCCAGTCCCCTAATCATCTCTGTTGCTCTTCTCTGCACTCTTTCCAGAGTCTCAACATCTTTTTTACATTGTGGCGACCAAAACTGTTTGTGGCTGATGAGCAAAAATTGAGGAAAAATTCTTTGGATTCTTTCATTTTAGTTTCACTGCCGTTTGACCAGATGGAAGGAAGAATTCCATCATGGCATGGGTGTCTACCTGTTCATTCAGCACCAACCAAGCAAAGCTGGTGGCTTCGTTTAGAGTTTCTCAACCTTGGTAGCTTGAAGATGGGTGGACTTCAACTCTCAGAATCCCCCAGCCAGCAGCGCTGGCTGGGGGATTCTGGGAGTTGAAGTCCACCCATCTTCAAGCTTCCAAGGTTGAGAAACACTGGTTTAGACAGTTTGAGGTTATCATGGCTTGTTTACTCTTCCGTAAACTTTGATAGGTGTGTCTGCGGGTTAATGTGGGGAACCTTTCAAGCTATGGCTTCTAAATCCCATGCAAGCAAGTTTTTATTTTTTTTCTCTTCGGAGCAGCCAGAGCGGTCTTGAGATGAAAACCATAAGTGTGACCAGCGCTTTTGTGTTAGCTTAGAAGAGTTAGTTTGTTTTTAAGGTCAGTGTGTTGGGATTTGGGAGGCTGGGTTCACATTACAAATAAGGCCCGAATCCTAGTTTCATGGCTTTTAATGTCCCATGGCATCTGTAGGGCAGGCGGATTTCTCCTTCCTTTGCTTTGCATGAAATGAAAAAAAAGACTATACAAGGGTCCTTTTTGTAGACCTAGCTCGGCATTCAACACTAAAGCCTAAAGATATTTACCCATGTAGTGAGCTGTATTGCTATTATCCTTGTCATCTTCTCATCTTTCTCACCTTCTCACCTTTCCTACTACCTTCTGCTATTGGTATCTTATGATTACCACTCATTGTTTGTATCTTATGATTATGTGTATCTTGATTTAGGATTTATTGCTTATTGCTTTGTTGTTTGTATGAAAGTTTATGCAATGGAGACAAATTCCTTGTGTGTAGAATTCTAATTCTAATAATTCTAATTCTAATTATTGAGTCTGTCATCTGCACCTCTATAACTGTCTGGTTTGGCTCTGCAACCCAACATGACAGACAGAGACTTCAGAGGATAATTAGAACTGCAGAAAAAACAATGGCTACCAACCTGCCTTCCATTGAGGACCTGTATACTGCACAAGTCAAAAAGAGGGCTGTGAAAATATTTACAGACACCTCACATCCTGGACATAAACTGTTTCAACTCTTACCCTCAAAATGACGCTATAGAGCACTGCACACCAGAACAACTAGACACAAGAAGAGTTTTTTCCCAAACGCCATGGGAAATGATTCCCTCAACACTGTCAAATAATTTACTAAGACTGTATTACTATTATTCTTCTCTTCCTTACTAGTATCTATCTCTTCCCACTTATTACTATAACCATGTTGCTTGTATCTTTCAATTTATATTGTTTTTATTTGTTTCCTAGTACGATTTGATAGCTTATTAGTAACCTTGATTATCACTAAGTGTTGTATCTTTTTATTCTTGATAAATGTATTTTGATTCTCCTTATGTTCTCCATTCCATTCCATTCTGCTCCATACCGTTCCATTCCATTTAGAATCCTGTTCTGTTCTGTTCTGTTCCGTTCCGTTCTTCTATGAAAGGTGACTGAATATGGAATGGCTTGATCAGTGAATTAAAAATTGGTGCATCTTCCTTCTGACAACATTCACACAGAATTCTTCTAAGGGGAATTTACAAAAACATATCTCATATTGAGCCCATTCTCACTGGCCGGGCTTAAGAGTTCTGCCAACCGCAATTCTGCAAAGAAGGTTTAAATCTAATTCCTTTCCAAGATTTGGGTTGTGGCAACTGAGACATTATTGCTGAGGTTGTCTTGCTGGTCTTTGGCTCAAACCTGGCATTCTGAATTAATAACCCCATTTATAACTAATTGTTTAGGCTGGCTAGAAGAAGTGAACAGTTTCTTTTTCTGAGTAGACTTGGGTCTCCAGAAACTATCTAGGAACGTTGCCAAATTTTATGCAATAATAATTGCTTTAAAAGGGCTCTAGGCTTAAGACTGGAATTTTACTAGTTGATTTATTCCCGTCTGGATATGGTTCATTATTCATTTTATTAATCATTTGGTTCTTGCTGTGTTTTTATTTTGGTTTTATGTAATTGCGTCTTACCAGTTTGGGTTTTGACTTTAAATAAAACAAACCAATGCAACAAATATTTGCATAACAGCATGTTAGATTTGATTCATGAGTCAGCAAATCACAAGAGGCTGCCTCGGCGATAAGGACTTTCTAGTGAACAGCACAGATGGAATAATATCACTCTAAGGCTAATAAAAACCGGACACAGAGAACGAGCAAGAGAAAAACGGATGCTTTCAAATTATGGATTTGAAGATGAAGCAGTCCTCTCTGGAAAAAAAAAACTGGAAAAAACCTTATCACAATTTAGGTGAAATAATTATGGATTTTTATTCTGATCTTGGTTTTGAGCAGGGATATCCAATTGTCCCCATCTCCATAGGCCAAGGTAATCTTTCAGTGGTACACCAACTGTCTGTCTCTGCATGTGTGTGTAAAAAGAGAA
>WNWU01000065.1:4455265-4473990 GCA_012654045.1 Ptyas mucosa | reverse complement strand
ATTCCATTCCATTCCACTCCACTCCACTCCACTCCACTCCACTCCACTCCACTCCACTCCACTCTACTCTACTCTCATGGTTCTCTTCTCTTCAAATGTCTTATCTCCTCTCCTCTCCCAGTTCAGTCCACTGAACCCAGAGGAAATGAATGAGTTCACAATGACTCAACTCTTTCTAAAGAGAAGACATCCAAAGTTCCTGTGTCTGTTGCAAAACTTGTGCTCCCTCCTGCCCCCAGGCCCGTTCCTTCTCTGCCTGTCTCTGAAAGCAAAGCAGCTCCATCCTGAACTTGAAGCAGCCTAGCTTAGATCTGTGTCCAGAGCTGAGCAGAATTTTGAGGTGCTATGGAAGAGGTCGCCAAGAAGAAGGAAGATGAAATTCCTTCCAGGTTTCTTAATCAGCCAAAAGCCATGCGGTTAATTCCGTTCGGTTCTCCATTGCACTGTACCCTCGGGGAGAGAAGTTATGCTTGGAAACGATTAATCCACCACAGACCTTAGCACTGTCCCAGAGGGACCTCATTCCTGCTTGTTATCGTATGTTCACTATGTCAGAGGTCAAAAGGCACAATATGGGAGTTAAGCCAATCATCGTCTTGCAGCTCTGCGGAGAATTACTAGCCATTACAGTTTCAAGGGTGGCTTGAAGGTAGCAAAACCTTTTCCATTAGCACCATGGCAGCTCACATCTCTTGGATCTGGTGGAGAAAGATTTCTTTCCCGGAACAGGAATGTGGTAACCCAACCCTACAATCAATGCGTGAAATCAAATATACAACCTCATTCACTTGATAAGCAAAAGAAAGTTTGAAAAATATGGGCTCGGATAATCACACGCAACCATGTAGGAAAACTGTCAGAGAACAAACAAAGAGCTATTTTTTAAAAAAATTGAAGAGCTGGCTGACAGGATTGAAAATTTATTTGGAAATCTGTTTCTTTTCTTCAGCCCTGAAAGATAGATCAATAGTTGGATGATCACCATTTTAAGGAGAAGAGAAAGTACGCTCCTGATTTTTGGGGAACTCAAGGCCCAATAAAGGTAACGTTAAAGGTTCCCCTCGCACATATGTGCTAGTCGTTCCCAACTCTAGGGGGCGGTGCTCATCTCCGTTTCAAAACCAAAGAGTCCAAAAACGTCTCCATAGTCATGTGGCCGGCATGACTCAACACCAAAGGTGCACTGAATGCTGTTACCTTCCCACCAAAGGTGGTCCCTATTTTTCTACTTGCATTTTTTTACCTGCTTTCGAACTGCTAGGTTGGCAGAAGCTGGGACAAGTAACAGGAGCTCACCCCATTACATGGCACTAGGGATTCAAACCGCTGAACTGACAACCTTTCGATCGACAAGCTCAGTGTCTTAGCCACTGAGCTACCACGTCCCAATTCAAGGCCCAATGCCTGTTCTTTAAGTCAAATATAATGGGAAATGTACAGTTATATCTATTGTCTTTTGTTTTATTTTTTGTTTTCAGAGTAATTTGAAATAGTTTTGGAGCGTTAACGGTGCCAGAGATGCATTGGAAAAAGATAATTTGAGCCAGTAATGCAAACAATACAGCCAAATTCTAACCTCAATCAGTTTCTGATCTGATATGCAGGAAGGCATCTGAAACACACCAAAAGCAACTTTTATAAATTTTGACGGGACAACTTTTTGAAGCTCAGAGTCCTTATGAATGTAGATCTGAGATCTGTGCGACAGTTGAGCATCACTTTAGGTCTAAATATTGGAATGCAACTGGGATACAGATACTCCTTGCAACACTTGTTCTTAACTCTTGAAATAAAAAAAAAACGTTTTGAACTGGGCTGTGGACTTGCGTGCAGTTGAGGAGTCACCTTTTCCACAGGGCCTTGAACCCAATTCAGAGGCACTTGTTTAAGTTATCGGTCCACACCGAACTTGTCTTCCAATTTCTTTCTGATCCAGCAAAATGGTTGCCCCATCATCCCCAGCTGAAAAAAAAAAAGAGGGAGAAGGGAAAACAAATAAACTTCCAGCCACCATCTTCCAGGTGAGGTTTTTTGTCACTCAACACCACATTGAACTAGTGTGCTAATGAGTTCTTTCTGTGTCAATAGCTCACATGATCCATTTCATATGAGCAAACACGGTTAACCCCAATGAGTGACAGGGCAAGGGCTCGGTGCCTTTTGACATTAATCTCCATAAGCCTTGGCTGTTGATATCTGTGACGTTGCTGAAACCCAACTCTGGTGGACACAATGATGGGCAAACTCTTGACTTTCTGCCTTGATTTGTCTCATCAACCTCGGTCTGAAACCGGTCAAGACTCTGGACAGTCCGGTTGGAACTGCAGAGCAATTTAATCTTTCTCCATTCCAGGAATAGGTCGTATTTCAGTCTATAAAGTCCACACATCCAGGCCCTTCCACATCTGTTTTGATTCTTGTCTACTTTATCTGGTGAACCTCAAGTGCCTTCTGTAGCTACTGAACCCTAAACTCTGGAAATTTGTTGGGAGGACTTGCAGATTGAAGAGGTGAAGAACTAAACAATCACTTTATACCTACTTTATTTATTTTCTCCTGTTCCTACAGTTATCTGAAGACAAACATACAGAAATTCAACCCTATAAATATTTAAACTTTTTGGGGGGGTTCTAAAAATGCAGACTTGTAAACCTTTTAGCCTGAAGGATATACTTAAAAAAAGAAAAGATGCAAACTGATCCAAGAAATATGTTTTACAAACTCACTGTGGCCAGAAACTCAGAGATGAGCATACAGAAAACAGAAACTTAATTAACGTGCACTGTGACTTCAAGTCAATCCATTTCAGGCAGTGAGAATATTAATAGAGTGGATAAGGCCATTGTTGGAATGCATGCATTTCTTGGTAAAATTTCAGCTTCCAGAAACTGAATGAAAACATTTTGCTGCTGGGGAAAAAAATAAATCTTTTTCTACGTGCAGAATGGCAACTAAAATAACAACTGAATTCTCCTTCAATAAGGAGAGCACAATTTTTATTCCTAAAAGCAGAAAAATGTAGGCAATGAAATTTAGATACTAAAATACACAGCTTTCTTTTAAAATTCGATGTCTTTTCTAGCTACGTTTCAGCTAGGTTCACACACTTAACATCTTCGCTTGAAAGAAACTCAAGGCTAGATGATCTTCAATGTCTCATAGCTTTGTCTCCAAAATTTGAAAGTAAGAGTTGATGATCAGCCTGGTTCAAGAACAGTAGGACCCAGACACAAATCTATTCTCCAATGCTGTGTTATTATAGTTTCCCCTTATTTATTAAATATTTGGATCTGCCAATCTGAAGAGGTTTGCTTGAGCTCCTGCTGACAGATTTACTGATTGTGCGACAGAAAAAAGAGATTATGTGAGCTCTTGAGAGACTGCCATGCATGGACGATGACCGAGTTCTCAGTAAGGATCCAGTGAAGAAGTCCTCCACTGATAGTTCCAGACGGTTGTCCTTGGTGGTATTCATAGTTAGAAGAATCCAATACATGGTAAGTTGCTGGGTTCCACCATTTTAATTTCTCATAATGCCCCAGTATAGCATTACTTTAGGAAACTCTAAAAAAATAAGTATGCCCGTGTCTGGATCAAGCTTCCAAATGTCTAGAGGAATGTAACCCCATATTACATTCATGAATTCTGGCACCATGAATGTTTGGCCACTCCTGCTCCAAATAATTAGCAAATTATCTGGTGCCAAAGCTGGTTAAAACCATCCCAAGGAACAATGCACACCAATGGTCTTTGACTTTCCAATCGCTTCCTTGCTTGCTTGGTGTGCTCTATGGATCTCTTCTCCTTGGGTGGCCTTGAACTTCCTCCAGGATAAGCAGTGTTATACTTCTGATGATAGAAACAGCCTCAGCCTCTCCCAGTGCCTCAACCTGGTGGTGTGGTAACCCCCAAATCAGCCTAGTTTGAAGATTAACAGCAGGGCTCTGATAACATCAGTTCCTGAATGAGGTCATTGCTTCTGAAATCCCATTTATCCTTAGGCAAATACGAAGGAAACCTCCAGACTGTTAAAATCATAGATAAAGTATCCAATTTAATAAAGCTATTGTTTCTCAGGAGAACCCAATTCTAAGCTTCCTGCAGCTTCTGGTGTTCTTTAAGACACGACTATTAATTGCACTTAAGAAATCTGACCATCTTTTTCCTCCTGGACCAAATGGATTATTTAATGGAAGAAAACACATATTCCGGTAGCTTGGGGGGTAGCGTCAGTCTTCAGGAAATGGGAACTCTTCATAATTCTTCCATGTTTTTGCTGCGAGACACCAAGAGACCTGCCCCCCACCCCCCCACCCCCAGCTCTCAAAAAGATTCATCCAGTCGGCCTTGTTTGTAGGATCATTGCCTGATGCTCTTGGCTAGAAACCTCTTTATCAATGTAGCACAATCTTTGCATGTTATTTATGCTCACACCCTGTATGTCAGGGGTTTCCAACCTTGGCAGCTTTAAGACTTTAAGGCTATGCTGGCTGGGGGAATTCTAGGAGTTGACACCACTCTACAATCATCCTTTGCTAGATTACAGTCTATCTAACATGCACAGCAGGGTTGGCAAACCTTGGCAACTTTAAATTCAATTCAGCTCAGGAAAAATAAAATAAAAAAAAAATTAAAATCTCTGGGGAAGACAGTTCCCTTCCTGTTGGAAAGTGTTGGTTTTTCTAAGAAGGTCCTCCTTTCGTTTTGTTGGACAGAAACAAAAGGATTCTGCATAGAAGCTGTCATAGACCCACCAACCTGGAGACTAAAACATATGAAGAAAGGTTGCAGGAGTTGGGGTCTGGCTAGTCTAGAGAAAAGAAAGACTGGGGTGACATGATAGTGACAAGTTGAAATGAAGAGGCAGGTAGCTGCCAATGTTCCAATCTTCCACCATTTGAGGCACTGCCACAAAGAAGAGGGGGTCAGCTTATTTTCCAAAGCCTCAGAGGGCAAGACAAGAAATGAAGGATGGAAAGTAATCAAGGAGAGAAGCAGCCTGGAATTAAGGAGAAACTTCTTAAGAGTGAGGACAATTAATCAGTGGAATAGCTTGAGGTCAGAAGTTGTGGTGCTCCATCACTGGAGGTTTTTAAGAAGAGATTGGACAACCATTTGTCTAAAATGGTGTAGGGTCTCCTGCTTGAGTAAGAGGTTGGACTAAAAGACTTCCAGCTCTATTCTGATTGATCGATTGATTGATCGATTGATTGACTTGCAAGGAAGGTTACTTTAAAGGACCTTCCTACCAATTTCTGTCCTGGCTCCATTTACTGTCTGCACATGAACAAATCTGCAAACATCTAAAAAGCCTGGGATACAATGAGAAATTGACGTTGTGCCAAGAACGCCTCTCTGTTCCCTGTAACCAAGGCTGGATAAATCAGGCAATCTGCTGGGGGGTGGGGGAAGAGGGGGTGTTGTGTGTGGTTTTTATAGTTTAATTTTTTTTTTTAGAAAAAAATATATCATCTGCCTGCGTCGTGTTTCCTCTGTGATAACGCAAAGCAACAGGGGGTAAGGGACAGCTGGACAGTTATCCTGCACAAATATGCGGTGTTTACCTACAGGCCAGTACAGCAGAATTATTTCAGTATGGATCGTGCCAGCGTTGAAAGTGTTGATAACAATAGTTTTCCCCGAGCCAGCAAGCCTGCTCAGTGGTCTTGCAAGCTTGAAGCCTCCTCTATGTTTCTGAGCTCTGCAGCTTTGCTCGGGTTGAAACCAAGAGCATTCTCCGTCTAAATCAGCCATGTCCAACTGTGACAACAATTAAGACATGTGGACCTCAGAATTCTCAAGCAAGCATGGCTGACTGGCTGAAGAATTTTGGGAGTCCACAAGTCTTAAGTTAAGCTGCCATGTTGGATGCCCCTGATCAAAATTAAGGTACACTGTTGTTATTTCAGAACATGAGGAAATCTGGAACCTGCTAGTTGTAAAAAACTACTACAACAAAGGATTTGGCTTTAATTGGTATCGCCGTTTACCCACCAGTGGTTGGAGATGTAATAAATCAAAAAAGAGTAGATGGAGGCTTGTTCTGCTCCCAGTTTGGCTGGGATGACCCCAGATGAATAGATGTGGTGGTTGGATCCAAAATGGAAGAAAACGACTGAAGGGGAAAAAAATGTGAAGAAGATGGAATGCAAAGCATTTGGGTTTGCTTTGAAATGGCAAGAGAAGATGGTGGCTGCTGTTTTTCTTTTAAACGAAGCCATGTTTAAGGCTCCCGCAATGAGTTTTGGGGTGAAAGGAATACTAGTTCAAAAATCTGGAGTGTTCAAGAATGTTTGGGGTTTCTGTTCCTCAAGACCTACTGAGATTGTCATCACAGTTTTTGCAGACCTTGGCAAAATGACATACAACAGTTCATTTAGGGATGGTTCAAAGTTACAACGGTGCTGAAAAAGGGGACTTATGACCTTTTTTCACACTTATGACCATAGAGCATCCCACAGTCATGTGATCAACATTCAAATACCTGGCATCTGATTCATATTTATGGACAGTTGCAGTGTCCAGGGATCAGGAGATCGGTTTTTCTGACCTTCTGACAAACAAAGTCAATGGGGAATCCAGATTCACTTAACAATGATGTTATTAAGTTAACAGCTGCAATGACTCACTTAACAACAGTGACAAGACAGGTTGTAAAATGAGGGCAAAACTCACTTAACAAATTCTCACTGAGCAACATAAATTTTGGGCTTTATTGTAGTCCCAAGTCAAGGACTACCTCTAGAAGTAGCGGCCAACGTCTTGATACCACTTAGCTAAGTTGAGTGATGCTTCCAGAATGTTCTTACACTTTTTTTTTTCTCGACTGTATTCTTCGTACGGAAGCCTCCTTAATATACAAAACCTCCGTCCGATTTTCCTAAATAGGTCCCACCTTTGTCAATTACGTCCAAGAGTTGCTTAAAAAAATGTATAATTGCTCCAGAGATCGGTATTTCTTATACACATTTTTTGAGCCAAGTAATGTTTTGAGACAGACAGTAATGAACTCTATGAGTTACACGCCCATTCGTGTCACAATGGATTCTGTTTTGTGGATTAAGGGAGTTCTCTGGAAAATAAATCTATGAAGGAATTCTTTTATATCCCTAGTCCTTACAACTGCTGTATAGTTCTCATTGATTGAGAAGAGGATTTATGGAGCTTTTACCCTCCCCAGGGAGAATTCTCTACTGTGCTTGGTCCCTTCACCTCCCCCTTACACCATCATGATAGATTTCCTCTTATATCTGCCAAAAAAACCCTGGTAAATGTCTAGTCTATTTACAAGGTGAAACATCTGGATCCTTCCCAAACAATTTGAAAAATTCATTTGCGATCTGCAATGCTTTAACTGTACCCAATGGATCATTCCATAAATAATGAGAACAGCCTTAATAAAACTCAAAAAACACCATAAAGTTAGGGATAAACTTGTATTGTTCTTTGGTGAAGAAACATGACTTTCGGTTGGGTTTTGTTAGGCCATAAAGCAGCAAGATTTTCTCAATCTTGGCGGCTTGAAGATGTATGGACTTCAACTCCCAGAATTCCACAGCCAATATGGGAGTTGACGTTTACCCATCTTCAAGATGCTGAAGTTGAGAAAAACTGCCATAAATATTCTGAATATTGATTTTCTCCAGGCAGACTCCCCAAACGTTGATGCCTTCTTTGATTTTTACAGGATTTAAAGAAGACAGTTAGATGAGGCGAGGAGGGAGTAGAAATTTCTAGATTGGCTGGGAACTGAAAGAAAAAGTCATGATCGAGACATTTAAATACATTTTCCGATAGTGAAAACAACTAATAATTAGATCGGTTTGCCTCCAGAAGTTGTGGTTACTCCATCACTGGAGCCTTTTAAGAAGAGATCAGACAGCCAGTTTTCAGAAATGGTACAGGGTCTCCTTCCAGAGCAGAGGGTTGGACTAGAAGACCTCCAAAGTCCCCACCAACTCTATTATTCTGTTATTCTTTCTATGATCACATGTATCCACCTCATCAAGATGAAATAAAGCCCTAAATGGTATAAGATCTCTCCTGCCCTGGGCAGGGTGTTGACCTAGAAGGCCTCCAAAGTCCCTTCCAATCCCATTATTCTATATTCTAAGTAAACTGGACATACTTGAAGATATTGCAAAGTTTTCTAGGGTCATTTCTATGCATTCTTTCGTCCATCTCTATTCTTTTTATCATCACGTATTCCCAATTTTTGATCCATCGTATCTTCTCCACGTTTCTTCTCTACAATGTCACTTGGAGTGCTCAATTTCCTTCCCTTTCACTTAAGACTATTCCTCCAGTTCTCGTCCCCACAAATCTACCCTTAACCCAGGGGTGAAATGTAAAATGTGTTACTACTGGTTCTGTGGGCGTGGCTTGGTGGTGGTGGGGGTTAATGTGACTGGGTGGGCGTGGCCAACTTTTTTTTAAAAAACTTTTCAAAGCATTTTTTCTAATGCTTTGAAAAGTCTCTGACGATCCCAGCTGAGTTGCCTGATCTCCAGAGGCTTTTCAAAGCATTTTTTTTTAACCACCTCTTCGGCCAAGAGGTTGCAGAAAAAAATGCTTTGAAAAGCCTCTGAGGATCCCATCTGAGCCGCGTGATCACCAGAGGCTTTTTTTTTTAACTTTTAAAAGCATTTTTTCATCGGAAGAGGTTGTAGAAAAAATACTTTTAAAAGTAAAAAAAAAAGCCTCTGATGATCGTGCGACTCAGCTGAGCATGGTGGTGGTGGGAGAGGCAGGGATTTTTGCTACTGGTTCTCCGAACCACCCGCCGCCATCGGTACTGGATCAGGTGATCCAGTCCAAACTGGGAACATTTCACCCCTGCCCTAACCCCAGATCCTGTGTCAATGCAACCAAACTTTTGGTGACCTTCACCTCATTTTCATTTTGTGGAACATCTGACATTTCTGTTCTTCAAGTGATTGAAACACCAGCAAGGATTCCATGCTATCGTGCTGTGGCTCAACTGATTTTTTTTTGGGGGGGGGGGGTTCCCTATCACAAGCATCCTATTCCAATCTGGTCTGTATAGGATAGGACTGGTATTCACGGCCAATTTTTTTTTTCCAGCCCCAACCCTCCTACATAATGCACTGTTTACCAGCTGCATTTAGAACGGTTGGAAAAATTATGTGCGAGAAAACCGTGGGTGGAAAATTATAGGGTGGGTTCCCTGTGTTACATCTCATTAGGAGACTGCAGATCTGAAATGAAGCATTTCTGCAAAGCCTTGTGTGGCACGGTCTCCGTCAATTTCTGGATTCGCTCTTCTGGGTGGTACCAAGACGTAGAGTAGCAGAATTGAGTCCGAAAGGAAAGCTAGCCGAACTGTGAAACGCTAGACATTTTAAGATATCATTGTCTTTCGAGGCAGTTATTAAAATGTCAATCTGGCCCCAAAATTGGGTGGTGGTAGACAGAACTGCTCTGGTTTGAAGGGGGCGGCTTTGTAGAGGTCTCAGAATGGAAGGGATTTTTCCCCCGCCCACAAGGGATGGCTATTAACACTGTATTTATGGAAAGCACCCTGGTAGGACAGACATTTTCATGGTCAACGTTGGGCTAGAATAGAATCTGTTGCCGGCAACAATCAACTGTTTCTTTAAAAAATGTTGGGTGTGGGTGTGTGGAGGGAGGGAGGGTGTGTGAAAGGAAGACACCAAATGCAGAAATGAACAGCCAGGGGACACAAAGACACACAACGGGCATTTGATTTAGCCTACTTTTGCTGATTGCTGAGTCACAATCAAGAATTCATTCATAGAATTCATTTGGGAAACCCTAACATTTTTTTTTATTTTTTAAAAAGGAAAAGTTCCTTTCCCTTTTCTTTCTTTCCTCCTATCCTTTTTTCTATTATTTCCCTTTCTCTCGCCCTTCTCCTTCCCTTCCCTTCTTCTTTCCTTCTTTCCTCCTTTCCTTTTTTCTATTATTTTCCTTTCTCTTTCCCTTCTTTTTTCCCTTCTTTCTATTATTTTCTTTTCTCTCTCCCTTCTCCTTCCCTTCCCTTCTTTTTTCCTTCTTTCCTTCTTTCTATTATTTTCCTTTCCTTTGTCTCTTCCTTCTCTCCCTTCCCTTTCTCCTTCCCTTCCCTTCTTCCCTCTCTTCCCTTCTTCCTTCCCTTTCCTTCTACTTTCTCTTCCCTTTCTCCTTCCCTTTCTCTTTTTCTTCCCTTCTCCATATTCATATCAGTTGCTGATTGGAAAAAACGAGAATGCTTCAGATGAACAATTAATATATTTACTAAATAAGCCATGGGGATTGACCGATACAAGTTGATCCTGGCGTCTAAGAATTTGGTTCACAACTGTAAATAGCAGAAGGTTGGAGTAGGTTACCTTAGAACCGCGTCATCAGGAATCATTAGTGAATATTGCTTTATCCATCTTTAGAAATTTATGGGCTCTGGGAATTTTTCTCCCAACGGTTGATACGTATTGGGCACTGAATTTTTTTGAGCTCAAACTTTAATCATGCATGATTCATTCATTTCCAAAACGGAGAGAGGACTTACTCTGGCTTTAGCTGGATACTTCTATGTCAACACCTATTTAATCATTTCTAAAATGTTTTGCTCTTCAACTCCAGCCTGGAGAAATAATAAAAAGGAATTATGAACCCTGCTTTGCACCAAAGGCGCCCTTACACTTTTCAACCCTTTGCATCTGGCTTCCTAAATAATCACATGGAAATGGGATGGATTGGGCTGTGTGTGTGTTTTGCAAGCTTTTTTAAAATATTTTTGATGGCCAAAAAGGCTCCGTTCCCAGATGCGAAGCTCTCTAAAGTTTCCCCTTCCATCCTGAATAAAATCTCTTTTAAGCTTACTCTGATTTGGTTGCACCTGACTCAAATTGAAACCTTTTGTAGCAAATCATGGATTTCGTTTGAAAATAATCCTTTCAGGTGGCTTTCGGTGAACTTTTCAGGAGCCAAAGAAGAGGGGATTCCCCCCCCCTTTGGGGAAGAAAAAAAAAGGGGGGAAGAAGACATTTAAGGGTTGATTGGTAGACCATCCCGCCATAATTTAAGCCTTGGTATCATGCCAAGAAAGAAATGCAAGAAGTGGTTGGTCTTGTTAAACACAATGCAGGCCTTTTTACAAGGATTGTTCCTGCCAACTTTCTTATGACATGATGTATATAGGCATCTGTGATTTATTGGTTTAGCTGGTTTCTTCTCCAGGTTCCTCGTATGGCAGTTTCCATACATCTTAGCTCCACCACCATAATCCTGTGAGGGAAGTTGGGCTGAAAGAGAGTGATTGGCCCCTAACTCCCACTGTGTTTCCATTACTTAGATCTGGACCTCCAAGGCCATTATAGCATTACTTTTTTCCCTATTAGTGCATGATAGAAACATCTGAAAATACTAATGCTAATTAAAGGAAATACGTGAGGCTAAAAATTGTTGCAAAGGATATGGATGTTGTTGGATTTTTGTGGAAGAATCTGTTTTCTGGATAAAGCCATCCTTCTTCACCACACCTTCTCCTAACTTTCTTCTCCACTCCTTCTCCTTTTCCTTCTCCATCACTTCTCCTCCTTCTTCATCCCTTTTCCTTCTCCATCACTTCTGGTCCTTCTCCTTCTCCACCATTTCTCCTCCTCCTTTTCCTTCTCCATCACTTCTCCTTCTCCATCACTTCTCCTTCTCCATCACTTCTCCTTCTCCACCATTTCTCCTCCTTCTTCATCCCTTTTCCTTCTCCTTTTCCTTCTAAATCACTTCTGGTCCTTCTCCTTCTCCACCATTTCTCCTTTATCCTTTTTCTTCCCTACACTTCTCCTCCTTCACCTTCTCCATCTCCTCCTCCTCCTCCTCTTGATCAAACCCATCCACGAACAGTTCCATTACTGGCAATCCAGGTGTCCCATAATTATGACATCAAGTCAGCCTAATTGAGCAGCATTTCTAATTGCCTAAAGTCTCAGCCATCCAAATTCTGGGTGGTCTTGCAATATTTCATATTTCCATCTGCACTGCACCATCCCAGAGGAAGCCAGGTCACTGATTATCCTGGGAATTTTCTTTCCTGTCAGGCTGTCTGACTTAGCATGCAATATCCTCAATCTTAAAAGCAGACAAACCTTCCTGAGTTTTGGTGTCGCCCTCATTTTTCCCCCCCAGTCCTTTCTGAAGTACCTTCCTGTAGCTTCAGAATCCTTTACCGTGTGAGAAAACAGTAGTAGATTGTGTGAACTGACCTTCTGCCCAGATAAGGTCACTTGATGAAGAAATCTGAACTCTTTGACCTTTGCTCTTTCCTCCGTTCCAAGTTTGAGGATTGTTGGCGATACGGAGTTTACAGTGACGTCAGGAAAACATCTGGGTCCTGTACAGCTTTTCCCACTGAATGAAGATCTGTCTCAAGCCCGCTTCTCCAGGACTTGAAAATCTGGACAGATTCTGTTTTGAAATGATTTAATCCCACCAAACCTTCCATCTCCTTGTAGATCTCATGGTACCTGTGCAGCAACAGAAAAATCTCCCTCCCTCTCTCTCTCTCTCTTTTTAGCATGCTCCTACAGTTGACTTTTTCTTTTCAAGCAAACTATTTTTTTTTAATGCGTTCTACTTATGAAGTAATGTATGGGTAATGAACCGAATAAAAGTCTCCCCAATTGACTCTGGCCAAGATAAATACCTACTGTTATCCCCAGCATGAAGAAAACCATGTTGTACTGTCTGCTTTGTAGCTGTTAAATTTGAGGAATTGGTTTAGAAAAATGTGGTGGCCCCGAGCAGCCCCAATTTGTCTGAACGCATAAGATTCCTGGCCTGGTTTTCCAGCATAAAAGCATTTTGTCATGTTGAAATGCTTCAAATTTTACAATCCTTCTGTCGGAATTTCGATAACTTCTTACCAAATAAATAATCCATATGGATGACTGATCCTTCCCTTCCTGGAGGAGTCTATAAATTAGTGCATTGTCCAAAGCTGTTTGTGACCTCCTGTGATCTTCATCCCTCCTTAATCAGAGGCCAACTAAAGACATGATGGTTTGAAGGTGAAGAAAAAGGAGAGGACATTTTAATGCATTAGTAATAATTCAGGGACCGTGCAAAAATTCACTTCCAAGACTTAGTAGGAAGGCCCTTTTCAGTGAATCTCCAAATCAAAGCCCTTTTGAGAATTGCATGGAGCTATCACATATCTTTTTGAGTGGGCTGGGCTGTTATCTATCTGTCTTTGCGGACAATCAATATTGTGATTGTCTAGTTCCAGTGGTCTTTGGGATCCCCCCCTTTTTTTCTTTCCAAAACTGAGAACTGAATTGTCTTGACCTGCTTCAGATTAAAAATTTGAATCCATTCCAGAATAACAGAATAAGAGAGTTGGAAGGGACCTTGGAGGTCTTCTAGTACAGCCCCCTGCTCAAGCAAGAAACCCTATACCATGTCAGACAAATGGTTGTCCAATCTCTTCTTATAAAGCTCCATTGATGGAGCACCCACAACTTCTAGAGGCAAGTCGTTCCACTGATTAATATTTCTAATTATCAGGAAATTTCTCCTAGCTTGGTTCTTTCCTTGATTGGCTTCCATCCATTGCTTCTTGTCCTGCCTTTATGTGCTTTGGAGAATCCATTCAAATTGTGGCTTCGGATCAAATTGACCACGCAGATTGAATAAATAAGCTGAATCAGATCACAACCCATCCACACAGTTGTGGATCAAGACATTTTTAGCCTATTCCCAATGGTTCTTCTTCTTCTTCTTTTTTTGTTAAAGAGTCTCTGGGAAGGATGTTTTTGGTTGAATGATCTGTAATCTAGGATAGAGGAATTATCCATTGTCTATTCTCTTCCAGCCTAGCTGTAAATCTCAGCACCCTTCCCTAGAGAAGGAATGCCTCTCTGTTCTTCTCATCTCTTTTCACAGAAGTGAAAATTGTATCACACAGTTAATTTGTCACAGAAACCTTGCAGAATTAGAAGAATAATTTCTCTCGCAGCCTGTGTTCAGCTGATCCACTGATGAAATATTATTTTAGCAATAAAACTCTCCAGTTAAGGCCAAATCAAAACACTCTTTGTGTTCAGTTAAGCCAACAAGTCCCTGTTTTGCTATTCATTTCTTCATGATACTACTTCATGGTGCTTAATTGCTTGGCCCGATTCCTCTGGCCAACCCACATCCAAAAATAAGATTTTTAACTCATGTAACTTTAAACATAAAATTTGTCTGGATCTTTAACTGTTGGTTATGCCCGGTGCCTTTCCTCCATATTACTCAAGATCTTGACTGATTTTGTCAGCTTTTTTTTTTTTTACACCAACTTATCTTAAGGGTTTTATGCTTTAGAAATAAAGGACAAAACTGATAAGCAGTCCTCAACGCGGTCATAATTGGGAGCAGAATTTCTGTTGATTGTTCCTAGGAGGGAGTGAACCGTAAAGAATGACAAGCACCAACATATATTTCTAAAAGATTAACTTTGGGCGAGGAGTATTGGATCAGAAAATTAGTGAATTCCACTGGGGAATTCTTAGAAGCCTGGCACTCAGCCAAATCGGCCATCAACAGGCACGTAGACATAAGCAACAACTACACACCGTTCAAAAGAAACAATGAAAAAGTCCTTACCAGCAATTAATATCCAGATGAGCGGAGATGAACATCACTAGACCAAATAATCAAATACCTCAATCAAGGAACTACCAATGCTGACAAACAAGCCAACAGTAAACAATAGCCTAATCTAAGAACCACCAAGAAGAACACAGCATTCCCACCAACACTGACAGGGCAAGCCACTTGTATAGAGACAGAGAGCAATTTCCACTCTCTTCTTGCACTGATGAAGTTACCTAGTTGGGTCATGAAATGTCTGCAAGAAAACAACCAAACTCAGAGAGCACCAAGGACCCCACAGTTCCTGTACCTTTTGTGCAGTGGAGAAGATAGCTATCATGGCACCTCATCTGGGCTAATGCCGAGAGGGCCTTTGTTTGAATGAATGGCAGTCTGAAGCAGGCAATTCAGGTTTCGGCTGAAAGTGAGGCTTGAACTCTGAACACAAAGATGATGGGGGAGGCAAAAAAAAGTATCCATCAATTCCCCCCCTCTCTCTTCTTTTGTGACAAATAAATAAAGCAGAGCTTTTGGCTGGAGAAAAGGGGGCTTTGGAAGTTATGCACGCTCTCTCCTGAGTAATACGTAATGAGCGGCTCTCGTTGTTATCTCAGCCAGTCATCTTCTCTGTAGGAAGAATGGATTTAATTATATCACAGTTTCCAGTTTTATTGATGCTTGGACAATGTAAGCATTAAAGTGAAATACTATGCCAAGTACTTTAGAGGCCACCGAAATGTTTCCTGTTATTGTGTTGTAATGGAGAATGAAGTTACACAGGACTCCGTCCTTAATGATTCCAACAGAGAAAATGTCCAGGGCGCTCCAAAATCCACACCATTATACAGGCTGCCTGAATTCTAGGCTGGCGATGTGGACTGATAGGTATCCATATTTATGATGGCACGGGCCAGAAAAGGACCAGCTAGGATGAAAGGCCTTTGAAGACCATAGCTCTGTACAAGTTGACCCGTGGGAGGTGAGGGTATCCTTCTCTGTGCCAAATCTGATGGGATCTTCAACTCTGGTTGGTTTGAACCCGAGCCAACCAAGAAGGTTGGCTTTCAAAGGCAATCATGGCCAATGCTTAGTAGCAGAGTTGATGCTCTGAATGCAAATATCCCAAGACCATCATTGCTTTTCTGAAGGGTTAGGTGTAGGCCACAGGGAGAAGGTTGCCAATAGGATTGCTGCTGCATTCAGAAGTAACAAAACAGCAGAAGACGACAAAACAAGAAGCTAGACTCTTATTGGTCTTTTGTGAAATAGTTGGAGAATGTCTCTCATTCCTATCAACGTCAAATAGAAGGCAGCATCGACGCTTCTAAAGAGATAACAGGAGGTTATTCCCCCTGACTTCTAGGGAGAACATTACACACAGAAGGTTCTACTGTAAACTTCTACTTGTTCCATGATACGGTAAAGATCTCTTAATTGATGCTTACCAGCAAGAAGGTAGTCTTGTCTGGATGAAAGCTGGCTGGGGAATATGGGGAGTTGAAGTCCACCCATCTTAAAGCAGGCTGGCTGGGGCATTCTGGCAGCTGAAGTCCCCACCTCTTAAAGGCTGAGGTTGAGAAACAATGAACTACAGCAGTAGTGTCCAACCATGTCAACTTTAAGACTTGTGGATTTCAACTTCCAGAATTGAATTGTGTCAGAGACACAACTGCACCCCTCCCGGGCTTGCTTAGCTGATTTGTGATCAGTCACATTCAATTTCCAGCATTGAATTGTGTCAGAGATACAACTGTGCCCCTCCCGGGCTTCCTTAGCTGATTTGTGATCAGTCACATTCTTCACACCAAGATCTTTGTCATTAACCTGTCCCAATGTTCTTATCTAATGGAGCTTCCAAGTCCTGATTCATTGCTTGGAACTATGACATCTTGCCTCTAACCTGTCGGTCAGGGGTGTCCAACTTTGACAACTTTAGGACCTGTGGATTTCAACTCCCAGAGTCGGATTGTGTCAGAGACACAATTGCATCCCTCCCGGGCTTGCTAAAGTCCCTTGTGACTAGCCACCATCTTCATGTGAAGATCTCTCTTGTCCTCAATCTTAGATAAAGGTAAAGGTTCCTCTTGCACATATGTGCTAGTTGTTCCCGACTCTAGGGGGCAATGCTCATCTCTGTTTCTAAGCTGAAGAGCCAGCACTGCCTGATGACAATTCCGTGGTCATGTGGCCAACATGACTAAACTCCAGAGGCGCATGGAACGCTGTTACCTTCCCACCAAAGGTGGCCCCTATTTTTCTATTTGCATTTTTTATGTGCTTTCGAACTGCTGAAGCTGGGACAAGTAATGGGAGCTCACCCCGTTACGTGGCACTAAGGATTCGAACCACTGAACTGCTGACCTTTCTATTAACAAGCTCAGCATCCTAGCCAATGAGCCACCACATCCCCGTCCTCGATCTTAGATTGCCCAATATCTCCATCTACTCCTAATAGGTGCAGCGAAGCCAATATTTCTCAGGTCCAGCAAGAAAGGGGTTCAGGGGTCGAAGGCAAACCGAGGACCCCAAGATGCTGCCCAAGGCCTACTTGTGCAAACTCAGGCGCAGCAGCCAATAATTCCTCTTCCTAGGAGAGGAGAAAGTCAAAAGAGAAAGGCAGGCGTTACACAGTAGTTCCTCTGTTTGCACTGGCTAAAGCCTTTTTATCTCACATTCATAAACACAGGCTCTCTATGTGATATAAAACACATTTAGCTGTCACAGAAAGCAAGTGATTTATGGAACACGGTTGTCCCTAAGAGGGTAACAAAACTTGGTGCTTATTTTGGCAGGTGCGCTAATTCAAACTGCGGGGCAGCTTTGGGAGAGCTGCGAACATTAATGACAAAAGGTTAATGATTTTTCTCTTTTCCCTTTGAAATATTTATTCGATTTACGCTCACAAGCCTCATACGTGACCCCAGCCGGAGCCAAGCAAATGTCTTTCTTTTCTTTTCTTTTTTTTCCCTTTCTTTCTTTCGTTCGTTCTCCTTCGCTTTGAATTTGGCAAAGGCAGTGTTGGAAGAAAATATTATTTTAGTTTCAGACGCGGCTTAGAGAGGCTTCACCATCTTAGGGATAATGAAGGGATGAGTCCGCAGAGAGCTGCCCCTTTTCAGTCTGCTCGCTTTTAAAGACAGATAAATCACCCCGATTTTGGGGAAACCCCCCCCCCATTGGGCTACATCTGTAAAACAAATGTCAGCTGGTTTTAAATGGGGTGAACTAGGCAGATTCCCTTCCCAGCCTGGCGCAGGATAACAAACAATGGCATTGTGAAACGCTGGAATTAGTTTGCCAAGGCAGGTGATGCTTTAGCTGGGTTTCAAAAGAACCCGGGCACATTCATAAGGGATCAGGTATCCACAGTTAAGTCTTGATGGCTGGGATTGCTTACATTTTAAACTCCAGCTGCTGGGCTGGGTGGTGAAGGAGGGAGCATGTGACAAAACTAGCATTACGATGTCACAAGGCTTCTTGCCTCATTCGGACACCTGTTAAGTCGGCCCGATGCCTCTGATGCTGGGGAGGAAGAGAGTAGGAATCGGATTGCTCTCCTGGCAGCGGCTGTATCAAGTCCTGTCATTGGCCTACCCCAATGGTCTGATCGAAATGCTTGCCTGTATCATGGAGATCAGGGCTTGTCCAACCATGGCAACTTTAAGAGCGATGGAGTTCAGCTCCCAGAATTCTCCAGCCAGAGGGAGTTGAAGTCTACAGGTCTTAAAAGTTGAAGTCTACGGGTCTCTTGCCATGGCTGGACAGTCCCTGCTGTAGATGATTGTTTGTCAACCTTCCCGACTTTAAGAGGCATGGACTTCAGCTCCCAGAATTCCCCAGCCAGTAGGCTTTAAGATGGGTGGACTTCCCAATTTCCCCAGCTAGCTTTTATCCAGACAAGATTGCCTTTTCCTTGATTATAAGCATCAAATATTACTGGAACTGTCCAATAAGAGATCTTGACTGTATCCCAAGTTATTTTTTTTAAAGAAGGCAACAGACCTGGTTCCATCTAAAGCTCCTCTCTTTCTCTCTATGACATAGCAGAAGCCATGCCCTATAGATAATTTACTGAATACATTAACTAGAGTAGAGTAGAGTAGAGTAGAGTAGAGTAGAGTAGAGTAGAGTAG